>JAECXP010000008.1:1060000-1480000 GCA_018152965.1 Scaptomyza pallida
AAGTTCTGGTACAAGTCGCTGCTGTCGCGCGAGGATGCCATAGCGCTGCTAATGAATGCGCCGCCAGGCACATTCCTAGTGCGCGATTCCACCACCTACAAGAATGCCTATGGCCTGGTGCTGCGCGTTGCCCAGCCGCCTGCTGGCAGCCAGGAGCTAGTGCGTCATTTCCTGATCGAGCCCACGCAGCGCGGTGTGCGCTTGAAGGGCTGCGAGAATGAGCCCACATTCACCTCGCTGTCCGCCTTGATCTATGAGCATTCCATTAATAAGCTGGCATTGCCCTGTCTACTGCGCATACCCGATGCGGATGTGGTGCCAGGTTTGGCGATTACAACGCCAGCACAACAACAGTTGCTCACACATGGAGCGGCCACAAATGTGCTTTGGCTGTTCAGCTGCGATACGGAATCGTTGACGGGCAATGAGGCCATTAGGAAGGCCATCCGGTTGCTCTATGAGCAAAAACCCATGCCCACGCCCACTGAGGTGCACTTTAAGGTCAGTGGACAGGGCATTACCCTGACGGATAATACGCGCAAGAAGTTCTTCCGCAAACACTATACGGCCGATGTGATCTCGCATTGTGCCATCGATCCAGAGAATCGCATGTGGAGCACTGTGGAGGAGCCCGACAAGAAGACAATCTTTGCTTTTGTGGCACGCAGATCGCATAGCTCCAAGGATAACCAGTGTCATGTCTTCTCGGATCTGTCTGTGGCACAGCCTGCGGCAGCCATTGTCTCGTTTGCCAATCGAACCCTGCCCACCGAGAAGCAGCGTAACTATGTGCTTTAAGGAGTGGCCGGGACACACACACACACACATCAATTTCCTATCGCAAAGAAAGGAAGCTCAAGGTGAGTTGAATTGTGGAAGCCCAGTTAATAATAGGAATCGAACCTAGCAGTAGTTGTTGTAGTAGTCGGCCATAAAACCAACAATAAATATGTTTTTTTCTTGGGTGCGGCATCTTATAACGTGCATTCTAGCTACAGTAGCTACTCTATACAGTGAACAGCAGATGAACCTTATAGATTCTTTTGATATAAGGCATATTACTTGGTTTGAAAGGAATCTTAAACCAATAGAAACCTGTTGATATCATGGCATCATTATATAAATGTCTTGTTTTCTAATTTATTTTTTTCATAACAAAAAATAAGTTTCTACAATATTATCTTCAAAATAATATAAGATTCCTAGTTCTTTATTAAACTGTGTTTTTTTTATCAAGATCTTCCTTTGAACATTGTCATACTTTGCCTAACTTGGGACACCCGAAATACAATTTTAGCTCAAAAAACGACTTAAAATTACTTTTTATCGAACAATTTTATTAAATGGAAACTTTTAAAATATTAAGTTTTTATACAAATTCGAAAAAATCGAATATTTCGCATTACAAACAAAATTTTTTGGGAAAAAAAAAGTTTCGTAGAAGAAAGTAAAAACCTTTTGTATCTGTGCTTAGCGACGAAACAGGGGGAGCCCCACATACACATTATAGGGCTGTTAAGTGTGACCGTTCTATCATTTTTGTGGTATAATATTATTTCGCATGCAATTTAGCTGCAAAGTTTTTTAAACAGGTTTTGCATAACAAACAAGATCCTCTGTTCGTTAACCGAGGGTCCACTGTAGTTTTCTACAACATCCTGCTATTTCTTAGCTAATGTTCACTGTACATGCAAATGTTCCATCATTTTTGTTTTTTTGTTAGCATCGAAACGGAAAACGATTAAAAATGTTTCAGTTTTTGTTTTTTTTATGTTGTTGTGTTGTGTGTCTAATTATGTATTTGTTCTTTTAGAGGTTTTCTTAGGCAGTGCTGTTTTCATCTAAAAAAAAAAAAAAAAAAAAAAAAAAAAAAAAAAATGTCGCTGGTCCCAATAAACTAAATAACTTAAATTTTAAAAATGTATCAAAAATAAGTGTCAGTGCAGAGCCGACATATATGACAATATTTGTTTACATTGTGGTTGAGGATAAAAAAAATTCAATGCCTTCTTGTTGCTTGGGAGCTGGCAGTTTGTTTGTTTTATGCGTTCCGCTCCATATGATACATGCCAAAACAAAAACATATGTTCGTGATAGTTGGACTTGTTTAATCCCGCTTTTTTGGGGTTTGTTTGTTTTTGGTTCTCTATTTTACTCTTCGTATACACATTCGTACGTTCCGAAAGCTTTTGATGCCTGCCTAAAACAAATTTCTGACGCTTCTGTATACGTTTTTCGCAACGGAAGTTTGTGTCATGAGTCAATCGACTAAATATGATGTAGAGAACAAAATTGGATTGATTTCAAATCTGTTAAGGCATTCGTTAAGATTATAATACATTCTTATATACATATATTCATAAGGTAGCTGCTGTCATTTTTTAATGGGCCCACACCTATTTAAGGCAATTTGTTGTTGTTTCTACCATAGATTTGATTAATTTGCCCACTTCATGGTCAGGCGTTGAGGTCGACCGATAAGGCCGACAACAGTTTCCAACTGTGCTTTGCCATGCTTATGGGCCACATTTTTTTTATTGTTGTTATTGTTCTTCTATTTATTTTTGATTATTGCTCACATATCATATTTCGCTATCAGCCGGCTCAATTTGTCGTTGTTCCAATAAATTTTCAGACAGCTCGACTCTATCTGGTATCGATATAAATGATTGTGAATTTTAGCTTTCGATTAATGTGCGTATATATCTTATCTTAAGAATTTAAACACCATTTGAAGTGAAAGTAAAAAATGAAGACTTTCTTTTATACAACCTGCGATTTACAAAGAAAAATCTAAGACTTCAAAATTTTTAAAATATTTATTTAGCTGTTTATCAACACATGTTGAATATTCTTTTTCAAGGCGAATAGTTTGAAATGTTTTCAAAAGAAACTTATATATGTAGAAACGTGTGTAAAAATATATATAGCCTAACATTAGTGGGACTCAAATGTTTAAATAAATCTAGTCGAAATACGCATATAGACCTGCCGTCAATTGCGCATTCTAGAAAAAACGCAAAAAGAGAACGTCGAAAAAAAATAAAATTAATTCCAGACGTGTTTTCGTATTTGGATTTTGAATTTGTTTTTTTTTTGCTTTTGCTCTTTCCTTTCCAGCGATTTCGCAGAACTCGCACATAAAAGTAACAGTAAATATAATTGAAAAAAAAAAACGATTCTAAAAATAAAAATAAAATTGCCAATGCGCCTAAGAGCAGAAAGACGTCAATTGTCTGCCTCTCTTATTCGCGCCCTCTCTCTCTCTCCCTCTCTTTTTTGCATTTTTCCTCTCCAGATTTTGTTGATTGACTCGATCAAGTGATCCGTTTGATCTACAATTAAGCAATTAAAGCTACATAGTTTGTACAAATATGTAGATTAAATCGATTCAGATTTAATGACCTTTTCAATGTTCTAGTATTTAATGCCAATTATTAAAAAAATTACCAACATGTTTCCTCTCTATTGTTTCAGGTAATTTACCGTTAGAGCTAAACAGTGCTGCCAAGCGCAACAAAAGTCACGGAAAGTGCACGGAAATAACAAACGAAAAAAAAAACACTGAAAATGAAATATAACGATTAACAAAATGATGTCAGTTAATGTTAATGTGACACTCTCACTTAAACGCACTTTAATTAGCTAAATGCACAGTGGAACAAAGTTAAAATATATAGTATATATATGCATTGCAAATTGTATTGTATTGTTCGTAAAAGTAACAAAATAAATATGTTATATGTGCTAATATGATAATATTTAATTATAAATTAATCAGCGCTTATTTGTCCTTGTATATTAAAACCTTAACATTGTACATAGTAAATGTATGTTTAATCTAAGAAAAAGAAATAATAAATGTTGTTAGCTTAATTATTTTGTTGAAAACAAACAGGAAATTGTAAACAGAATTTTACGAACTTAGTTCTTAATATTTAATGCAAATCATGAATTGACTTTGTTCCACTGTGCATTAAATTAAATGAAATTTGATACCTGAAAAGTTGTGCACCTTAATAAATGGGAAAAAATAGTAATTATAATACAAATTATATGCCATGTGGTGTATCTATATAACAGATAGATTATATAATGTCAGAGGAAAAGCTAATCTATCTAATATGTATCTTTACATTTGGATACGAATAATCTTAATAATGTAATTTATAGCTATTAAACTCTTAATGCAATATGTTTGTGTGCTAGTTTTAAGAAATTACTAATGCAGTCAATACAAATAAAGTGCAATGATGTTAACGATACAAAAAAAAAATCCTTAACAAAACCAAACAAAAATTGTTTCGTTTATTTATGCACAAATTTCAGCGAATAAATATTATTTTTAATTTGCCAGCATCTGTTTGTAATATATGGTAATGTACATACATATGTACATTATCTTCAGTTCCAAACGAGTACAATGGACATATAAAAAGACATATGTAACAATTGTTTGTTTTGTCGCTGTTGTTAAACAATTAAAATATAACTTGACTGCTTGGAATGGAGGAAGTTCTCGCACCATGATGATGAACACAATGTCTGTCTATGATTGTTTTGTAATTTAATCTTATCGTTTGGACAACTAGTATATTGTTACGTTATTCATACACATATTTTATGGTCTGTCAGCTAACATGTCTAGGGAAAATATATATTATCGTAAGTGCAGATTGGTTGCGCTCGTTATGTCAAGTGTCTACTGTATGCCAATTGGATATATTTTATTCTCCAATTGAAAACTTTATTGCTTAATAGAGTGTATACGACTTAATGCTAATGGGTTAATGCAATTTATCACACTATAACAGTGGTCCGCACCATCACATTGAGACTTTGATTTGTGTGTGTGTTTTTCTAAGTACAAGATATGACCAAAAAAAAAAATTTTTTTTTTTTTAATATAACTAGCTATAACTAAAAACTATCCCCGATCTCCACTGCACTATAATAACAACAATAACAAACAGAATGCCAGGCGGCAGGAGGCAAAGGCGTTTGAAGTGAAATGAAAATGCGACCGTCGCCGACCTTGAAATCAATTTGTGTCACGATGACGTCATTGCTTCAACAATAACAAACTAGCGCAACAGGCGAACAACTAAAGAAAACTAGACAAGCAGCGACAGCTGTTTTCTTGACGATGTACCAATAATAAGAATATACCATTAAAATAGAATGCAACTACAAAGACACGAAAGAAGTGATTCACTTTGCACCCACGATATATCTAGAAATTTGGGGTTCGTATTGTCAGGCATTAGTCGCACGCGTTTATATTAATTTTTGGCTTTGGCTAATTTCCTTTTTTTAATGGCAACAGAAAGCAAAACCGGTCTGTCATGTTCTCTAGCTAATACGCTTATGTATGTATGTGAATGTGTGTGTTTGGGAATTTATTTTTGGTAATTAAGCAACAGCAAAACAGCAGCCGTTGAATGGCGCCAACGAGCAATGGTGACACAAACGTGCGTACGCTTGTGCGTGTGTTGACGCGTTGATATATTTGTAAAGATTTGGCCCAAAAACTTTTAAACTTTACAATACATCTAAATATTATATAACCAACGTTTGTAGAACATCATTAGACATCATGTGACAATTTTATGCAAAATATTTGAAATTGCTTTGCAATTATTGATATCGATTCTAAATTGCATATCGATATATAACATAGGTATGTAAAAGCTTAAATTCGCGCTCTGTTAACTTTTAAAATTTTGGCAAACGTTGCTGTTAAACTGCGTGATCTGTAAAAATATATGTTTTTAGTAAAAAGAATGAAAGTCAGAAATTTCGAAATCTTGCATTCGTTTTAATACATTTGGTTGTGGTTGTGGGTGTGTGTGTAGTGTCTTGTATACAAAAGTGAACATAAAATCAACGTCATTTTCACACGCTGTGTGCACATCTGAGTGTCGCGTGTTTGTGTGTGGGTAATTGTGTTTATAAGATATCTACATAGCTACATACATAGTTTCGTTTACATCATATTTAATTAAACATAATAAATACATTTCTAAGCATATAATATATTGTATATATATATATTATATAAATATAACAAATAATACATCCAGTTGTTACAGCTATACAAAATCAGGCCTCGCAATTTCCAACAGATTCAACAGTACAAAGTGTTACAAAAATACATCAGTAATGGAACAACCCAATAGCAGAGTAGCAAAACACACTTGAGGCCAATAACATCCAACACGAATTGGGGTACACGATGGTTTTCATTTAGCTTTAGATATAGAACACTTATAGTTCTGATTTTAGATACAAATTTCGCTAGGGTTTCACGAGCCAATTGCCAATGAGGTTGCACACTAATTCGATTTAGCTGAATACGGACTGGTGGATCCAACAGAGGGCGGTGTGGGCGTGGCACCGCTACGTATACCATCGCCTTCGCACACGTATTTGCCTGCAGCAAATAAAAGAAATGAATACAAAGCCATAAAAAAGATGGTTAACAAGTTTTACACACCCGAAACAAAACGTCTTTTGACCAAAGACAAACGATAGCCGCTGCCTTGCAGCTCAAACTCAATGCCCGACAGGGTGGTGCCCTCGCAATTGAATTGAGTGGCCAGCATGGCCGGTGTCGAAGGACCATCGTTAAGCTCGAGTCGGGCACGAAGCGTACCAACGCCGCCATCCTGTGAATTTTGTGAGATATCCGTAAAGTTCCACACCAAGCGATTCGATTCACCCAACCTAAAAAACAAAAATTGTTTAGAAAAGCTTTTCATAATTTAGTTGGTTAGTTATGGCTCACCAGGACGAATGCGGCTTGGATTGAACATTGCGAACAGAACCATTTACCGGCACGGAGAGTGTAACATTTAGCAGTGGCGATGCACTGGCCATGGCATGATTATTGTATTTGTAGTCAACTTTGAGCGCCGTATAGCTCGGCTCGCACTTCCAGTAGCTGACCAGCTGGAAGGGGCACGAGCTGGCGCCCGGTTTGGTTCGCACCTGATACTTGAGTATGTCCACGTTAAAGTATGAGGCAGTCGGATTATTCTCCGCCTGCCAACGCAATAGCGCAGTCAGTGCAGGCATATTGAACTCCAGCATTGTGCTCAACGAGCTCGACTGTGTACGATCTCTGTGGCAAGAACATATTTAGATTATGAACCATATGAATACCAGACATATACTTACATTTGCACCAGTTTGCCGTTGGGCACAAGACTCTCCAGATTTTGTACTTGCTTAATGCGAAAGCCCAGCTTGGCTGGATTTGGATTATTGGCTAAAAGGCCGGCAATGCCGGCTGGGAATGATAGCATCATATCACCGGATACCTTCACCTGGCAGCGCGACTCATCGCTGCCTCGAAAATAGGCATGTATAATCTCATGGAATGCCACCGCCAGCGGTATTGTGTCCGATATGCCAATTGTCAGCGGCGATGGGCCACGCGATGAGCCCACGCCGCCAATGGCAGTGCGAAACTCCAAGCTACCAATGCTGTCCGCTCGATTCATTGGTGGCGCCGGACTCATGCGACCACGTCCAATATTTGTTGCACCGCCAGCTGCTGCTGCTGCCGCTGCTGCAGCCGCCGCCGCTGCAGTTGTTGCCGCTGTGCCAATGGCAATCATATCCGAGCGTCGAGATGGCGGACGAGGAATGGCAATGCTGCTGCCGCCAGCAGATGTTGGTGTGGGTATTTGACGACCAGGCGGTTTACTCAGCGTTGCCGATGCTGGCGCCGATACGCTCACGTCACCCAACTCTGAGAATATATCGCCCAGATCCGCATAGCGATTGTGATTCGCATTATTCGCATTGTTGTTGGACAACGTTGGACTCTGCAACGGCGCATATGGATGCACACTGGCCGTTGGCGTTGAGGCATTCGATATCTCTGGCGATTGTTGACGCGATACAGCTGCACCGCCACGCGGACCACCCTGCAGCTGTTGGCTGTGATGCTGTAAACAATGTAAACATTAAAAAATATATTTGTAACATTAAGCGATTTATTTACAGCAAAAACTCCAGTGGGTGAGAGCGATATATTCTCAACAGTTGCGCGCAGCTCATCCACGCTGGCCGACATGGGCGCCTGTCCATTGTTGAGCGGCTTAATCTTAACATGAATGCGTCGCTTGTCATTATCCGAATCCGAGTCGGAGTCCGAGTAAAAGCTGCCAGCTGCTAATTAAATTTGCGATTTCAATATATAACATTCGAATGGAGTTTTCAAAGGCATATAGCTTACACTTGTCCTGACCCTCCTCCCAGGCTATTTCCTTAGCTGGCTGTATGCTAAAGCCTTCCTCATCGACCTCATAGCCGCTACCACTAGCATTAGCACCACCAGCGGCAGCTGCTGCAGCTCCTGCTCCTGCAGCCGAGTTGGCCGCTGTGCCCACTCCCGAAATATTACTGGCATTGGCCAAGCTGCTGACACCGGCACCAACACCAGCTACTCCACCACTGCCACCCATGCTGCTGGCGCCCGCGGAATCGACGCTGCCCTGCGCTGAAGTAGCTGACAGGGCAGCCAAGCCGCCGCCTGCACTGCTGCCGCTTGAGTTTTGTGTCTTCATGCTGCGCCCATGATCATCATAGTCGAGTAATGTATTATTCGCGCGCTCCACGCTGCAAAATGTGAAACGAATTAGAATTATGGGAACACGTTAAATGAAACAACAACACCTCACCTGGTTAAACGCTCCTCTTGTATATTGTGATCGGCAGCCTCGTTGTCTTTCTTCTTTTTTGACTTTTTGGTTTTAGCCTTGTCGCGTCTACTACGCAAAATGCCCGAAACTGTTTTGGAAATATGTCAAATATTAATTAAAGTTAGGTACAGAGTGCAGTTTATGACCAAATATTAAGACAACAAGCTCTACAACAAACACTAAAAGTAAATACTGAATATAGATCAACAAGCTACGCACTTTAACATCAAACTCTACACTCAAATTATACAAAACTTTACAATTTAAATACACACAACAGAAAATTAATTCAAGTTCAAAAACAAAATATTTTAAAGAAAGAAAATAAGCATATCAAGTATTAGAATAAAATATTCAAATTTTAAAAGTAGGAATTTTCTTTAAATTTCTTGGAGTTATCATTAACAATTCAAAATGTTCACCAACTACCTTTTTATGACACAATAATTATTAAATTAATATTATACAACATGCAATATTGAATTTAGAAAGACCTAAAGTGCATAGTTTTGAATAACAGCATAATAATATATATACAACTTGGCTCGACTAATAATTTTGAATTGAACTCAAACACCGCCATATAAAAAGTGCAACAATAAAATGATTTAGTGAATATGTTAGAAAATAAAAATTAAAGCCATGCGTTAAAAGCTTTAAGATAGGTTCTTAAAATTAAATGGGTTCATAGTATATATATACAGCGGAAGGTAAATAAATATATATAGTCATGTATTGGGGTTTGTTTTGCAGCCAGATTTGGTATGGTTTTTGACTATCATGTTTTTGGCATTTACCCTGAGAGTTTGATGTAAATATATTTAAAAGTGACGTTGTACGTCTGGACGTTGTTGCTGTTGTTGTTGTAGTCGTAGTAGTTGTTGTTGTTGTGGCACCATTGTTGCCCACTGCAGTCTGTTGTTGCTGTTGCTGATGATTAAGATGATCTTGCTCGTTTAATGATTTCGATAAATGTTGCTCGCTTGTCGTTGCATTGATTTGCTTTCTACCAGCTACGCTAGCAGTTGGTGTTAAGGCCTCATGCGGCTGTTGTTGTTCTTGTTGTTGTTGCTGTTGTTGCTGATCTAAAGTTTTAATTTCGATTAGTTGATCGGTGGTGCATGGATGATTTTAATTGAATAAACGAATGTGTGTGTGATAAACGGTGAATGAAAAAACATGACACCGCAGTGCAAAACAGAATTAACTTTAAGCATACTGTTAGTTGCAGTTGTTAATAACCGTTGTGTGTGTTGTGTGTGTGTGTGTGTGTGTGAGGGTGGGTTAACATTTGGCATTTGGCTGGTGTTTGAGTGTACAAAGAGTGTAGAACATTTAAAACAATATACACAATTATAAAATGTATTTACATATAACACATAATGGCAAATAAAGTTAAAAACCTTTGAGACTTTAAGTTACTTCTCCTCAATAAACATTAATTTACAAACCTATTCTATACTGAAATGATCATCTATAAAAGAATTTCTTTTTTGACAGAAAACAAAAACGCATTTTTATCTAGTCCTTATCTACCTAAACTAAAGATTAACAACAAAGACGTTTGTTTTGACATCAATAAATTCTTCAAATTTTCTAACTACACAAGTTTTGGGTGATTAAAACACACGACAGAAGTGAGTAAAAGATATGCACTGAAATTAGTTAACATTGATGTAAATATAAATGTTTTAGATAGTTAGGAATTTAGTATGTACCGCAAAAGAAAATCAAAAAACTGTTAGATAGAAACAATTACCCAGTTAAATTGAAAAAGTAAAATGCAATAAACTAAAAAAGAAAAAACAAAGAAATTATAATAGAATGAACCTTGATTACTAGTATCCAGAAGCTCTGAGTTAGGGGAATTTTTGTTGGTGACATTGGTGGTGAAATTAATCGTGCCAGTTGTTGTTGTTGTGTTGTTGGTGTTCAAATTGCCACCGGTTGCTGTTGTGATGTTCGTGTTGTTGTAATTGTTGTTGTTGGCACTGCTGTTGCTGTTGCCAGGCATACCAAAATTTCCAGGACCACCGCCAGCAATTGGTTGCTGCTGCTGCTGTTGTTGTTTGCTTGCCGTGGGCATAAACCAGGAGCGCAGACTCTTTACAGTTGATGTTGATGTGCTCGCTGTCGGCGGCTGTGCGCCCAGTGCCGGTTCCGGCGATGTGGGTCGCGGCGATGATAGACCACCACCTGCTGCTGCTGCTGCACCACCAGCAGCGCCGCCTAACATTGCATCATCGGCATAGGGTATGCTACCGCTGGCCGCACTGCCGCTGCCCAACGAAACGCCAGCCAATGCATCGCCAGCATTGCCGCCACGCTGATCCATTGAAACGAGACTGCCCGATGCGACGGCGGCTGCACCACCCGAACGCAGTGCCGCCTGTATGCTCGTTGCCGAATTCGAGTTCGATGCCGTGGCCGAGGCTTGCTGTGTCGGATGCAGACGCGAACCACTTGACAGCGACACAAATTCCAGTTCAAGCATTTCTGTGAATACGTCAATTAAGTTAAGTTGAATATGCAAATGAGCATTGCTGTCTATATAGTACGCACCAGGCTTTTCAAGTCCCGTATGTTTATTTAGCACGAATTGTTCGAGCAGCTTATCCACAGACATATCTACAAATTGACGCTTGAAATCCGAATGAACTTGTCCGACCATATCGTGATTGTTTTGTAGCATTTCCAAGTACGTCGAGAGAAACTCTTTCATCTGGCGCAAATGCACCTCTTCAATCTCTTGAAAGCGCTGCGAAACAAACCATAGAATAGATAAAAGTTTTTCCCTATAAAAAGTACATTTCAATTACCTTGCATGTTTGAGTCATGCGTCGCTCGAACTCGTTCTTGATGGGATTATGCTTGTCGAGCAGCGCTTTGTAGTCCTCTTGCAGTTTCTTCAGTTTACTTTCCAGCTTCTCGGCATCTTTATGCGAGCCGTTGTCCTTGCGTAGCTTTTCCAACTCAAGCACCTTGCTGGCATATAAATCTCGCAACTTTTGTACAGCCACCGTTGATGTTTGTATGGCTTGAACGCATTCCAGTGTCTGTGACTCTTCCTCCTTGACGCACTTGTGTTTCTTGTGCAGCTCATCCGCATATTTAGCCACATCCTTGACCAGCTCGGTTAGCTTCTGAACCATTTGCATGTGCAGTGTGGACAGCTTTTCGGCCGAGGTGCGCAATATGGTCCAAACGGGCGCAAAGGTGCTGTTCAATGTGCCCGTGCTGGCCTTGTGCGCCAGCTTGGACATCATTTTCGAGTTCTGCTCCTCGATGTTGGACTTTTCGCGCAAGAACTCAGACAGCTCCTTGCTGGCCACCAGTCCAAATTTCATGTTATGATACAACACATCAAATCCATTATTTTTCTCCCCCTGCAAAGTAAATTTGATTGTAAAAATGATCGAAATGGTCTGAGACAAGACTTACCCAGAAATAATCATTAAAATCCACCGTCATTTTGAGTGCTTTCCTTAAATAATATGTCTTACAAAAATGTTAAAAGCCACAGCAGTTCGCCTTATGTTTTAATTTGTTGATTTTGGTGCCTTTGGCTTTGAAGTTGTTGTTAAAGTTTGTGTTGTCGTCTTCGTGGCTATATAATTGACTTTGTTTCCCAATCCCAGTGCCTTAAAGGCTCAACAGTAAGCACAATGGCACAGCGTTGACTGGACTGCTTATCATCATCATTATTTTTGTGATTGTCGTTGTCATTAACATGATCTGTTCTTTCGTCTTCAGCACGCCTCGGACGCATTAGTTTTCAGCTAACTTCTTTTGGCTGCAAAAAAAGTAATCAAATAAACATTATCTTGGATTGATCTTCAAAGTTTTATAAAAGTATACGTCTATATTTTATTCCCAGGATAAAGAAAAGCCAATGTTTTTTTGGATAGTACATAACGTTTATTTAAAAAGTGCACACATAAAAAAAGCCTAATCTAATATATCATTGTTAAGCCATGAGATAATTTAAAAAGTTACAATATGAATGAATACGATAATACAAAAAAGACAACATGTCTACAATTCAGCTTGGATCTTAGCCATTTCCTGATCGATGCGTTCGTCCAACGCACGTGTTAATATGGTGCAACAATCCTTAATGGCATGATAAATAATATTCTTTAATCTGGAGCTTATCCTCGTGATTGGTGTGCGAGTGTGAAAGACGTCGGAACTCATGGGTCAGATGATAGCAATGTGTTATATTCTCGGGCGAAACAAAATCCTCGGCAACCTTGATGCAATTGTGTAAATTTTGAACTTGATGCGGTGCACCTGCCGGTATGAAGACAGCATCTCCCAGACACTGGACAATGGGATAACCCTCAACGCCATATTCCTTAAATAGACGCGCTCTCAACTTATCATCTAGATACCAGTTCTGATCGTGTATGGGATCATGATCGGGCTCCAAACGAAAGCCCTTCTCCAGCGTCACACGATTGAGCAGATCGCGTATTTTGTCAGCATCACGTGCCGGAAATATGTGCCACAATGCGCCAGGCAGTACATCGGGCATTTGACAGCGAGCCCTTGTGATATAATCACAGCCGCCAAGAGCAATGGCACGCTGTGTGGCCGCCAGTTGTGGTTTGCTGTCCTCATCTGTGGGTATGCCCACATATACCATGATATTGACAGCATCCGAAATGTCCAGATGCAAATTGGTGGTGCCCTTGTCCGGATGCAATGCCGAGCCATAAGCATTATACATCTTAGGCCCCAAATCGGGTGGCACAAACATTTTGGGCAGACAGCTGGCAATATTAAGATTGCCCGTGCGCAGCGTATACTCCGGCATGGGAAGTCCTCGCATCAGATCCGCAAAGCGTGTGGGCAATATCTCAGCAAAATCATCGCCAGGTGGCCAATCCTTAAGCTTGAGCAGCATTGGTTTGCCATTGACATCAAGCAAACGCTTATGCATGCACTGGAAACCCTCCCAGAAGTGACGCATGGGCTGATTGGGCACCAGATTGCCATTAAGGCAATTAATCAGGTCATTGGGCTTGTCGCCAAAATCAGTGCAGAATGCCTGCGGATGCCAAAGATCCAAATTGAGTGAACGTGCAACTTCGGAAATCATGACAGGCTGGCCACATTTCCACACCTCCTGGTAGAGCACACGATTATCGGGATGCATGGGATCGGTGAGACGCAACAGTTTGCCATCGCATAGCCATTCATGCGGCACTCCAGGCGCCAGCTGTGTAGAGTGAGCCAGTGTCATTGCCCGCGGTGGCAGAAAGCGTCGCAATCCTGCAAGTCCTTTACGCAAAAAATTAATATGCTTGAAGTTATCAAAGGCGCTCGTTATAGGGTCCTTGCCAAGGGTTTCCTTTGTCCAGACACGGCCCGGCACATAATCAATGCCATTTTGTCGCGCAAATTCCAGTTTCTTGGCATGCAGCTGCTCCAGCCGCTGCTGCTGCTGCACCTTCTGTGCTGTAGCCAACGATGAGGCGCTCGTCTGTTGTTTCAGCTGCGACTCCTTGATCATGTCCTGTATAAGCTCCGTAAGCTGCTCATCTTGCACCTGCTGTTTGCTCAACAAGCAGCCGCATACCTGCGGCACCTGCCACAGTGTGCGCACCTCATGCAACAGACGACCAAGAACATTCAATGCATCGCCAGCTATGATCTGGGTCAACATGAGCTCGGGCAACGCATGTTTCTGCTGGTTATCATCTGTGCAAAGCAACCAATGGTATTCGTCGTATCCACGCTGAGTCTCGATCATGCGACGCTTATGCTGCAGCCCCTCCTTGCGATCCTTGAAGCAATCGATGCACACACCAAAGCCGCACTTGCGACACGTCCAATGGTAATTGAAGAGTGTTGTATCGCATACATCGCATATTTCACGTGTGCCCTGCACGGCTTTCTTCCATGCAATTGTACCATCCGGATTTTCGTGCAGCTTTAATGCCTCTGCCTCCTGGCGCCACAGATAGCAGAATTGATCGCCTGCATGCAGCAATATATAGCGGCACACTTGTATATCCATAAATCCAGCAGTGGGCACAGTTTTGCCATCTGGCTGCCAGATTGTATAATCACTGCTAGTTGGCTCCTTGTAGGGATTTGGAAAGCCCGCAACGCTTAAATCGCCCGCAGCATTGTATTGCAGGCGACGAAACTCATAGAAGCGACAGTAGATATCATTGTTGCTGGTATTCGTGCTGCTGCTGCTGCTGCTGCTTACGCTTTCGTTGCTGCTTTGAGAGCTGCCTGCTGCATGACGACGTCGGCATTCGCGACACTTGGTAATTGATTGCTGCAGCTTGAAGCAGGGAACATGCTGCAAAAATATCGAGCAACTTGCCCGATTGTCAATATCGCGCTGCTGCTCCTCAGGGCTGAATTCAATGACAAGGTCCTGCCGCTGCTTTTGCTCCATATCGGTTTGAGGCTCGGCTTCCAAATTGGCGCGTTTACAGGGGGCGGGGGCGCTGCTGTTTGTTATTTCATTGGATATGTGTATCTCAATGATGGATTTTGGCTCCGAACGTGATGTTATGGACAAGGAGCGCTTGCGACTAGTATTGTCGACAGCATTTGTTGGCGGCGTTGCCAGATTGACGTTAGCTGCTGGCGTTTGCGACATTGAACTGTGAACGCGGATGTGGGAGTGTGTGTGTGAGAGAGAGAGAGAGAAGAGAGAGAAAAGCATAATATGAACATCTCATAAATAGCCAGCTTATTACAATTATTCATTTGTAGCCGGCTTTTTATTTTGTACTTGGTAATATGCTTGTTATATTATTAAAATACATATTTATTTGTGTTATCTGCTGCTCTCGACTGCTGGTCATCTTTTTGCCATTGCTATTACTGATAACAATTATGTTGAGCAGCTTTTTATACAAAGTGTATTATAAATTTATTATTATTGCCGTTTTTGTTATTGTTGTCTTGTTCTTTTTTTTATTTAAAGGGTTTATTTAAAAAGGTTTGTGTTATGTCTCTCCATTATAGTTACCTGGCACAGAAAAAAACCGTATACAAAAAACGCTCAATTAAATTCAACAATTTATAATCTTGACAAGCAATTGACAATTAATCTTCAAATGGATTAAATTTGCTTTTAAAACACAAATGTACATTAAACACATACATACATATGTGTGTACATTGTTTGACTGATAAGCAAAGTAAAATAGTTCAAACACCCCCAATATAATTTAAATTGTGTTATCCACTTATTACAAATAAAACTCTTGCTGATAACAACAATTTGAATCGAGTGGTATTTTTAACCTTCTCCAAATGCTTTTATGTACAACACTTGTTAATTGCAAAAGTTTTCCATTATTCAGATTTGTAACTGCTTTTTTTGCACTTCCATAAATGTATGAATGCATATGCAGTCAATGTCAGATAGTTATTCACATTAACAATATCAATTAACAGCATTATTGTGAAAAATACTCCCTCCTCTCTCAGTCTCTCATGTGAATGCAACAAGTGTCAGGGACATTTGCCGCATATCGATAAGTTTGTTTTTGTGTATCGATTAGTAAGAAGGAGATGAGAGTCAGGCTTTTGAACTTTCATAGTTTTTAGTTACGTAAAAAGAACTTGCAAATGTAACAAAATAACAATAATTTGCTTCAACACGCACAGACCCAACAAATTAGCCTTGGCTGACATAGCACACATAAACGAACATAAACACACGCACACACACTTGCATACGCCCTTGTGGCAGTTGCGATAATATTTTGGGCGTGAACCGCAGCAAAGCCGTTGCTGCCGTCCGTCTTATCGAAGTTTTCGGCGCACACACAATCGCATAAGTATAGAGTGAACAGAAGAAAATAAAGAGAACTAAAAACAGACCATTATTACACAGCTATGGCTGCATTCTACAGAAAATGCTTCTGAAAATTGATAAATCAATTCTCTTTCTGTTGACTTTTGACCTTTTAATTTAATTGGCTCCAGTAGCGCATTGGTTTTTTGTTTTGCATAACAGTATAGCATTCATAAAAAGATAAAAAAAAAAAAGAAAACAAATACATATTTCTAATTGATAAAATGTATGAGATAAGTAATTTGGGTCTGCACAGAAGAACTACAATAACAAAACTTGCAGCTAGGTTACGCCCATATTAGGTAAATTCGGTCATTAGAAAAATGGCTAAGTCCAGCTGATGGCTAGCTACAATTGTACCGTTTGTCGCATAAAAACACTAGCAGCACAGCAACACTGGCAAGGGATTACTACATCGCCGTTTTCCTATACCTCCCTCCCTTCGTCTTTTCTTTTTTGTTTTGTCAATGAATGGATTCCGTTTTTTTTTTTGTCTTTTTGTTTTTTTGCATAACTTTTTTTGTTACCCGCACAAATTAATGCAATGTTGATTAACACTTGCATAAAGCCACTCTAAAATTTGCAATTTAGATATACTGTAGCTCTGTAGAATTTTTATCAACTTAAATTGTGTACTTAATATATAAAAAAATATACAAATACACACATTTCCCGCATGCACGCACACACACACATGCGACGGCGTAGCGTTCCTGCATACCAAGTACACATATCTGTATGTATGTACATTTGTATATAAATGCATATAAATGGAACATAGCCGTTTTTCACTTACTAATTAACATACTTTTGACAGGTTTAACAACTTACATTTTATTGTTGTACGTTGCACGCCTATACGTAGATTGGTTTTACAATATTTGACATTAAGGAATCCAACTAGTTTTACATAGAATGTTAATTTTCGCCACCAACGCGCACAGTTCACATACACTTACATATCAGAACGCGTCGTACTTCTAACTGGCTAGTGATGTGCCAATATCGATTAACGACGGACTAGTGCTGAGCAACGCTTTGTTTTGCTGTAGGCCAACACCAAATTCAAACCTATTAATTACTTGTAATATTAATAAAATTATATATTAACTTCACCAAGCAGATGAGTTAATTTTTAAGTTAGATTCTAGTTTCCACAACTTATTAGGCCCAGCACTACTATCGATAGCATTGATTTTGCAGCTTCACTTATCGATTTAAATCCACACATTGCTAGCCGACAGTCAGCTGTGGCTGCCTCTTATTAGAAACAATGTCCTCAACATTAATTAAATGTTTTAATTTGGCAAGAGCTGTGAGCACGGTCACGTTTAAGAGTTTGCTGGCAACATCTCAAAACCAGATACCAACATGGAGGTCAGTCATAAAGTAGAACAAAATGCATGTAAACTTACAACAACTCACATTTTGTTTTGTTTTATATAACCTACAGCCCGGCAGCAGTTGGAACTCTACTAAAATGTGGCTTGCACACAACGCAACACATGAAACAGGAGCGAAAGGATCCACTGATGGAGTTTTTTGACGATCCCAAGCATTGGAGCGAGAACGAGATAAAAGTGGGACGCGCCTGGAAACCCGACGAGTTGCGTATTAAGTCCAACAAGGATCTGCATCAGCTGTGGTACATTTTACTGAAGGAACGCAACATGCTGCTTACAATGGAACACGAGTGTAACGGAAAAATGGAAATTTTTCCGAATCCCGAGCGCATCGATAAAGTAAAAATTTCTATGGAAAATCTGGAAACAGTAGTTCGGGAACGCAACAAAGCCTATTACTTGCTTGAAACTGGCGAAACGGGTGAACGTCCGCAAAAGCAAGTGCATAACGCTTTTGGACTGCGCATTAATTACAGATCCTGTGAGCATGCACTGCCGCCCTTCATGAACATCAAATGGATCAAATCGCGCCATCTTGGTTTCGGAGGTCGCGCTGTCCACAAATTCCTGCTGAAGTATCGCGAGAAACTCTACAATGCTAAACGCAAGGCCAAGAAGTAAGTAATTCGTTTTGCGGTATTAATTTGCCAATCTCCCTCCTTTAACCAAACAAGTTTCTTGTCTTTGTATGCTAATTCATGTATTTAATTATTTCATATTATTGCATTTTAGTCGCTCTCGCAATGAGGTTATGATGATTCTTAGACGTAATCCTAACTTTGATCTGGAGATGCTGAAACGCAAATTCCCCGATGTGGAGATCGAGAAGCTGCGCAACAGCGATAAAACGCGTGGACATTTTGTGCCCAAGGTGGATGCGTAAGGACCATTTGTTGTATTTTTCATCCTATTAAAAAAAATTAAAAATATCCAAAAACATATTTATTTTATTCATCATCAAACTTGATTTTAGTGCCTGCAAAGGCAGCAATCTTCGGCTTTAGTCGCTGTTTAGCTATCCATGATGGATGCATGCCTGCTGCACTGTCATCTCCAGTAGTCGCAACTGTAGGTGGTGAAGGTGGTGGTGCAGCTTTTGTTATTGCAGCAGTGCTGCCGTCCTCACTGAACTTTGTTTTTGTACCTTTGAAGTTAGCTATAATTGGCTTATGTTGCTGCTTGGCTACCCAGGACGGATGTCGATCATTACTTGGCCGTGTGTCATTATATTCCTGCCTTTGGTTCGCTTGCTGCTTGGCCATCCAGGATGGATGCCGATCATTACTTGGCCGTGTGTCGTTATACTCTTGCCTTTGGGTTATGGGTTTGCGTGATCGTTGCTTCACATGGTGATGGTCATGTTCGTCAGATTCATTATGACTATCATCAGAGTGCACAACGGCGGTTGAAAGATATGGCTGACCTGATTCTGTAATGAAGAACGGATCGACAACATGCGTGGGTCTTTGCTTCTTGACTTCTTGGTGCTTTTCGGGTTGTTTATTAGGCTCGACAATGTGTGCGGGTTTTTGCTTTTTAACTTCTTGATGCTTCTCGAGCTTTTTATTAGGCTCTTTTTGCCATTGTTTTTCTTCTTTGGGCTCAACATTAGGTTTCCGTTGTATTGGTCGTTCTTTCTTTTTGTGTTCAACTTCTTTGGACTCATTTTGCTGAGCTTTAACTTTTGGTTTTTCTTTAGTCGGCCCTTGCTGTAGCTCTGTTTTAGGTTTTTTTGATCCATCATTAACTTTCTGCTGTCTCTCCAACTTTTCTGGTTTGCTTCGTTTAAGTTTTGAGCTTTCATCTTTTATTTTTTCCGTTTTTTTCAATGGCTCTGGTTTAATCACCTCTTCTTCCGTTTCCGGTTCCGCTGTTATACATTCCGAAGCAGGCTTGTGTTCTTTTAACCATTCCATGCGATTGCGGGTCAGCGCCTTTTGCTCTTTAATCTCTTTGCGCTTGCGGCGCTTGTCCTCTGTGCGGTCTAGTTTAAGGCGGCGCTTGCTCGTTTCTAAAATTTCCTCTCGCCATTTGGCATTAGCTTCGTCACTGAGCTTTAAGGTCTCACGAAACTTTGCTAACAGTTCTTGCATCTTTTTGTTGAGTCCCAACATGGCTACTGCTATTTCATCTGGCGTGGCGCGTCCATTTGTCAACACGGTATTGAGTTTTTTGGAATCAAGCAGTAGAAGCGAACGCATAATCTCAACACGTTTGAGCGCCTTTAACTGTGCCATGCACTCGACATTTTTGCGAAGACGATCCTTGTGCTTGTCATTTTCCGGTTTTTTTTCTAGTGCATCCTTCAGTTTGCGCAATTTTTGGACCAGCTTCGCAATTGTTTGTGCTCGAGCTTGTTGAATTATTTTCTTGTTGGTAATCACCTATAATAAAATATTAGTAATAGTGCAGCCGTATTTTGGGTTTGTTTCACTTACCAAATTGTTGAATTCTAATTTATTTAGCATTGTATCTGCGTTCTGTTCACAACATGCTGTTTTGCCCGTTGACTTGTTTTGGCTATCGCAAACCTATCGATTTCAGTTCATATCACTTAATCGATAGATGCTGTCTAGTTATATTTTAACTGCACCATTTAGTGCAAGGTTGTTTTAATTGGCTTTATGTGTTTGTTTGTTTATGTAATAAAACATTTTAGCTTGGCTGCAAAGCAATATTTTAATTAATCCCAACTGTGTTTTCGATTGGTTTGCATGACAACTTGGTGTCAGTGCTGTAAAACCGTCTTTTATATCCGAAACTAGCCAACACTTACAAAATACGGCAATATAAAAAATTCTTTCTACAAGAAAACATTAACTCGTAAATTATTATTAAGCTAAAATTATTAAATTAGATATTACGAAAACGCATTAGTGTTACGCAGTGCATAAGTTCAAAGTTAACGCCGTGTTCGATTAGACTGACGTAAGAAGAAAAAATAAAACAAGGAGGAGCCAATTTAAGCGACAGCAACAAAGAAGGTCCGGCAGCATACATACATGCATACGCTCACACATACACACATGTAAAGATAAGCCTGCACTTCCCCAAGCTTTATGTCGGCAAAATGACAAACAATAAAGTTCAACTAACATATGCAATAAGTGTCGGCATGTTTCTGGTTGCTTGAATTGTGTAATTGATTGAATTGCAGCACATATTCGCCATGGGTCTGTGCAACGCTTGAGTCATTGTCATCTTTCTCCCGTAGTATGCGTGTGTACAAATGAGTATGTGTGTGTGTGCGTGTGTGAGCGGCAAAGAAAAAAATACATAAGCCCTAAGCGTAGTCAAAACGATTCTGACTCACATAAATTTTATGCCTAATTATGAGCTTAATTAATTTTAATCATTTTTAATTAATAATAATTTGTAAACATCTCCTTTATTTGCAGTCGCCACAATCTTCAGTTGCAGCTCTTATTTTAAATTGGGCGAGGAACACGCACACGCATAGAAATACTAACACTAACATATTTTTATAAACACACACACACACACACAAATAAATATTTAAAATACTTGGACTGCAATTGTAAACATCGAGAATCATTACGGCTAACATAACGAAACCAAATGACGGAATACAAGCTAGTTGTTGTTGGTGCCGGTGGCGTTGGCAAATCGGCTCTAACCATACAACTCATCCAAAATCATTTTGTTGATGAATACGATCCCACAATCGAGGACTCATATCGAAAGCAAGTAGTTATAGGTGCGTATGCCAAAATCGATTGGGATTGTGACTAATAATGTATTATAAATAAATAATAAATAACATTGTTTGTGGGCAGATGGTGAGACGTGCTTGCTGGATATTCTGGATACTGCCGGCCAAGAAGAGTATTCCGCCATGCGTGATCAGTATATGCGCACCGGTGAGGGTTTTCTCCTGGTGTTCGCTGTTAACAGTGCTAAATCATTTGAAGATATTGGCACATATCGCGAGCAAATCAAACGTGTTAAGGATGCCGAAGAGGTGCCAATGGTGCTTGTGGGCAATAAATGTGATCTGCCGTCGTGGAACGTGCAGAACGAGCAAGCAAGAGAGGTCAGTTTCATAGAAATGTACTTTAAACAATCCCGTGTAATTGTACTATATTTAATTGTGTGTTCTCTTTTAGGTGGCCAAGCAATATGGCATTCCATACATTGAAACATCAGCGAAGACGCGCATGGGTGTTGATGATGCATTTTACACGTTGGTGCGCGAGATACGCAAGGATAAGGATAACAAGGGACGAAAAGGACGCAAAACGAATAAGCCGAACCGGAGATTTAAATGTAAAATGCTCTAAATGACCTCGCTCTGGTATTTTTTCATGTCATTATCGCCTGTCCGGTATGTGTGTGCGTGTGTGTGTTAAGTGTGTGTGCTAAGATGGTGTGGGAACAGGCAGTCAAATGCTGTAGCTTATATATATTTTCTTTTGTGGTATTTTGCATTTGCGGCTTTTAGTTTACGCACAAACACAAATTCTCGCACAAACATGTAAACACACACAATCACACACACACTTACATACACACTTACATACACAAACACACACACACACACAGAGAAAGAGAGAGAGTAGTGCGTGTGTTTAGTTTGGTGCAATTGTTGAGAGGATGAACAAAATTGTAATTAATTTAAGCAACTAAAGTTTTATTATGTATGTCAAATAATTTTTATGCAACATTTGTGTCGTTTGCAAATGCTTTGTGGCGCCCATTTTAAGATTATTTATTATGCGTGTGTCCCGTATACATGTATTAACAACAATGAATACTATTTGTAAACTGCCTTGGTTAAGCTAATAACCATTTGTTCTTCAGTGAGCACGAAACTATATATAACCGAAATTGTATGTTTTTTTCGTGTGCGTTTTCCGTGCTTTAAAACGATCTATACGATATTTGTATGTAAATTAATTACTTAGTTTTCGTACCTAATTTTATTAAAATTGCTTGAATGAATTGGCTATGCAGTAAATGCTTAACAATTTGAAGCATTTTCAGGAGTCGCCAGTCGGCCTTTTTTTATCCCTGATTTAAATAACTCGCGCACACACACACGCACAAGCAAAATTCCATTAGAAATTTCCACAAGCAAGATATAAATGCATATTAAACGAAAAGGAAGCTCATTCTTATCATTTATGTGGTGCTAACAACAAACAAATAACAGCACAAAATACTGTATGAGCTATTATATGGAAGCCAATCAATTTTATTTTTTATCCACTTATCTTACTGACAGATCGAACAGTTAACTAGCTTATGCGAAACTCTCGGTTTTGTTGACTTGACAATTAAAATCAAACCGAATCGTGTCTATTAATATATATACATAAGCATATATATATATAATAAATATATTACAAATAACAATGACTTTATGGAAACAACTCACGTATATTATCTTTTGAATTTATTATTTCGAGAGTTTCGCATAAGTCAGAACCACAATGCATACAACAGTACATACATACATATATAACAGATGGATGCTGCATTGAACAACAAGCAGCCAATTACATATACATATATAGTTTGCTTTAAGCTTTTTATACATACATAAATTAATATTTAATTTTTTTTGTATTCATTTTTGCCATACAAAAAGGAACGTAATAAATCAATTGTGTGTACTATTTATATACTTTGTAACGAATCATTTTATTTCTTGGAAACATCAATTGTAATTACCAAATAAAAATTTATAAATAATTTACAATAACGATTTCTCAATATATATATTTTTTAAAACGTCTCTTAATTTTTCGATTTCAACCATCTCGCCGTGAGAATAAGACCATTTAGGACAATCGTATTCGTCAAATGGTGCGTTTGTCACGTAAAGAACCGTATCAGAACTGTAAAGAACTGTACCAGCGGGGGGAAACATCTGTAGTTTTTGGGAAAGATAAAGACGGACTTCCGTGTAGCCATCGATAACCTTGTCTTTAAGTAATATTTCCAGGTTGTCTTTTATTGAAGCAGCCATTGGAATTTCGGTACTAAAATCCCTCGAAAACCAATAATAAATAACATTTCATCATTAAATATCAATATATATTTTACCTGTTTTTCTCACACCTTACTGCCAGTCTGTGAAGCACCAGTTGGCTAAAAAACATCGTCTCTTGAGAAAGTAACTGAAAGACTTTTTGTAGTTGATCCGATTGCAAGGACTCCCAATTCAATGAGCAGTATAAATTCACAACAGATATCACAGATGCTTGCTGATGCGGTTGAAGATTGGTTAATGTCTCTAGTTTCTCTAATAGCAGCTCAAAACTAGGCAAAAGTTTTGCCAATAGACATTCATACAAAAATGTTATGTTTTGTGGGTTGTTAGCTGAAAATAGAGCTGTCCATAACTTCGATGTCAAATAATCTGGCAAAAGCGCAGATTGGGGTTCAAAAGCAAAAAGAGCTCTGGCAATCCGCATTTGAATTCTGTGATCTTTTGAGTTTTCCAGCACCTTTTCATTTTCAATAATAGTTGCATTGATGCTCAACACTTCGTCAAACAGTTTAAATAGGGGTTCTCCTTCCATTTTAGAGGCGAATCCGATAAAATGATTTCGTTTCATAAGATCATGCACGTTCCACGTCGACAAACTATTTAAAAATGCGTTCTCAATGCTTTAAAATAGAAATAAATCCAAATAAAAGCAACATAATTGAATCGAATGATAAATGCAAACTTACCGCCTTTCTCCCATAGAGGTTTCTGAATCAAGTAACCCCTTGATTATTCTATCTCGTGATAGGGACTTTGTGACCATAAGAATTTTGTCGAGCTCCCAGCCGTCTGTAGAATTTGCAATCATGTCGTCAATCAAATTTTCCGTTTCATTTTGGTCTAAATGCTCAATTACATATTTTAGAATATTTCCAGTGCTAAAACAGCATAAGCCTTAGTATTTTAAATGCATTATTGAGTAAAAAAAAACTAAATACTTACGTCCACAAACGTTTTGGGTATTTTCTTGTTACCACTAAAAAAGTTTCAAGTATTTTGTTGTCCTGTAGCCGTTTATTGTGACTTCCGAATAGATTTGTTAAATGCAATAAAGTTTCAAATGTACAATTCTGTATCACTTCAATTGGATTTAACTGAAATTCTTCAAATTGCTGCCAAGTTTTAACTTTTTGTTGTAAGTATAAATCTACACAGTGTTGCCTCACAAATATCGTTTCATCCTCATCTATGCAGTTTAGCTTATTAATTAAGTATGACTGCAAATTGTTGAGAATCTGGTAATCTTTCATAGCATACATATTTATATCATACAAAGTATAATAGAAAGTTATTGCTTCATTATTGTCCTTGTGCAAGAAAAAGAAAGCAGGAAGACGCCACCATCCGTGCTGTGATTTTGGAATATTCTCAAGTTGTATCAGGAGTTTAGAAAAAGGACTGAGTGCACTGCCATAGCGATTATCGTATAGCATCTCGTAAGAGTTCTTTGTAAGGTGAACTAGTTCTTTGCTTATGTTATTACAATTTTGTATTATCACTGAAAGAAAATACAATGCGTAATTGCACACATTTTGCTGGTTATTATGAAAAAGCACCGCTATAAACGACATATAATCACCGATTGACAAACTTTGGATTGTTTTCTGAAATGTAAAAATCAATAAATAAAAAAACATAACACTTTCAATCGAAAAAACAAACTTACTTCGAAAACTTCACAGATGCGATTGCTGACACTATTTTTTAGTTCCACGTTTTCAATTTTCCGCACAAGTTCGCAAAGTTTAAGCAAAAGTTTTTTTAAAATTTGTGGCTGGTTTTTGGGCTCGAGACAATGAAGCCAATGGTGTAGAGCAACACCGCACCATTCTATTTCTCCAAGCGCTTTTAAAAACTGCTGATTTTCGGTGTTCTGCACAAATTTCTTCATAAGGTGTTCGGGCAGAAAATATTCTTCTGGGTTGTGCACTTCAAGTTTATTGGTAGCTGCAAGAAACTCTACAAGTAAATTTGCACCATGGAGTTGAGCTACTGTAAAATGTGTCATAATAAATTCTAGGGTCAAGCTCAGTACTTGAATGTCTTGGGTCTGCAACAATTTAACATATAAAAGGTACAACCAGTTTTCATCATTAGTTGTTTCATTGAGAAGAGATAACTGAGTTCCAAGCGGTGCTGGTATGAGTGATGATTCCTTCACTTCCACACATTCCATTATTATGATATTGAAGTAAAAATCAAGCTCCGGTTGTTCTTTCAGATCATTTGAACTTTGATCAACTAACATTTGAAGAATCAAAAGCGCAGTTTTACGCTGTTCATAAGCCTTTGACTCCAATAGTTTATGTACGCGATGAAAAAGTTTGGGAGCAGCAATACTTTCTGATCCCACTTCGCACAAGAAATTATCAGCTAACTGTTGTAGTGTTTGACCAAGTTTTGTTAAACCCTTGCTATCGAAATAATTGGTGCGGAGCTGATTTAATAAAAACTTTCCTTTCTCTGGGTAGTGGCTTATCCACATATCAACACACAACAGTAGATCAGCCAATAGCTGCGGATGGTGGGTATCCTCCTCGTATGTCTCGGGAATAATTACAGCAATTAGCTTTCTAATCAGTTTCAGCGCTAACTTAAGATTTTCATTGTTGTTTGTGTTAAGCAAACCGCAGGTGAATCTTAAAACGCGCTTTACAGTCATGTCTTTATTTATATCCACAAAATCGAGCAAAATATCCAATAATTCCTCGACCGTTGAAGCCTCCAGAGAGTTTAAAGGTGACACTGCCGACATTTCGTTGTTTTTGAAGAACCTTTAAAAACACAAAATAAGCAAAGTTCATAACTAAATCACGTTCACATTAATATTTAATTGCAGATAAGTGGCATCACTACGCCAGAATGTTTGTAAACAAACAACAGCTGCGGTGGTACATAAGCTATTTCATCAGCTGTACAAAATTATGTCCAAACACTCAATATGGCACAACATACAAATATAACATTTAAAAAAAAATAATAATAATTAGTAAATTGACAACTGACAGCTGACTTTGTATTCTCACTGCTGAATATATAGGGTGTAACGTCAAAAATGTTTGGCAAATTTTTTTTAGCGAAGTCACCAACCAACCAACTTTCAGGCAGGTGTTGCCGGTTAGCAGGATGGTTTTAAAGTTGCCGGACAATTTAATGTTTCATTTCTGTAGAGTTTGTTTTAGTTGAATCAAAGCCGCGAAATTGTGTTTTTTTCGTGTGCGTTTTCCGTGCGTTAAAACGATCTACAATTATTATAGATTAATTACTAATTATATAATTAATTACTTAGTTTTCGAACCTAATTTTAATAAAATAGCTTGAATGAATTGGCTATGCAGTAAATGCTTAACAATTTGAAGCATTTTCATGAGTTGCCAGTCGGCCTTTCTTTTATCCCTGATTTAAATTACTCGCGCACACACACACGCACAAGCAAAATTCCATTAGAAATTTCCACAAGCAAGATATAAATGCATATTAAACGAAAAGGAAGCTCATTCTTATCATTTATGTGGTGCTAACAACAAACAAATAACAGCACAAAATACTGTATGAGCTATTATATGGAAGCCAATAAATTTGTATTTTTATCCACTTATCTTACTGACAGATCGAACAGTTAACTAGCTTATGCGAAACTTTCGGTTTTGTTCACTTGACAATTAAAATCAAACCGAATCGTGTCTATTAATATATACTAAGAAAGGATTTTTAGTTTGGACCACTCCTTCGAGTACCTCCTGAGCACTTTTCTTAACTTTTGTACTAGAGCTATGCTTTTAAATTAATCAATTATTACGAAACTTGGTCAGGACATGGAGGCGTGTACAAAAATTATGGATGCAAAATTTGGACCCGATCCGTCAACTCCTTGGGGCACCTTCCATACACTTATAACCTGGAGCGTGCTTATCTATATATATAAAATAGTTTGTCCTGACTGACTGACTGATTGACTGATTGTTGAGAGGCCCACAGCCTAAACGATAAGAGCTAGAAGGCTGAAATGTTCACAAAATATTCCATTCTCGGTGAAAGTGAGCACTAAGAAAGGATTTTTAATTTGGACCACTCCTTCGAGTACCTCCTGAACACTTAAGTCCTTTTTTTCTCAACTTTTGTACTAGAGCTATGCTTTTAAATTAATTAATTATTACGAAACTTGGTCAGGACAAGCTGTGAGTTTCAACGTTTTGTTTTTTTGTTATTTCTTATTTGTTTTTTTATAACGAGCCATTTGCGCGAAAATAATTAATCTTGAACATCTTTGTATAGTGGTTGATTTGCTTACTTGCTGCTTATGTAACTCAGACGTAACGTCGTACCACACAAACATTGTTGATATACAATTTCGAACAATTAAGCAAAGCACATATGTAAAAGTTTGTATGTATTTGTAACGTATGGGGGTTTTGGGTATAAAAAGGCGGTCAGAAAGGTCAATATAATATGATACCTTTGGTATCAAAGTATAAAGACGCGTCTGATTCTCAACCTCAATAGTGGCGTGAAAAAGAAATTATTTAATACTTTGCTAATATGTTGTTAAACATTAACTAATTTATTTATTTTATATGTATTGCTAAAATTTTGTAAAAACTATCGGCGTAGCGAAGCAAGCGGGGCACTTACTAGTCTGTTATATATATATGTATGTACTGTTGTATGTATTGTGTTTCTGGCTTTTGAGAAACTCTCGGAATAATAAATTCAAAAGATAATATACGTGAGTTGTTTCCATAAAGTCATTGTTATTTGTGATATATTTATTTATATATATACTAGTAAGTGACCCGCTTGCTTCGCTACGCCGATAGTTTTTACAAAATTTTAGCAATACATATAAAATAAATAAATTAGTTAATGTTTAACAACATATTAGCAAAGTATTAAATATTCTCTTTTTCACGCCACCATTGAGGTTGAGAATCAGACGCGTCTTTATACTTTGATACCAAAGGTATCATATTATATTGGGTTTATGCAATGCCCGTCAAGGTGTCTGTCCGTCCGTCCGCCCGTCCGTCCGTTTGAACGCAACTTTTTTAAACACGCTTGAAGCTAGAGCTTTGCAACTTTGCAAATATTTTGGTACATCCCTTCGTCAGAAAAAGTGTTAAATTTGGCTCTACGACCTCAGGGGCCTGGGAAATCGATAACAAATCGAAACCTCAAAGTGCAAATCGATGAAACACATAAATATATATCTCACATTTTAGCAGCTAGAGTCACCAAATTTGTGGGCAAGATAGCCGATGACATTCCTCAAAAACTGCATCGAAAGTTTGGATGCCACGCCCACCTCTTCCGCCCCCAGCCACGGATGCCACGGCCACCTATTCCGCCCCCAGTCCCGCTCCAATTATAAACAAAAATGCCTGTATCTTCTACAGTTTTCAAGCTATAGGCACCAAAATTGACATGAAGGTGGATGCTGACATTTGACACAGATATGCATGAAAACTTTGGATTCCACGCTCCCAAACAACGGGACATGCCCCACCGCCCTAAAACCGGAAGGCATGTATCTTCGCCAGTTTTTAAGCTAGATTCACCAAATTCGGTATGAATATTGGTAGTGACATCCGTAACTGGTGTGCATACAAATTTTGGATGCCACGCCAACTTATACCGCCCACCGCTATATCTCTCTCAGTTTTCGACCTAGGCTCTTCAAATTTGGTATGAACATTGTTAGCGACATCCGTAACCGATCTACATCAAAGTTTTATACGCCACGCCCACCTTTTCCACCCAACTCGTAAAATCTGAAATTTCTATATCTTTTCCAGATTTTGCGCTAGAGTCACCAAACTTGGAAACATTGTTAGTGACATCCGTAACAAATGTGCAATATTGGATGCCACGCCCACTTATACCGCCCACCAAAATATCTTTCTCGTTTTTGCGCTAGACTCTCCAAACTTGATTAGGAGATAGAAGGTACCATCCGCCACAGATATGCATCACAAATTTGAATGTCGCACCTACCCCTTCTGACCGCCTTTTTATACCCAAAACCCCATACGTTACAAATACATACAAACTTACATATGTGCTTTGCTTAATTGGTCGAAAATGTATATCAACAATGTTTGTGTGGTACGACGTTACGTCTGAGTTACATAAGCAGTAAGCAAATCAACCACTATACAAAGATGTTCAAGATTAATTATTTTCGCGCAAATGGCTCGTTATAAAACACAAATAAGAAATAACAAAAAAACAAAACGTTGAAACTCACAGCTTGTCCTGACCAAGTTTCGTAATAATTAATTAATTTAAAAGCATAGCTCTAGTACAAAAGTTGAGAAAAAAAAGGACTTAGGTGTTCAGGAGGTACTCGAAGGAGTGGTCCAAATTAAAAATCCATTCTTAGTGCTCACTTTCACCGAGAATGGAATATTTTGTGAACATTTCAGCCTTCTAGCTCTTATCGTTTAGGCTGTGGGCCTCTCAACAATCAGTCAGTCAGTCAGGACAAACTATTTTATATACATATATAGATAAACACGTTCCAGGTCATAAGTGTATGGAAGGTGCCCCAAGGAGTTGACGGATCGGGTCCAAATTTTGCATCCATAATTTTTGTACACGCCTCCATGTCCTGACCAAGTTTCGTAATAATTGATTAATTTAAAAGCATAGCTCTAGTACAAAAGTTAAGAAAAGTGCTCAGGAGGTACTCGAAGGAGTGGTCCAAATTAAAAATCCTTTCTTAGTGCTCACTTTCAATCTGAATGGAATATTCGGTGAAAATTTCAGCCTTCTAGCTTTTATCGTTCAGGCTGTGGGCCTCTCAACAATCAGTCAGTCAGTCAGTCAGGACAAACTATTTTATATATATAGATGGATGCTGCATTGAACAACAAGCAGCCAATTACATATACATATATAGTTTGCTTTAAGCTTGAAAATGTAGGGGGGGCGTTGATCAGGAGTAAGTAATTGTAGCTTTAAGTTAATTAAACACACGTGAGGTTTTATTGGTTTTAATCGGGGTTTTTGCTTTACTGTCGCGTTGACCTCTATTCGACACTTGTAAAAAAACGTAACTAACTTCAGCAGCTTAGACTTCATGAGAAGCCGGTGTTACAGGCTGCCGTCGGCTATAAGGCTCGTGTGTGGTGAATAAAAATATCCGTTATAGCGACGGCAGCAGTGCTGCGCGGTTAGCGGAGATTCCGCTGTTTGGCATAAACATTCTCCCCCCCCTTTGCAAGGATTGCAAGATTAGGACGGAAAGAGGGAGCGGAAATGATGTCCCTTTGGACACATTACGCTGGACACGATCCCGAGAACATCCAACCGAATATGGTATTTTGTGCCACCGGAAGGTCATTTTGGCCGGGAACGAGTCCTGGCACCAAAAGCTCTTGAAATAAGTCAGCTTCTAGCACCAGGGCAAGACGCTTTGGACGGAACCAGGCTGCGTCCGATGGCACAATGTTGGCGAAATGTGCCTGAATGCTCTCCGGGTTCGTTTTGGCGGGCGTCTCCACATCGAAGCCCACCTCTACCTTAAGCACCGTCTCTCTCGTGTAAGTGTTCGCACGGTCGTGGAGGAACACCGTACAAGCCTTATCCGCACCGACACTGGTGACGGATAGCCCGAAGGCCTTTGCCAATGAAGCGTTAATGCGGCTGATTGGGCTGCACGGGTCCACGAGTGCGGACAGCTGATACGACGTGACGCCGTTGTTTAGGAAGAGGGAGACGGTGGGAAGCAGCGTAACTCTTTTAAATTCCAGCAGCGACATCAACGAGGTTGACATCGCCGACTGGGGAACTTTGGCTGACATGGTCGGTTCCTTAGCTGTCTCCAGGCGACGCTGAACTGTATATGTGGTTTTCGAGGGGGAGGACGCTGGTCGGGTCTTTTCGGACAGGTGAAGAAGCGTGTGGTGATCCTCCTTGCACTTTCGGCACTTATCCTTGCTGCGGCAGCTATCCCCTGAGTGTTGGTGAGCCAAACAGTTCGGGCAGTACTTGTTGATAAGTACCGCCCGCAACCGCTTGTCACCCGGCAGCCGCAGAAAACGTTTGCATTTTCGCAGGGGGTGGATCCCACTGCAGATGCGGCAGCGGAACGATTATGTATTCATATGTTACCCCGGGGACGATACACACAGGTCGGGAGTACATAGAAAAACATTAGGTTTTAGGAACGGAAGTGTCAATAGGAAGTAGGTGTAATTTTGCAGCGGGTCGCTTTAACACTCCTTGGCTGGTGAGGACATCCACCACCCGGACCTTGTTGTCCGCACCAGGATAGGTGACCCTGACACGGCCAAGACGCCACTCTTTGGCTGGGAGATTATCTTTCTTCACGATAACCATATCGTCAATCTGAAGATCTCGTGTCGGGGACTGCCACTTGTTCATTTATACATACATAAATTAATATTTAATTTTTTTTGTATTCATTTTTGCCATACAAAATGGAACGTAATAAATCAATTGTGTGTACTATTTATATACTTTGTAACGAATCATTTTATTTCTTGGATACATCAATTGTAATTACCTAATAAAAAATTTATAAAAAATTTACAGTAACGATTTCTTAATATTTTTTTTCAACACGTCTCTTAACTCTTCTATTTCAATAGAGAAACAAGACCATTTAGGAGAATCGTATTCGTCAAATGGTGCGTTTGTCACGTATAGAACTGTATCAGCTGGGGGAAACCACTGTAGTATCTGGGAAAGATATAGACGGACTTCCGTGTAGCCATCGATAACCTTGTCTTTAAGTAATATTTCCAGGTTGTCTTTTATTGAAGCAGCCTTTGGAATGTCGGTACTAAAATCCCTTAAAACCAACAATAAATAGCATTTTATCATTTAAATTTAAAAATATTAAAAATATTACCTGTTTTTCTCACACCTTACAGTTAGTCTGTGAAGCACCAGTTGGCTAAAAAACATCGTCTCTTGAGAAAGTAACTGAAATACTTTCTGTAGCTGATCCGATTGCAAGGATTCCCAATTCAATGAGCAGTATAGATGCACAACAGATATCACAGATGCTTGCTGATGCGGTTGAAGATTGCTTAATGTCTCCAGTTTCTCGACTAGCTGCTCGAAACTAGTCAAAAGTTTTGCCAATAGACATTCATACAAAAATGTTATGTTTTGTGGGTTGTTAGCTGAAAATAGGGCTGTCCATAACTTCGATGTCAAATAATCTGGCAAAAGCGCACCTCTGGATTCAAAAGCAAAAAGAGCTCTGGCAATCCGCATTTGAATTCTGTGATCTTTTGAGTTTTCCAGCACCTTTTCATTTTCAATAATAGTTGCATTGATGCTCAACACTTCGTCAAACAGTTTAAATAGGGGTTCTCCTTCCATTTTAGAGGCGAATCCGATAAAATGATTTCGTTTCATAAGATCATGCACGTTCCACGTCGACAAACTATTTAAAAATGCGTTCTCAATGCTTTAAAATAGAAATAAATCCAAATAAAAGCAACATAATTGAATCGAATGATAAATGCAAACTTACCGCCTTTCTCCCATAGAGGTTTCTGAATCAAGTAACCCCTTGATTATTCTATCTCGTGATAGGGACTTTGTGACCATAAAAATTTGGCCGAGCTCCCAGCCGTCTGTAGAGTTAGAAATCATGTCGTCAATCAAATTTTCCGTTTCATTTTGGTCGAAATGCTCAATTACATATTTTAGAATATTTCCAGTGCTAAAACAGCATAAGCCTTAGTATTTTTAATGCATTATTGAGTAAAAAAAAACTTAATACTTACGTCCACAAACGTTGTGAGTAATTTCTTGTTACCACTAAAAAAGTTTCAAGTATTTTGTTGTCCTGTAGCCGTTTGTTGTGACTTCCGAATAGATTTTTTAAATGCAATAAAGTTGCAAATGTACATTTCTGTATTACTTCAATTGGATTTAACTGCAATTCTTCAAATTGCTGCCAAGTTTTAACTTTTTGTTGTAAGTATAAATCTACACAGCTTTGCCTCACAAACATAATTTCATCCTCAGCTATGCAGTTTAGCTTATCAATTAAGTATGACTGCAACACGTTGAGATCCTTGCACTCTTTAATGACATCAATATTTATATCATACAAAGTATGATAGAAAGTTCTTGCTTCATCACTGTCATGGTGCACGAAAAAGAATGTAGGAAGACGCCACCATCCGTGCTGTGATTTTGGAATTTGCTCGAGTTGTATCAGGAGTTCAGAAAAAGGAAAGGTTACACGGCCGTAGGGATTATCGTATAGCATTTCGTACGAGTTCTTTGTAAGATGAACAAGTTCTTTGCTTATGTTATTACAATTTTTTATTATTACTGAAAGAAAATACAATGCGTAATTGCAAACATTACGTTGGTTATTATGATAAAGCACCTCTATAAATGACATGTAATCGCCGATGGACAAACTTTTGATTGTGCTCTAAAATGTGGAAATCAATTAATTAAAAAACATAACTCTTGCAATCGAAAAAACAAACTTACTTCGAAAACTTCGCAGATGCGATTGCTGACACTATTTTTTACTTCCAAGTTTTCTATTTTCCGCACAACTTTGCAAAGTTTAAGCAGAAGTTTTTTGGAAATTAGTGGCTGGTTTTTGTAATCAAGACATTCGAGCCAATGGTGTAGAGCCACACCACACCATTCTACTTCTGCAAACGCTTTCAAAAATTGCTTATTTTCAGTGCTCTGAGCAAATTTCGTCATAAGGTGTTCGGGCAGAAAATATTCTTCCGGATTGTGCACTTCAAGTTTATTGGTAGCTGCAAGAAACTCTACAAGTAAATTTGCACCATGAAGTTGAGCTACTGTAAAATGTGTCATTATAAATTCTAGGGTCAAGCTCAGTACTTGAATGTCTTGGGTCTGCAACAATTTAACATATAAAAGGTACAACCAGTTTTCATTATTAGTTGTTTCATTGAGAAGAGATAACTGAGTTCCAAGCGGTGCTGGTATGAGTGATGATTCCTTCACTTCCACACATTCCATTATTATGATATTGAAGTAAAAATCAAGCTCCGGTTGTTCTTTCAGATCATTTGAACTTTGATCAACTAACATTTGAAGAATCAAAAGCGCAGTTTTACGCTGTTCATAAGCCTTTGACTCCAATAGTTTATGTACGCGATGAAAAAGTTTGGGAGCAGCAATACTTTCTGATTCCAATTCGCACAAGAAATTATCAACTAACTGTTTTAGTGTTTGACCAAATTTTGTTAAACCCTTGCTATCGAAATAATTGGTGCGGAGCTGATTTAATAAAAACTTTCCTTTCTCTGGGTAGTGGCTTGTCCACATATCAACACACAAAAGTAGATCAGCCAATAGCTGCGGATGGTGGGTATCCTCCTCGAATGTCTCGGGAATAATTACAGCAATTAGCTTTCTAATCAGTTTCAGCGCTAACTTAAGATTTTCATTGTTGTTGGTGTTAAGCAAACCGCAGGTGAATCTTAAAACGCGCTTTACAGTCATCTCTTTATTTATATCCACAAAATCGAGCAAAATATCCAATACTTCCTCGACCGTTGAAGCCTCCAGAGAGTTTAAAGGTGACACTGCCGACATTTCGTTGTTTTTGAAGAACCTTTAAAAACACAAAATAAGCAAAGTTCATAACTAAATCACGTTCACATTAATATTTAATTGCAGATAAGTGGCATCACTACGCCAAAATGTTTGTAAACAAACAACAGCTGCGGCTCATAAGCTATTTCATCATCACATACACATGCATATAACATTTCAATACAAAAAAAAATATTATAATTAGTAAATTACTGACTTATGTAAACACAAATCTAGACACTAAACATTAACCAGCATTGATTTCTTAATAGTTATTTTTACTTTAAAATAAAATTAAATTATTAAGGTGTGGCACATTTGTATTTAATTTTTTTTTGAATTCAGTTAACTTCGCTAAGTCAGGGCTTTAAGTTAAGTTGCAAAATAAAACCTTTGTGTGCAGTGCGTACAAATATACTACATATTTAATTTCAAAATAAGGCGCAATTATTGTCAACATTCACCTGACAGCGATTTCAACTACACTGAAGCTACCGGTAAACGGGCTAGCACATTTATTAGACATGATTGCTCGTGTTTCATTACTATGTCGTCATAACTTTTGCTTATCTTTGGCGTCAAATTATCGGTCGGTTTGTTTTTGCTTGCATTTGTTTTAGTCATACGCTTTGTAGTTAAACTGATAACAAAAAACGATCAGCTGTCGGCTATTGGTTTTTAAATGATAATAAAAACCGAAAACTCTCAGATTCGTTTTATTTATTTATGTTTCAAAAAGAATAGTAGCCCTCATTAAATTTCCATTAAACGGAGCTTTTCTTAAATCTTTATTTAATTACTCCAATATGTATCATTATTTACAAAATAACAAAAAAAACGTTGACTAGTTCAGTTTGGCTGCCTTACTCAATTTGCACAGTACGGCAACACTTAAAAATAAAACACCTGATGGTTTGATTATTTTCTAACTCGACTTGGAACCAACTGACTTTGTATTCCCATTGCTGAAATATATAATAAAAAATTGTTGGCAAAAATGCATTTAGCGAAGTCACCAACCAACCAACTGTCAGGCAGGTGTTGCCGGTTAGCAGGGATGGTTTTAAAGTTGCCGGACAATTTAATGTTTCATTTCTGTAGAGTTTGTTTTAGTTGAATCAAAGCCGCGAACCCGTTTAAATTTATTGCAATTACGGCTAATCAGGTTTTGCTGTGGTCTTTAAATACAAGCGTCTAATCATGTCCACGGTAATTGACTGTCAACTTTGCCGCGATGAGCATCAAGTTCAATGTGAACGGTTTTCCATACGAGGTGCAGCCAGCAGACTATGCTCCTGACATCACTCTCAACACGTTTCTCCGGGAGCACCTGCACCTGACTGCAACCAAGTACATGTGCCTGGAGGGCGGCTGTGGTTCCTGCGTGTGTGTTTTACGACGCCGACATCCCATCACAAATGAAATTAACACCCGAGCCGTAAACTCGGTAAGTGCACAGGCAAAGCATTGGCTGCTACCTTCATAATGCAATGTTTGCTTAAACAGTGTCTGACCCTGCTTAATACATGCAACGATGTGGACATTATCACTGATGAAGGCCTGGGCAACAAGAGCAACGGATATCATCCAATTCAGAAACGCCTAGCCAAACTAAATGGCACTCAATGTGGATATTGCTCCCCGGGCTTTGTAATGAATATGTACGGGCTGCTGGAAGCGCAGGCTGGTCAAGTGACCATGGCTGAGGTGGAAGACGCATTTGGGGGAAACATCTGCCGCTGCACAGGCTACCGACCCATACTGGATGCCATGAAGTCCTTTGCCGTGGACAGCAATATTAGTGTGCCAGAGGAATGTTTGGACATAGAGGACTCCTTTGAGCAGATCTGCCCACGCACAGGCCAATGTTGTAGTGGCAGTTGTTCCCGCCCCTCTCTGCAAACCCAGTACAACAGTCATTGGTATTGGCCCAAGACGCTGGCGGAGTTGTTCCAGGCTCTCGCTGAGGTGCCTACTGGAGAAGATTACATTTTGGTGGCAGGGAACACAGCGCATGGTGTTTACAGAAGGCCAAAAAGTATACAGCACTATATAGATGTGAATATGGTCCCCGATCTTAAAGAGCACAGCATCAAGGCTGATGAAATGCTGCTGGGTGCCAATCTTACCCTAACAGAAACGATGCATATCTTCCGACAGGCACAGGAGCTGGCTGGCTTTGAGTATTGCGCACAATTGTGGCAGCACTTCAACCTCATAGCAAATGTACCGGTGCGAAATGTAAGTATTCGCCATAAGTCTCAAACACATCCAAACATGTTTTAAACTTGTTTTTGCGGCAACGTTATTTGTGATTTGATTTCAAATTAGGATAAAAACAATCAATGTGAAAGTAAGTGAAACCAGTCGCAGCTCTGATGCTCTAAGCATACCCATAACTTCAGTTAAAAATATCAAAATATATAGTTAAATTATTTAAAGAAGCATTTACAATATAAAGTTTGCGATTTAAGACTTCATTATTTTGGTATTTCGAAATGTTTCGATAATATGTATTTTTCTTCTTTTAGAATGGAACTTTGGCAGGCAACATTTCAATCAAAAAGCAGCATCCAGAGTTTTCGTCTGATGTATTTATTACATTTGAAGCTCTGGATGTGCAAGTCCTGGTGCACGAGAATGCCAACACTCAACGAGTGATGAGCTTATTGCATTATCTGGAAGATACCACCCCTAAGTTGGTTATTGGTGCTTTTGTACTAAGGTCATATCCCAAGCCAAAATATTTGTTTAACTCTTACAAGGTAAAATTAAGAAATAAGGTATAAGATATTCGTTTGACATTCCTGTTTTCTAGATCCTCTCTCGTGCTCAGAATGTTCACGCTTATGTCAATGCTGGGTTTCTAATCGAGTGGCAGAATGACCAACATCATATAGTGGCGTCAGCTCGCCTATGCTTTGGAAACATTCATCCTGGCTATGCTCACGCCCACAGTGCTGAACAGTTGCTCGTGGGCCGAGATCTCTACGACAGTTCGACAATTACGCAAGTCTTTGAGGACCTGTTCACGAGCTTGCAGCCAGTGGAAATGCCGCCCGAGTCTTCGCCGGAGTATCGCCAGAAACTGGCCTGCTCTCTGTTCTATAAGTTTTTGCTTGGCTCGGCTCCAGAAGAAGTTATTCGTCAGCGTTTTCGAAGTGGCGGTGAGTTGCTGGAGCGCCCCATCTCTTCGGGAAGTCAAACCTTTGAGACTATAGCCAAAAACTATCCGGTGACAAAGGCTGTGCAAAAACTTGAGGGTATGTATATTTCCTTGATTAAAAAGGGTTTTAAATTAAATTTGTCATTTCTTTTGTTAAGGCCTCATTCAGTGCTCTGGGGAGGCCAACTATATGAACGATCTGCTTACCAATTCAAATACTGTTCACTGTGCCTTTGTAACGGCCAAGCGAGTTGGTTCTACAATTGAACAGATCGATGCAAGAGCCGCCCTACAGTGCAAGGGCGTAGTTGCCTTTTATGGACTTAAGGATATTCCGGGTGATAATAACTTTAACAACACTTCATTGTTCACGGTCAAGGGGGAGATCGAAGAGATCTTTTGTGCTGGACGTGTCAGGTACTATGATCAGCCACTGGGCGTTATTGCTGCTCTGTCACATGATGTGGCCGTCTATGCGGCAACTCTGGTGCAGGTGACCTATGCGAATGACCAGGTGAAGATCTATACAAGCATGAAAGCTGTACTGGCTGAACGGAAAGCTGTGCCAGAACGCCTAATAACATGTACCAAATCAAGTGAGGAAGTTTTAAACCCTGTTCTGGCACCGGGAGATATACTAGGGCGTGGTATTATCGAGCTGGAGTCACAGTACCATTTTACATTGGAACCACAGACGACTATTGTGGTGCCAGTTGAGGAAGGACTTCAAGTGTGGAGCGCCACCCAATGGATGGACGTCACACAAGCCAGTATTGCCCGCATGCTCAATTTAGAGACAAATTTGGTCCAGCTGCAAGTTCGACGGCTTGGTGGTGGCTTTGGAGCCAAGCAAACAAGAGCTAATCAGGTCGCCTGTGCCTGTGCATTGGTTGCTTATAAGTTGAATCGGCCTGCACGTTTTGTGCAAACTATAGAATCGATGATGGAATGTAATGGTAAACGTTGGGCCTGTCGTTCCGACTATGACTTTCAAGTGAAACCCAATGGATTAATACAAATGTTGAGTAATACATTCTATGAAGATGCAGGCTGTACACTAAACGAAAATGTGATCGTTTTCACCTTGGGAGCCCTTAAAAATGTCTACCATCTTACTAACTCGAACTTTAAAACAAAGGGCACGGTTGTAAAAACAGACGCTCCTAGCTCAACATGGTGTCGGGCTCCAGGAACTGCAGAAGGTAAATCAATTCGAAAAAACAGAATCAAACATCAAAACTAATATCTTATTCAATACTTTTTATAGCCGTTTCCATGACGGAGACAGCACTGGAGCATATTGCCTTTGCCTGCAAGCTGGATCCAGCGGATGTGCGATTAGTTAACCTAAGACCAGGATGCAAAATGGTGCAGCTGTTGCCTAGATTTCTAGCTTCCACAGAGTACCGCAAGCGACGGGAGCAAATTAACTTGTTTAATACCCAAAACCGATGGCGCAAACGGGGCCTGGGTCTAGCTCTGATGGAGTTCCCCCTTACCGTGAACATTGCTCTATGTTACCCAGCGACCGTCGCTATATATCATGCAGATGGCTCTGTGGTGATATCACATGGAGGAATTGAAATGGGCCAAGGCATAAACACAAAGGTAGCCCAGGTTGCTGCCTTCGTGTTGGGCGTTCCTTTAAAGCACGTACGTGTGGAGACGAGCAATACAGTCGCTGGAGCCAATTCTTTTGTAACTGCTGCTTCTATGGCCAGCGAACTGGTTGGCATTGCTGTCCGCAAAGCTTGTAACACACTTAACCAGCGTTTGGAACCCGTGAAGACCAGGTTAGGTGCTAAGGCTAGCTGGCAACAAGTGGTGGAATCGGCCTTTACGCAATCCATCAGCCTAATTGCAACAGAGTCTTTTAAAGCAGGGGACCTAAAAGACTACAGCATCTACGGCTTGAGTCTCAGCGAACTGGAGCTAGACATCCTTACTGGCAACCACATCATACAACGCGTCGACATTCTTGAAGATGCAGGCGAAAGTCTCAGTCCCAACATAGATGTCGGCCAGGTTGAAGGCGCTTTTGTCATGGGTCTCGGCTACTATCTAACTGAGCTGCTGCTTTACGACCGACAAACGGGTCGCCTTTTGACGAATCGCACTTGGAACTATCATCCACCAGGTGCAAAGGACATACCCATTGATTTTCGCATCGAACTATTGCAGAAGAGTCCGAATCCTGTGGGTTTCTTGCGTTCAAAAGCCACTGGGGAACCACCATTTTGTCTAGCTGTTGGCGTTCTTTTTGCCATGCAGCATGCCATACAATCTGCCCGGCAGGATGCTGGACTTCCCAGAGAGTGGGTACGTTTGGGTGCACCGACCACACCAGAGACAGTTATGCTTTCCTCAGGTCACGATATTCATCAGTTTGCATTGCAATAGACAAAAGGATTTTACACTATTTTACGCAAAGTAATTAAACCTTATGATAGTTCATTTACACTAGTTGACACAGCGTCAACTTTCACTCTATCAACCACTGTCAGTCAAGTTCAACACAATACTAGTTGATTGAGTTGAAAAAAAAAACCGGGCTGTCAACTTATTTTCGTGCTGAGCAACGTGCTAAATGCGATTGAGTTAATGATGAAATAGACAAATATAAGTATGGGTTGCAAGAAGAGCAAAGCACAGAAAAATTTATTTGGCGGCTTCCGAGCAGCAGCAGCCTGACCACTTTTAGTTGATCAGACCTTATTATGAGCATTCTTTAAAAATTTGCATTGCATTTAATAAAATACATATTAATAATAAAATTAAAATAAAATCATTTTTACGTACACGAAATCGCTGGCGCAACAAGTTCCATTTGTTGGATACTCCTTCTTTTGGGAATTGAAGAGCCTTTGTAATTTATTCCCATGAAGTCTCCCATTTGTTGCGGTTTTTGTAAACTCCGCTGGTAAAATCTCACAAATTTGGTTTTTCTTCCACTAACTAAATTAATTTGTAGCATTGCTCGTGCGACCAAATTGCTACCGTCTTTCTGGCGCGTGTGGTTTGATTCACTGTTGTTATATCAACGTATTCCACATCAACGTTTTTTTCAATTAATTTCTCCATTGTTTACGCACAGAAAAACACACACTAGAGAAGAACAACTACCAATATACCATTCACCGATAGCTACTTTCGATATTGAAATATCGTTGAATAAAGTTGGTCAACACAATGCAAATGAATGAACATGAAGTCAATTTGATTTTGTGTTGTCAACGCGTCAATTGTGACATCAACTATTGACGCAAAGTGTTTATATTCAGGGCGTCAACTGGTGTTTGTCGTGTTGTCAATCTGTTGGCAACGCAACAGTTGACCAGGTTGACTGTTGTTTAAACTAGGGTTGACTAATTGATGTCAATGTTGACTTGTCTGTCAACTAGTATAAATACACCTTGACACTTTTTTAATCCACTTTTTTTTTTTGTAAAAAATACATGTTTATATAGATTGGAATAATAAAAATATTGTTATTTAGATTTTCATTGAATCGAAAACTGCTGAACTTCGCTCCCAGCTGAAAGTACCACTGTTTCTGGTGTGGTCGGTGCACCTAAACGTACCCACTCCCTGGGAAGTCCAGCATCCTGCCGGGCAGATTGTATGGCATGCTGCATAGCAAAGAGCACGCCAACAGCTAGACAGAGAGCTGGCTCACCGGTTGCCTTGGAGCGCAGGAATCCAACTGGATTCGGACTCTTCTGCAATAGTTCGATACGAAAATCAATGGGTATGTCCTTTGCACCTGGTGGATGATAGTTCCAAGTGCGATTCGTAAGAAGTTGACCCGTTTGTCGATCGTAAAGCAGAAGTTCAGTTAGATAGTAGCCGAGACCCATGACAAAAGCACCTTCTACCTGACCGACATCTATGTTGGGACTGAGACTTTCGCCTGCATCCTCAAGAATGTCGACGCGTCGTATGATGTGGTTGCCAGTAAGGATGTCTAGCTCCAGTTCGCTGAGACTTAAGCCGTAGATGCTGTAGTCTTTCTGGTCACCTGCTTTGAAGGACTCTGTTGCAATTAGGCTGATGGATTGCGTAAAGGCCGACTCCACCACCTGTTGCCAGCTAGCCGTTGAACCCAACTTGCTTTTTACGGGCTCCAGACGTTGGTTGAGAGTGTTACAAGCTTTTCGTACGGCAATGCCAACCAGTTCGCTGGTCATTGAATTGGCTGATATAAAAGAATTTGCTCCAAGAATCGTGTTGGTGGTCTCTATACGAACACGCTCTAAAGGTACGCCCAGCACAAAGGCAGCCACTTGAGCCACCTTTGTGTTTAAGCCCTGACCCATTTCAATTCCTCCGTGCGAGATTACCACAGAGCCATCTGCGTGGTAGATGGCTACCGTCGCGGGGTAACAAAGGGCAATGTTTACATTTAGGGGGAACTCCATTAACGCGAGTCCCAAACCGCGTTTACGCCATCGGTTTTGGGCATTAAACAAGTTAATTTGCTCCCGTCGCTTGCGGTACTCTGTGGAAGCTAGAAATCTGGGCAACAGCTGCACCATTTTGCTTCCTGGTCTTAGGTTAACTAATCGCACATCCGCTGGATCCAGCTTGCAGGCAAAGGCAATATGCTCCAGAGCTGTCTCCGTCATGGCAATGGCTATATTAAGTAATAAATAAGGTATCAATGTAAATTGAAGGTTTTCAATGAATACTTAACGTACCCTCTGCAGTTCCTGGTGCCCGACAAAATGTTGAGCTGGGAGCATCAGTTTTCACAGCCGTTCCCTTCATTTTAAAGTTTAGGCTGGTAAGATTGTAGACATTTTTTAGTGCTGGAGCTGTGAGAAAATCGACGACATTTTCATTCAGAGTACAGCCTGCATCCTCGTAAAAGTTATTGCTCAGCATTTTTATTGAGCCGTTGGCTTTGACCTGAAACTCATAGTCGGAGCGACAGGCCCATCGCTTGCCATGGCATTCCATCATGGACTCAATAGTTTGCACAAATCGGGCAGGTCGATTCAATTTGTGAGCCACCAGTGCAGAAGCACAAGCCACCTGATTACAGCGTGTTACCTTGGCTCCATAGGCGCCGCCAAGACGACGCACCTGTAACTGCACAGAATTTATATCCAAGTTAAGCATGCGGGCAATACTGGCTTGTGTGACGTCCATCCATTGGGTGGCGCTCCACACTTGAAGTCCTTCCTCAACTGGCACCACAATAGTCGTCTGTGGTTCCAATGTGAAGTGGTACTGTGACTCCAGCTCCATAATACCACGCCCTAGTATATCTCCCGGTGCCAGAACAGGGTCAAACCCTTCAACTTCCTCACTTCTTTTGGTACATGTTATAAGGCGTTCTGGCACAGCTTTCCGTTCAGCCAGTACAGCTTTCATGCTTGTATAGATCTTCACCTGGTCATTCGCATAGGTCACCTGCACCAGAGTTGCCGCATAGACGGCCACATCATGTGACAGAGCAGCAATAACGCCCAGTGGCTGATCATAGTACCTGACACGTCCAGCACAAAAGATCTCTTCGATCTCCCCCTTGACCGTGAACAATGTAGTGTTGTTAAAGTTATTATCACCCGGAATATCCTTAAGTCCATAAAAGGCAACTACGCCCTTGCACTGTAGGGCGGCTCTTGCATCGATCTGTTCAATTGTTGAACCTACGCGCTTGGCCGTTACAAAGGCACAGTGAACAGTATTTGAATTGGTTAGCAGATCGTTCATATACTTGGCCTCCCCAGAGCACTGAATGAGGCCTTAACAAAAGAAATGACAAATTTAATTTAAAACCCTTTTTAATCAAGGAAATATACATACCCTCAAGTTTTTGCACAGCCTTTGTCACCGGATAGTTTTTGGCTATAGTCTCAAAGGTTTGACTTCCCGAAGAGATGGGGCGCTCCAGCAACTCACCGCCACTTCGAAAACGCTGACGAATAAGTTCTTGAGGAGCCGAGCCAAGCAAAAACTTGTAGAAGAGAGAGCAGGCCAGTTTCTGGCGATACTCCGGCGAAGACTCGGGCGGCATTTCCACTGGCTGCAAGCTCGTGAACAGGTCCTCAAAGACTTGCGTAATTGTCGAACTGTCGTAGAGATCTCGGCCCACGAGCAGCTGTTCAGTAGTGTGGGCGTGAGCATAGCCAGGATAAATGTTTCCAAAGCAGAGGCGAGCTGACGCCACTATATGATGTTGGTCATTCTGCCACTCGATTAGAAACCCAGCATTGACATAAGCGTGAACATTCTGAGCACGAGAGAGGATCTAGAAAACAGGAATGTCAAACGAATATCTTATACCTTATTTCTTAATTTTACCTTGTAAGAGTTAAACAAATATTTTGGCTTGGGATATGACCTTAGTACAAAAGCACCAATAACCAACTTAGGGGTGGTATCTTCCAGATAATGCAATAAGCTCATCACTCGTTGAGTGTTGGCATTCTCGTGCACCAGGACTTGCACATCCAGAGCTTCAAATGTAATAAATACATCAGACGAAAACTCTGGATGCTGCTTTTTGATTGAAATGTTGCCTGCCAAAGTTCCATTCTAAAAGAAGAAAAATACATATTATCGAAACATTTCAAAATACCAAAATAAAGAAGTCTTAAATCGCAAATTGTATATTGTAAATGCTTCTTTAAATAATTTAACTATATATTTTGATATTTTTAACTGAAGTTATGGGTATGCTTAGAGCATCAGAGCTGCGACTGGTTTCACTTACTTTCACATTGATTGTTTTTATCCTAATTTGAAATCAAATCACAAATAACGTTGCCGCAAAAACAAGTTTAAAACATGTTTTGATTTGTTTGAGACTTATGGCGAATACTTACATTTCGCACCGGTACATTTGCTATGAGGTTGAAGTGCTGCCACAATTGTGCGCAATACTCAAAGCCAGCCAGCTCCTGTGCCTGTCGGAAGATATGCATCGTTTCTGTTAGGGTAAGATTGGCACCCAGCAGCATTTCATCAGCCTTGATGCTGTGCTCTTTAAGATCGGGTACCATATTCACATCTATATAGTGTTGTATACTCTTTGGCCTTCTGTAAACACCATGCGCTGTGTTCCCTGCCACCAAAATGTAATCTTCTCCAGTAGGCACCTCAGCGAGAGCCTGGAACAACTCCGCCAGCGTCTTGGGCCAATACCAATGACTGTTGTACTGGGTTGGCAGAGAGGGGCGGGAACAGCTGCCACTACAACATTGACCTGTGCGTGGGCAGATCAGCTCAAAGGAGTCCTCTATGTCCAAACATTCTTCTGGCACACTTATATTGCTGTCCACGGCAAAGGACTTCATGGCATCCAGTATGGGTCGGTAGCCTGTGCAGCGGCAGATGTTTCCCCCAAATGCGTCTTCCACCTCAGCCATGGTCACTTGACCAGCCTGCGCTTCCAGCAGCCCGTACATATTCATTACAAAGCCCGGGGAGCAATATCCACATTGAGTCCCATTTAGTTTGGCTAGGCGTTTCTGAATTGGATGATATCCGTTGCTCTTGTTGCCCAGACCTTCATCAGTGATAATGTCCACATCGTTGCATGTATTTAGCAGGGTCAGGCACTGTTAAGACAAACATTGCATTATGAAGGTAGCAGCCAATGCTTTGCCTGTGCACTTACCGAGTTTACGGCACGGGTATTTATTTCATTTGTGATGGGATGCCGGCGTCGTAGAACACAAACGCAGGAACCACAGCCGCCCTCCAGGCACATGTACTTGGTTGCAGTCAGGTGCAGGTGCTCCCGGAGAAACGTGTTCAGAGTGATGTCAGGAGCATAGTCCGCTGGCTGCACCTCGTACGGGAAACCGTTCACATTGAATTTGATGCTCATCGCGGCAAAGTTGGCAGTCAAATACCGAGGCCATGGCCAGGCGCTTGTATTTAAAGACCACACCGAAACCTGATTAGCGTTAATTAGGCTAAATCTAAACGGGTTCGCAACAATATCCAACCATAGTCATTGCTACTTTTTAGCAAACACTGCGCAAAATATCAGCAGCAAATAAATTAAAACTATTTTTTTATTGCTTTTTATGTAACACCTTAGGAAAGAATGCTTGTTCTTATTGAAGTTAACCCAGAAACTCAGTTTTAGCTGAATTATGACTTTACTTCGCATGTAGCGATTGAAATTTGAAACTGCTTCCGTCTGTTTTAAGCCAGTCAGCCAAAAAATGTATCAAATTGAAGAGGTAATTAAGCTACCGAATCATGTTGTCATAATGCAAAATATTTATACCGACTTCCGCAAAAAATGAATACATTTAAACAATTAGTAAAATACATAAATTTTTTTACAAATTTAATTTGTTGCATTATTGTTTATCTACATAATGTTTTATTGTTTATCTACATAATTTTTCACTTATATGTTTCTGTAACGGTCAAAAGAGCTTTGCAATTAGGAACAATCAGTTTAAGGCATAAATTACTTCTATAACAGTATAAATGGGATATAAATATTATATTGAAAAGTATTTAGCTAATGTTTTTATAATTGTTCTTTTTTCAAGCCAAGATAAATAAGCCGGTAAATTTAATCGGTTGTATTTTAATCTGTTTCAAACAACGATAATTAGTTCCGTCACGAAACCATATCGAACTGCGTCAAGGCGGTCGGAACAATTTCATTCTTTTGTGGCGCTGCCAACTTGTTGGCTTGTTCTTTTAAACAACTGCGAGTTTTTCATGCCTTAGAATACATATCGGCTCATCTCTAATTTTTCTTGTGACGGTCGGCGTTTGCCCAGTTTATTGATTATTAATTTTATATCACGTTGACTTTACTTTCGTTTTATTGCATAACAAACAAACAAAATAGTTACAATCTCGCAGTATTTAAAATATATTGGGTAAGTGCAAAATATAACAATATGAATGTGCAGAAATGAATTGCAAAATTGTGATAAGGCGCGGGCGACGCTGCAAGTCGCCATTTTTTTTTTTCGCAGTGACGCTTAATATGATTCTTGAGTTGAATTTTTATATTTTATTCTTTTAGAAGACAAAGACATGAATATGGATACCAATGCTGTTGAGAATCGCGAAAAGGAGCGCGATCGTCGTGGACGTGGCGCACGTGGCTCCCGCTTTTCTGATGCCGACGGTAACAATGGCAACGCCGCTGGGGGCGGAGGTGGTGGTGGTGGAGGCGGTGGCAATGCCGCACGAGACAGAAGCCGCGAAAGAAGAAATTGCCGAGTGTATATTTCGAATATTCCGTACGATTATCGCTGGCAGGACCTGAAAGATCTATTTCGGCGCATTGTTGGCTCCATTGAATACGTGCAGCTGTTTCACGATGAAAGCGGCAAGGCCAGAGGCTGCGGAATTGTTGAGTTCAAAGACCCGGAAAACGTGCAAAAGGCCATGGAAAAAATGAATCGCTATGAGCTTAACGGCCGGGAGCTTGTTGTCAAGGAGGACCATGGCGAGCAGCGCGATCAATATGGTCGCATAGTGCGCGATGGTGCTGGTGGTGGCGGCGGTGGAGGAGGTGTTGGTGGCGGCATTGGCGGAGGTGGCAACGGCGGCGGTGGTAACCGCGATCTTATGGACGACCGGGATCGTGGCTTTCAACGACGTGACGACGACAGAATGTGAGTAGTGCATAAAAACATACAAATACCCCAAACACTCGTATTACTCAATACTCTAAGCACTTTAGCAAATCGCAAGGGAAAAATAATGTTGGTTGTTATCTCAGCACCAGAGGAAGACGATTCCTTTGATGAATGATGGAAACAAAAAAAAGTTGTGTATGCTATTGCAATATTTTACACAGGATATTTAGCAGTTCTTAAACAGTTTACATACATGTAAATTCATATGTATGTATGTTGACGCTTGCTATTCATTTTTTCGTTCTGAGTGTGTACAGAATTTAATGTGGGACAATACCTGATTATCTTTTACTTTGAACCTGACATTGTGCTCTGATATTGTAACTTTGAAACAGAATAGTCTGCAGTTTATTCGTTTATCTGAGGCTTTTGATCAACGGTCAATTACAAATCAAATATTTGTGCTGAATTTAAATGGCAACGTTTTACATAGGGATCCTGTTTGATTATTCTGGCGTTTGTATAAAATCAAGAACATTTTTATGAGGCGAAAATGAAATGGTTTCAAATCTAGTTCATATATAGTTGTAGCAAAATTGTTTTGCTTTCCAAATCGGGGACTTGTGTTTTTATGTTTGTACTTGAGAACAAACATCGTGTAAGTTTTAGGCTTCAGTTGATTTTGTTAACAGCATCATTTTGTGTTGATAAATATGATTGAGCGATTATAATGATAAGTTAGTGTCAGCAGAATATAAAATCGTCTTCCAAATTCGCTATACTGGACCTTACTTAATGACTTTCAATATTCTTGCAGTAAAGTGCTACATTAAATGGCAATTTCTAAGCAAGTTAATCCAGCTGCAAGCAATAACGCTTTATTTTTTTTTGGGAAGCTGTTTAGAGTTAGCTTGATAAATTATATGTTAATCATAGTTAATTGATTAGTTACGGCGTTCCGGAATCAATATGTATATGATGATGCGTGCGCTCTTGGGATGCGGAGTATTTCTTGTGCTTTATCTCTTTGCATTTGTTATTTTTTCTCTCTCTGGATCTTTTGGCTTCTTTTTCTAGATCTGGGCGTAATAATTTTAACATGATGTCGAATGATTTTAATTCGTCGAATTACAATTTGTATGGTCTTTCTGCTTCGTTTTTGGAGAGTCTTGGCATAAGTGGACCTTTGCATAATAAGGTTTTTGTTGCTAATGTGAGTATATGTATTTTAAAAATTCCAATAACTATCTTAACTACTCTGTATTGAAACGAACAACCAAACGATACCAATACCAAAACCAATACCGATACCAAACCATTACCTTACATATGCATATAATCTATTAAATAGATATACATATGTTCTCTTGCCTGTGTTCTTCGTCTCCAGAGTTGTATTTTAAAGGCGTAAGTTGTTTTATTCTACATACACTTTGATTTCGTCATGGGCTCTGTTTCGTATTTATAACCCAAGTAACAAAAAAAAAAAAAAAAACAATATCCTGTGGTTAATTTTATGTTTTATAAGTTGGTTGCTGCGACTATGTAAATTGTTTTGACTCCTTTAATAAATGGGATTGTTCTAATGATGTTAAAATGAATTCAATACCATAACAAATATATTTTTGTGTAAATATTTGCGGGATTAAAGGCCAAATTCGTCGCTGTTGATGTATTATCTGCATATCGTTAGAAGTGATTGTATTTCCTGTCCGATAATTTCAAAAGAAAAAATGTAAATACTACGAATATTGTTATTTTACCCTTAAAAACCTGATAAACTTGTCATTTTTACCAATGGAACCTTTTATAAATTTGAGAATGGATTCGCTGCATAATGTTGGAAACTGTAATGCAACAATGATAAGCACTTTAGCTGGTTGATTCCTGTTTTTGTTTGCTACCGAAAATTGAGTCTCTGAGTCCTACAGCAGATGGGTTATAAATATGAAACAGTCTTCGTCGCTTTCGGATTAGCCAACAGTTCTTCACACTTCGTTCGCTCCTAGTGAAGTGTGCGCCCGGAGTCAGAGTCGTCAATTGTGTGGACAACGCTTGAATTCCATCTTCAGCGGCGCATGAAGCCAACTGCTTTATTTAAATTACTAATACCCTTTGTCGTCTCTTGTCTCAACAGCTGGACTACAAGGTGGACAACAAGAAGCTCAAGCAGGTGTTCAAGCTTGCAGGCAAGGTGCAGAGCGTCGATTTGTCCCTGGACAAGGAAGGCAACAGTCGTGGCTTCGCTGTAGTCGAATACGATCATCCCGTGGAGGCAGTGCAAGCAATCTCAATGTTGGATCGCCAAATGCTGTATGATCGTCGCATGACGGTGCGTCTGGATCGCATACCCGATAAGGGTGAGGGTCTGAAGCTGCCCGAAGGCCTAGGCGGTGTTGGCATTGGTCTGGGCCCCAATGGTGAGCCGCTTAAGGATGTGGCTCACAATTTGCCCAATGGCGGCAATCAGAATGTTGCCTCGCAGCTGCTTGGCAATGTGCAAAGCGGACAGCAAATGTCTGGCGTTCCAGGCGGTCAGGTTGTTGGCGGTGGTGGCAGTAATGCCAACTTGTTAAGTGGTCTTAGCGGCGTCATGTTTGGCAATAATTCTTCTGTACAGCCCTCACCAGTAGCACCAGTGCAGAAGCCAAGCATGGGCAATAACTCTGGCGGCGGCGGTGGCGGTATCAACCTGAACAATTTAAACCCCAGCAATTTGGCTGCAGTTGTCGGCAATTTGGGCAACCTAGGCGCAGCGCTGTCCAATCCGTTGCTTACCTCATCGCTGAACACGCTTGGCATTAATCTAGGCAGCTCGGGCGGCAATGACGATGGTCTTGTTTCGGCCAGCAATGTTGGTCTTTCAAATAACTACAGCAGTGGTGGCGGCTATGGTGCTGGCAACAATTATAATAGTGGCGGTGGAAGCTCTGGCAGCGGCGGTGGTGGCGGTTCAGGTGGCAATGTAGGCTACAATTCGTACAACAGCAGCTCTGGCGGCGTTACCAATACTGGCAATAATCAGCTGGATGGCAACGATTATGGAAATTCGGGCAATCAATTGGACATGTTTGGCGGCGGCAATGTGGGTGTTGGCGGTGGCAACGTTGGCGTTGGTGGCGGTGGAGCTGGCAATGTCGGCGGTGCACGTAAATCGGACACAATCATTATTAAGAATGTGCCGCTCAGCTGCACATGGCAGACATTGCGAGATAAGTTCCGTGATGTCGGTGATGTCAAATTTGCGGAAATACGCGGCAACGATGTCGGTGTTGTGCGTTTCTTTAAAGAACGCGATGCGGAGTTGGCAATTGGTAACAAACAATTATAATGACCTGCTCGTACTTAAAATTAACACACTTATTTTTGTAAACTCCTCAGCTCTTATGGATGGCTCGCGTTTGGACGGTCGTACCATTAAAGTAACGTACTTTTGAGTCGGCGATATTGACAGCTTACCCTATCCCACATCAGAAGCAGCTGCAGAGCCTAGGACTGGCTGGGCTGTCGTATAACGTTTTAAGTTCATAGTATAACATATAATACGTTTATATATAATTCATAAAGAGTATCATAATTGACTTTCCAAATCCAGAAGACGCAATTCATATAATTTATAAGTGAATAAAAGCCAATAAACATAACAACATATGTATGTAGTATATAGAAAGAGATGTTATCGTTTTCTTTTTTTAATTGGGGAAATCATTTGGTTGATTTTAAAGCAGTGACATGTTCGCGAAGAGATCGAAGTAAAAAATAAAACACATAGCTTTAGTAAATTGTATGTTATAATTCGCCATTCATTTCCATATAATAATACAAATACATGTAAAAATCCAAGTTAGTTCTAGGCTGGTTGTAGGCTCAACGCAAGAAAAACGCACAAACTGGAAATTCTTTGATTATATCTTATATGTTTAGTTAATATAGGTTGCTTAAGGGCTAAACTCATTGTTGGTGGTTAATTGTAACTTAAATACAAGACACCGATCTTGATTATGTGCGTTTATGCGCTTTCAGCTGGCCTAGTTGTCATTTATTTAGCTGCGGTTTCAGCAGCTGACGCAGCTGGTGCCGCCTTAAAACGCTCCAAACGTGCACGAGCCTTTTCGGCCCAGGCATCCGGGCTTTTCGCATCAGTTGCTGTTTCCGCGGAAGCACCAAAACGTGCCTTGCGCTTTTGGAGCCGCTCTTCCACTTCGGCTTTTGTTGTCTTTTCGGGCACTACACAACCAAAGCGTTCGGCACGTCTTTTTAATGCCTCCTTTTGCTGCTCATCTGTCTCCTTATTGCCCTTGTTAGCCTTGATTGAAGCGCTTGATGATTTGTTAACAGCCGGTGAAGAACCAACAGTTTTTGCAGTGGGAGCAGCTGCTTTCTCTTCGACCGCAATACCAAATTTCTTAGCGCGCAGTTCTAAACGCTCTTTGATGCTCAGCTCTCCCAACTTTTTTTCTGCTGCGTCTTTACTCTCCACTGCTGCACTTCCCACCACAATTGGTTTATGCTTCGATTTAAGTGTATTTGCTTCAGAATCCAATGCATCTTTAATGGCTGCAGCATCGGGTGCTGCATTTTCTTTGGATGTTGTCGTTGTTGTTGTCAATTGCGTTGTACTCAGCGACAGCGAATTGTTTCGTTTTAGTACAATCTTTTTAGCTGTCAGCGGTGGAATTATTGTCGATGGTGTTAAGTCCGACAATGATGCTGGTGTTTCCACATCTGGTGGTGTGGACCCTAACGTGCGAATGGGACTCTTAAGTAGCAATTCTTCATTTTCGCTTAAAAGTTTGTGTTCGTCTTCGTCAGTCAAAGAGACATCATCGTCAATGGCGTCGGCAATGGCGCTATCTTCTAGTGAAATATCACCTTCAAGCAACGCCGTTTGCAAGCGGTCCTGTAATTCATTTTTATTGCCGTTCAATGGTAACCCACGCAGCTTCAGCTCGCGTTTCAAATCCGCCACCTGGATTGGGTATAACGTGGGTTTTTTTTGTTTATTGATTGGGTAACTTGTTTTTCAACTTACCTTCATTTTAGTAACATCACTTTCAGGCATTTTCCAAGTGTTTTTATTGTGAATTTGCGGCACCAACAGGAATTTTCGGTCAATGGCTTGCGATATGGCAACTTTATACAACTAAATATCTATTACTCCACGCAGTGTTGCATTTTTGGTAACAGAGACTGTTAATAAAAGCGATGATTAATTTCTATGTTAAGTGAGGAGTAACTTTTGTAGAATGTACAAGTTCAGTGCTGTTAAACGCACAAAAGGCGGGAAATTTAAAATTAATGTAGTCATCTATAAATATTTATTTGATGTGTTTAGTTTATTTTAATGAAATGCGGCACAATTTGGCAAGGCGATTTCAATTTTCCTGTTCAGTAACATTTATACATAATATTTGTTTTTCTCACATCGTCACTGTCACGCTTCTGCAGATTCTACTCACCCTTATGCCGACCATAGCTGGCGCTGCGCGCATACAAGATAAGATATGACATATGAGTGCCGTACAGAAATAGCAAACAAGCGGCGCACAGCACCACCCGTGCAGACACAACCGCGACACAACAAAAACCCGACCGGAAACGGGAAATGCATGCAATATTATCTTGTCGCCTGCTTCTGGGCCCTTATGCTAAGAGCAAAAAATAGATTACATCTATTGGAAAACGAAAGTATGTTTAGCTGACAAAAAAGGGGTGTAAAGTGTAGATAGGGCGCCAGTCTTTAATACACATATAGACATATTTGACCTTGAGCAGGACCCGAGCACAAAAATTTACATTCTGCTTTTGAAGAGATACCGACCTGCACCTGCACTTGTACTTACTTGTAACCATGATGAAATAACATAAGGTGGTCCCGTCGGCAAAAGACATCCACTTATTGTATGCTTGCAATAAGTGCGAGTGAAAGGAACATAGTTAATAGTGTCGTATTGAGTGTGAGTGAGGCGGCAATATGTTTGTTGATTAGCCCTTCGCATACGTGCACTGAAATAAGTGGATACTTCGTAAAACTTCGGCTCCGACGGGACCACCTTATGTTATTTCACCATGCTTGTAACCATTCTGTCTCTTTCACTCAAGCGCACACATGTTGCTCATGTGGCGCATAAGTAGCTCTCTAGCTAATTGGCACTGCTGCATACTTTTCATATTTAATTTTTCCGGTCACAGCCCACGCATTAACCTTTTGCCAGTTAGCATTTAAAAAGAGTTTGCCGCCCTTTAAGGCATTGGCCAGTGAAATGACAATGATAATTATAATTATAATTCCATATATGCGGGAAAACGTGAATTGCGTTTGCCACTTTTGTTGTTCCATTTGCCATAAATGGGGGGAGCTTTAATTACAGTTACAACTTAACCAGGCACGCACACGACCACAAGCTGGCGCGGTCAAGTCGTTGATTAATTGGTCATGACAACCCTGTTCACAGTTCTGTTTATAGGATTACGCAATTACGGATTTAAGGCGTTGCTTTGTTGTTAGTGTTAATGATAATGTTAATGTTACTTTAGAGTTAGCGTATGTGCTTAGTGTTTTTTTGCAAGTACTCTATAATTTGAGTGTTTTGTATAATAATAATTATTTTTACTACCTTTATTCGTTGAAAAGTATTTATAAAATAGTTCTTAAAATTTGTGTGTTTGCGGCTTATTTAATAAAAAAAAAAAATATAATGACGAACAATTGGGAAACTTTTAACCGCAGTGACTAATACGCAGCTTCATAAAAATCTTTACTCTAGTGCTAAAGTACTTACTCTTTCATTTTAAAGCACTTATTATTATTATTACTTTTTAGCATTTATAATAAACACTTGAGCTGCAAAGTGAATTGCACTCGACGTTATCAGTAGCAAAAACTGAAGTGTTTCAAGAGACAAACAGGCGACGAAGAGAAAACAACTTTGTTATTTGCAAGAATACTCTCCTTCTCTGAGTGGTCCCTTATAAAATAAGTTAAAATTGTACAATATATCTCAAAATGGTGTTATAAAAACAAAAGCTTAACTTTTAATTAGTTTTCAAGGCTTGAATACTTGAATATTTGAGAGAAATGGGCTTAATGATTTTCTCTGAGTGCACCAGCACTCTTGCTGTTCTCTCTCTGTGTGTTTCTGTGGCCTGTTGGATGTTGGCCACTCCATGCTATCCGTGAGATACGCGTTCTCAGTTGCGTGACGACTGCCCGAGCGATCGGTTGTACCAGCTCTCTAGTTAGCTGTATTCGTGTTTTTAAGTGCTTCGTGTATTGTTCGTTTATTGCTGATCAACAGACGTCATCGCTAGAGACGGACGTGTCGCTCGATTGATTTGTTGCAAAAACAACAAAATATAATTCAACAACAACAACAGCACCAAAAAAAGTGAGAATACAAAAGCGCGTTTGAGTACATGTATCTATAAGTACGTGCTGTCTGCACTCTTTAAATGCAATAATTAAACGCAACTTGGAAAAAAAAAACATAATAAAAGGCAACACCAATCGAATACGCAAAATACATACATATTAATATATTAGAAGTACTATTTTGTACAACAAAACAACTTCGGTGACCTTGTGCAACTGCGTATCTTAAAGTGTACTTGTGTGTGTGTGTGTGTGTTTGTGTGTATCTTTTTTGTAAACATTATTAGCCCAAATCTGTGGAAAGCATCTTGGCAACCTGTTCATTGCATTCTGTGGTAACGCAACTGTTGTTGTTTTCTTTTCTTTTTCGTTTTCGTTTTCTGGGATATATTGGTATCGGTTTTCGTGATCACCTCTTTATCACCTGAGTCACTTTTTGTATGGCGCTCACGTCACACACACACATACACACACCCCAGTGGCTCTGGAATGCTAACCAGCTTTTTGATTATAACTGCGCCCTCTCTCGCTCATTCTTTCCATTTGTCACCTTGTCTCTCTGTCGCTCTCACTCTTTATCTCACAGCTAGGCTCTCTGAGTTTATTTTTTTTTTGTTGTTGTTTTTTTTTTTTTTGGGTCTGTTACCATTTTAAGTTAACAACAATTATATGGCTGCATAACCATTATTGGCATACAGGCCTGGCCAAAAAGGGGGCCGTGTGTACCAGTGTGTATATATGTGTATGTGTGCTATCACAGGAAACCTTTGAGTACGTGACAGAAGAGCACCATACATACATCCCGCACCAGTGATACCCATCGGCTGTAATCAACTGCAAATCAATTTAGTGCGACCTATGCCATAAAATATGACCTCAATTAATTAGACTAATTGACAGCGCGTGCCGCACGAAAAAATAAAGCCCCGTAACCAAATCGCAACACAATTTTCCTATATATCAGTATTAGCCATAACGAGAACAGTCATAGATACATACATACATACATACATACATATGGGCAGCTTCATAGTTGCACTTATCGCGCTTTCAAGTTGATTTCTTTATATGGCACATAGGAATAATCGCACACACCTATCTATACACACACACACACACACACACTCACCTACATATATCTTATCTAATCTATTTATTAAATACGAAAACACATGCGAGAAATCATAAAACAAAATACAAACATACATAGAAAACATTCGCTTAACAAAAAAAAAAAAAACTTAACGAAATAAACTTTTTATTCGGTTGCCATACGCTGTATATAGAAACAATTGTTCCTTTTGATTATAATATCATTTGAAAATCTAACAAAAGATTTAGTGTTAAGCATATTGATTTGATTACCTTTTTCGATGATGGTTCGATTAGATTTTTTTCTCTTTATATTTAATGGGAATTTTTAAGTAGAAAACATTTACTTTGAAGATTTACGTGAAATATTGATTAAGAATAACGATAACTATCTTTTAGCTACCCATAACAATCTTTGTTATTATAACCCAATTTATTATTCCTTATACAAAAATTATTTCATTCATTTGAAACCGAAGCCAAAACAGCTGCAAACAAGCTCATAATTTCTATTGGAGTTGACTCTAATTAGTTGATAAATCACTCAAAAGCAAGTGTTTATATTCAATAAGCGACTTCTATATGTATGTATTTTAAAAGCTATAAAATATATTATTATGGCAGCATCAACAGCCACTTATACATGTATTTGTATAGTATGATGCACAATGCGATTACAAAGCGCTGATAAAGCCACAAAGGAGTGGGGGCAGCAATAACGCAGAAGAGTTTCTCGATTAAATCGCATAAGAAGTATAGCTATATAGACATATATGCATGGTATTTGTGTCTGGTCAATAGTGTCGCTTGAAGAAATCTTTATAAATTCATATTAAGCAATTTTTCGAGTGCCCAACACAACAATCGAAAGAGATAGCTAGTGTAAAAGAAAGAGAAAGAGAGAGAGAGTGCAACAAAGGCATTGGCAAAGAGTGTGAATGTGGCAAGTGTTCCAAGAAAATATAGCGACAACAACAGTAGCAGCAGCAACAGCAGCAACAACAAAGGCGTAACTTGATATGTAAAGTTTACAAGAGGCCAAAGCAGCCGCAGCTGCAGCACGCCTCCCCCTTCTGCCCCCTGCCCCACAGCACGAGCACCAGTTTCAATTCCAAAGACCCTGTCCCTGCCCCTGATAACAAAAGAAGAACGTGCATACATAAGTATATTTTATAATATACAAACATACATATATAGTAAATATATTTTATGAATGCGCAATTATGCTTAAATAATTTATTATGTGTATTAATTACATTGATTGACGATTTCCGTTAATCATATCAGCTCTCTTTAGCTGATATTGAAATAAATAACAGCATGTAATTTTTCATCATGTATGCAAAGATTGATGATGCAAAGAGAAGGGTACATAATGTCGAATCTGCCAATCCAAAATAGCGAAATTTTTCTAATACTTTTTATACCCTTAACCCATTAAGTGGGTAAAAGAGGGTATATTGCTTTTGTGCGAAAGTGTGTAACAGACAGAAGGAAGCATCTCCGACCCCATAAAGTAAATATATTGTTGATCAGCATGAACAGCCGAGTCAAAAAGCGATGTTTGTCTGGATCGCAGAGACTATAAAAACTAAAGACTTCACATTTGAAACATTTGGAGCTTACCTAAGCTCTAGAGTCTAGACAGTACAAGATTGTTTTGAATTATCGATAGGTTTTCCAAACGTGTGATCAACAACAAAAAAAAAAACATGAATTTCAAAATTGTGTAAAAGAGGTTTGAAGCTATGGATAAAATAATGAACATTTGAAAAAATTTCGATCAAAATCGGTTAAGGAACACCGGAGATATCTCAGACTGAAGTCAAGCCATTATGCAAAAAACGTTACAAATGACAGTTCATGTTAACAAGTTAAGGGTATATCCTAGTCGATAGATCTTTCGACTAGAGCCTTGGTACATGCTTTGTTCTTTTGTTAGCCAAATTTTAAACAAACTTTTGCTACAGCTTGTGGAACAGTCAACCATTAAGCGAAAAGCCCAAGCAAATATAAATAAACAACATTTGCGTTTGTTTTGCTTTTAATTGTTTTTTTTTGTTGCTTCTTCTTTGGCGTTTGCCCTCTTGTTGCTTGTTCGACGCTACTTAAATTATTATAAACAAAACAAATGTGGGCGCTGTTTTAGTGACTACTGTGCAAATAATTTACTTTGTGTTTTCTATTTGTGCATTATTGAACAAGGTCTGTTACTATTTATATACATTCAGCTGATTAAAGCAACATTCTCCAAACAAAAAACAAAAAGGAAAAAGAAGTTTTGAATGGTGAGATTTAAAAACACTTGTCTGGAATTTGCATTAGTTGTAATCAAACAATAAGTAATGGAAATGAACATGTTTCCTTATCCTACTTATTTGACTAAAACCTCTTCAAAATATTTGATATTGTCGCTAAAATCAATTCTAAGAAATTCCAAAAATGAATTTATCTTAAATGATTGTGGACTTCTAAGAATAAAATCGCAAACAGTAGGCAGCTCAAAAGACACATGTTGCAAAAAAATAAAGGAATCAAGTGAGAAGGCTCGTGATCTTTCGACTAGAACATACCCTTAACCCGTTACGTAACGATATGCATAATAACCAAGCTTCAATATACGATATTTCCGCTGATTTTTAAAGGTTATTATTTTTTATTCATAGCTTTATACCTCATTTTTAGAATTTAGAAATTCAAGCTTTTTTGTTATCGATTTCATGTGTTTATCAAAATCCGAAAAATCTATCTATAATCCATAACAATCTTGTACTGTCTAGGACTTAGGCAAACTTTAGTTCCAAATTTGGTTCTCTAGCACTTATAGCCTCTGGATCCAGGCGTTCATACAGACAGACAGACGGACATGACTCGGTTCTTGATGCTGATCAAGAATATATATACTTAATGAGATCGGAGATGCTTCCTTCTGTTTGGTACATACTTTTCCACAAAAACATTATACCCTTTTTAAACCATTCCATAGTTTAAGGGTATAAAAAAAGAGGAAGATTCAAATCTACAAAGAGAACACTTAACCCCTGTTAGGGAACCCAACGTGGCAATTAGCTTTAATTGTATGTATGGGGTGGAAATATGGCAATGAAAGCAAACTCAAAGATCAGCTGTTGGTGCCAAGAAGTCATATTTTAATGTTCAGGGACTCGGACAGCGTGTGGCATGCAACGTCTTAAAGTTGTAAGTTCAAATGAAAATGCTAGAGGAAAACGAACATTAAACGTTGATCCAACTTCTGAATTGTGAATATGTCAATATAACCGGTTTTGTTTGTTGTTGTTGTTTGTAAATGCAACCAGTTGCCGTTTGCTTTGATAGTATGAGCATTAATGTTATTATGTATACGTATTTATTATGTGGGTTGACCTGCTGGCAAAGCTTTGGATGAGTCACAAGATCGTCGTCATCAGCCTCCGTAATCTAGGCACACACGCTCTAAGAATTCATACACACTTGCGCAGTTAGTTTGTTTATAAATGTAATAAGAGTTTTGCTCCACCAATTGACTGACAATGAGTATGAGTCATGCATGTGTGGAGATTGCTTTCCTTTCCCAGAATTCGTATGAGTTTTCTGCGTATTTGCGGCATGAATGAATGAATGATCTGCAGACGCTTAACTGTTAACTTGTAACTGTATGTTAATGCAAATTAAGAGTTAAAAAACTCGATTTGGTGTCATTGTATTGTTGAACACTGGTCAAGAGATGCTGCAGGGAAATCTAGTTCAAGTTTTGGGTCAACAACATGTCGTTTGGTTATCGCGTTGAAAACGCGCAAAACCAGTTTTAATTAAAAAAAGAAACATTTATTAAAACAAACTTTTGTTTGCTTGGTGAAAGTGCAATAGTTTTTCAAATGCTTTGACAGTTATATAAGGCCAAAGTCGCAAAACTACAAAAACTCGATTTTAATGAATTTCACAGAATCAATTGTAGCATTGGCGCTGTTATAAAATATTTAATTTCTGTCTCACTCTAGCCAACAGGCTCAGCAATTTGCAATTTCGTTAGAAAACATAAACATTTAAAGCTTTTTGCTAGACTTTTACTTCATATTGTTGATTAGATTAAATGTTTTGAAGTTCAAGTGGTTAACAGTGTTGATAACAGCGATTGAAGACGTAACAGTTGTTGCTGCTGTTAAGTGCCAAGGCTTGGCGAATGCAAAGAAAACAAACCCACACACAAGCAATCACACACACAGGGCAGATTTCCGGTTGCAATGGGATGTGGGCGGGACAAGATAAGCAACGCATGTCGCATCAACATATGCCACCAAATGGTGCAATGCAGCAGACTAAATGTCACACACACATACACACACAGAGAAACATTCATATTAACGCCTCGATTTTGCTTTCTTCATTTATGTTTACAGATTACACAATGGCAAAAAGTCTGCGCCCTCTTAAAATAACCATCGTTGGCGATGGCATGGTGGGCAAGACCTGCCTCCTGATAACCTACACACAAAATGAGTTTCCCGAGGAATATATACCAACTGTGTTTGATAATCATGCCTGCAACATAACGGTCGATGATAATGAATACAATCTGACGCTTTGGGATACGGCCGGTCAAGAGGATTACGAAAGGCTGCGACCATTGAGCTATCCAAATGTAAGTGTTTTTAGTGGCACTTTGTTATTTAAAGGGTTTTCGACTTATCTAATCGCATGTTTGTTTACTTTTTATTGCAATAGACAAACTGCTTCCTCTTGTGCTATTCCATAAGTAGTCGCACATCGTTTGAGAACATCAAAAGCAAATGGTGGCCAGAGATACGTCACTTTGGCAACAATGTGCCCGTGGTGCTAGTGGGCACAAAGCTGGATTTGCGCATACCAAATTCAGAGAAGTTTGTAACCACACAGGAGGGTCGCCGGTTACGCAAGGAGATACATGCGCATAATTTGGTTGAGTGTTCCGCGAAAAAGAAGCTCAACTTGCAGCAGGTGTTCGAGGAGGCAGTTAGGGCGGTGGAGAAAAAGCCGGGCAAGAAGCCGCCGACGTGCAAAATACTGTAATTAAGTCTTAGGCTTAATGTTTAAATATTGTTATACGTAATTGTATTATGTAACTATATAATTGTCTGATATGCGGGCATTTGATTCGCTTGTTTCACAGTGTGTGTGTAGAAAATGTAAAAATAAGTTTAATTCTAAGTTTAAGTTGTGTGAAAACAATTTCTGTATGCGACCAAAGTGCATTTTTTTATGTAAAAATCAAAACAAGATATGAGTAAATGATTGTTTGAACTTAAATGGATACATGGCAGACATATAAATATTTACGCCAAAACATACTGTGTATTATATATTATCAATAAAAACTAGTCATAAAAATGAATTGCGTTGGTATATTTTTCATATAAAACTCGTCACTCAAATTTTTGTTTGAATTTTTAATTTAAATTTCGGTTTCAACGATTAGGAGCTGCCAACTCGCGGCATGTTAGTTGATTAGGTATTTTTATGTGCTTCTTAAACATGTGGTATTTTCTTGTTTGATAGTTGCGGCCTACGTTTTTTCTTTAGGGATTTTTGATATCTGGCCACACTGGCTGTTGCAATACATTGTGAAAAAGTTATAAACAATGAGCGGCGAAAAGGCTGAAAAAGCCAAAGTTAGCGCACAAATCAAACATGTGCCCAAAGATGCCCAAGTGATTATGTCTATTCTGAAGGAGCTCAACATCCAGGAGTACGAACCACGCGTCGTTAATCAACTTCTCGAGTTTACGTTCCGTAAGTGCAGCATCATAGGCAACAACACATTCTCCCCCGCATAAATACTAATTTCCCTTTATACAGGCTATGTAACTTGCATATTGGACGAAGCCAAAGTATATGCAAATCATGCTCGCAAGAAGACGATCGATCTAGACGATGTTCGTCTGGCCACTGAAGTAACGCTTGACAAGAGTTTCACTGGTCCGCCACCTCGGCATGTTCTAGCCAAGATGGCAGATGTGCGGAATGCAATGCCACTGCCGCCCATTAAGCCACATTGCGGCTTACGTCTACCGCCCGATCGTTACTGCCTAACTGGTGTTAACTACAAACTACGCGCCACCAATCAGCCCAAAAAGATGACTAAATCGGCTCTGGAGGGACGCTCTGTGAAAACGGTCGTGAAGCCCGTCTCCAGCGCAAATGGACCAAAACGTGCACATTCGATTGTGTCCAAGCAACAGGTTGTCACCATACCGAAACCCGTCATTAAGTTCACAACCACAACGAAAACAGTGTCCTCCATGGCGGTAAAGGATGAGCCGGGCACCAGCGACATGAAAATGGAAACCGACAGCGACGCGGCTGCCGTGGGTAGCATTGCCGGCCCAAGCGTTGCTGTAAAACGTGAACGTGACGAGGAAGAATTTGAATTTACGGCGAATTAATTATACACATCTGAAACGTAATATAAGAATACTATAAACTAATGTGCTGCACTTTTTGGCTCTGATAGAACCTTTACTTTTGTATCTTCTTTGATTTATTTTATAAAATTAAAAAAAAATATAATATTTGTAGTTGATTTTTTTTTTAACATATCAACAAAATACTTTCTTATTTTATACGTTGTGGAATTAAAGTTTATAATTATCGGTTTGATTCCTTTTTGAGAACACAGGAGAAGCTTCATTTGAGCGCCAGAATAATGGTGCAACCCAGATCCATGATTTGCAAATATTCAGATCCGCCATCCTGCAGTCGAAAACAGCACTCCTAAAAATATTTTGATAGACATTAGCTTCAAATTTATGCGTATTAGCTTAAATCTCGCCGACTTACGCCCAACTTGTCGCAAATGATTGCCTTCTGCTTGTCCGTTAGGGAACCGCAGCGCACAATGAACTCCACGAATTGTTCCATCATTTGGCCAACGCTGTATGCCGAGTAGCCAATCTCACGTACAAATTGTTCCAAGCGATCATAGTTGCCCGAGCGACATACCTCAAGATAATCTTCCAGATAGTGTTCCGGTATGATGCCAGACATTTCAAGTAGATCGTCCGTGTTAATGGTATGATCGGCTCCCTTGAGACGATAGCATGACTGCAATGTGGTTATGGCACGTCTCATATCGCCACCAGAGATTTTAACAATCGACTTGTACGCATCGGGATCAATGGATACGTTCTCCAAATCGCAAATATGTTGCAATCGTGTAATGATCTGGGTTTCGCCCAGTGCCTTAAAGCGAAACTTGGAGCAACGCGATGTAATGGGTACTATAATACGCGACACATAATTACAGATGAGGCAAAAACGTGTGCTACGGCTCTCCTTTTCCATGGTACGACGCAATGCTGCTTGTGCCGCATGCGTCATGGAGTCTGCCTCATCCAGCACAATAATTTTGAACGGCGGACATGGCCGACCATCGGGACGAACACTGCTCGCTGTTAGCTGTGCAAAATTCTTGATTTTTGTTCGCACCACATTAATGCCACGCTCATCGGAGGCGTTCAGTTCAAGAATGCGTTCGCGATACATATCGCCAAATATTTGACGTGCCGCTGCCAGAATGGTGCTCGTTTTGCCTGTGCCGGGTGGGCCATAGAGAAGCATATTTGGCAAATCGGAACCTTCGACGCATTTGCGCAGCACTGCCACCACCTCTGATTGTTCCACAACATCATCAACGCATCGCGGTCGGCTTAATTGCAAAGAAAATGGTTGGTAAATTAGCAACCGCCGTAATGTGCTTGAACATAAAGTTACTTACTATTTTTCTACCCAGGGAGCAGGCGGTTTGCGTCGTTCAGTTGGCGCATTGCCTGACTGTTTGTCTGTAGAGCTGGTGCCAGCGCTAGATTTACCATTTTTTAAAAATGCCTGCATTTTGTTAGACTTTGTGCGATTTTAAAAGCCGCAATACACAATTGGCGCGAATTAAACAGCTGTTAGCTCAAAATGACATTCACAGCGACAAAGATGTGAACAGAGTTGTTCATTTCTTATGTGTTGGACAACTCACAAAAAAAACACTCACAAAATCACCGGACGAATGAGTGTTGACAATCATAAGATGATGATGTGGAATTTACAAATCAAATTGTTGCTTCATTTAATATCACAATTCAAATAATGGACATAACGCAGCAGTTTAAGGCCAGTGTAATGACTGTGCGATTGCAACGCAAGACTGAACTCGCGGCGGCGGCCAAAAGTAAAGCACTGGACAAACCGCAGCGTTCAGTCACAACCACCAAATCCACCGCTAGCAACAACGACTTTGCCAAGGAAGCAAAGAATGTGTGCAACAAAATAACGACACTCCGGAATGTGCTTATTGAGAATCGCACGGCATACATGCGCATTGGCCAGCACCTGAAGAGCGCTACACACATGACAGATGCTCAACGAGATCTGATTGATCGCGAATCCGAAAAATTCGTGACTTATTACACACAACATTTGGCAAAGATGCGCAGCGACTGGAAGACAGCCAAGCGAAAGCCCCAGGAGCGTCAACACATCTCAGCAGTACTTGATTTGCTAGTCAGCTACCTGCACAGCGTTGAACAAATCTATCTAGATCAAAAAAAATATCGCGTGCAGCACGAACTGGAGACATACAGGCTGCTCAAACTGGCCGCAGACAAGAAGAAAATCCCAGTGCGTCCAGCGGCTGCTGGCAGTGGCAAGCTGGCCAAGCGTCAACTTAGCAATGGCAGCGCTGATAGCAGCGACGAATTGCCACCTGTGCATGAAACAGATGAAAACAACGATTGGAACAACGACAGCTGGGCCGACTGGAACGATGAGCAAGAAGCTGGGGAGCAACAGGTCGTAGACAGCGGCTTAACGAAAGCCAAACAACATAAGCCACGCACGCGGAAACGAAGCCGACCAAAGGCTGAAGCAAGCGGCTCCGACTCCTCGGCTAAAGTGGCCCTTGATGAGGACATACAAAAGACGGCACAGCAGCAGGAGGAGAACGATGAGGAGGCCTTGAGTGCTGAGGATATGCAGTTGTTTGAGGCAGAGAATGTGCACATCTATAATCTGCTTCAGGGCGTCTCTGAGGAGGTGGAACAAATCGAAAAGAACGTCGTGGACATTGCACAGCTACAAGATATTTTCACAGAAAAAGTAAAGAAAAAGAAATCGATTGATTGTTTATTTGGCAATTATTTTCATTTATTTAATTTTGTCTCCCATTTAAACTAGGTGGCACTGCAACAACATAACATTGATCGGATTGTAAGCGCTGTAGTTGGCACCACCGAGAATGTCAAGGATGCCAACGAGCAAATTCGTCAGGCCACGCAACGGAATGCTGGTTTACGTGTCTGGTCCTTATTTTTCTTGCTGGTCATGTCATTCTCATTGCTATTTCTTGACTGGTATTATGATTAAAAGTAAATGAATTGTTTTGTGTCAGAGAATGTGAATGTGAAACACTTATGTTTGTTTTTTTTGTTACCGCACATTATAACATAAATTGTTTATTACTTAATTTATATATATTTAACATAAAAACAAATCGAACATAGTTGCTTGTAGTTTAAATTAAGTGAGCTCAGCCTTCTTAACACAATTCTAAATTATACCAAATTGTTACGAGTTTTCATAGTGTGTTTGTTCAAGTTGCGCATTATTGAGATGGCGAAATTAATGCTAATTGCTAAATTAAGTAAGTTAGTGCGTTACGAAAATATAATAAGTATAATCCCATGGTGGACGTTTCAAATTGAGTTTTGGGTCAAGTTAAATATACTAAGACTTGTCTTATATGTTTATGTTAGTTGCCAATTGCGATATGGCTAATTAGTTTAATTGTATGCTCAAAAGTATATATGTATTTATATATATATATATCTCTCTTGTACTTATTCACAGTACAATAATAACAATTATTCCGTGAATAACCTCCAATTCATGTAATAGTATTCTTAATTATACTAGCTGTTTTTTTGAAGTGTAGCTAATGATAACATAGTTTGTGGTTGTGTTTGATTGTGTGTTGTTTGTTGGCTTAGATCTAGAGTTGTGCATTGAATGCAGTCGGCAACAGTTATCATGTTGTGCTGGGATCTCTCTCTCTCAGTGTGTGTGAATTTGGAAGCCATCACTAGGTATAGCATAGGTAAAAGGTAGGTGCTTTTCCTGGTTGTTGAAAAATTAAATAATAAAGCTTTGCCAAACGTTATGGCGTTTCCACGATCATGTCCAACGTTGGTGCTGACATACTACTCTCCACCACCATTTCCACAGAGCCGGGACAATCATCTAGGCCACTATTGCTGCCACTATTGCCATTGCAATTGCTTAGCGGCGTCAATGGCATCTGCGATTCGTCCATGTTTGTGGGATTCTCGGTTTTGATGCATACACTGCTGGGCATCTTGTCGTTCAGGAATACGCCCAACGGCAGGTGGGTATTCATATGTGCTGCACACAAAAAAACAAATTGTATTAAATAAATGTTGCAACAAGTTAAATGTATATTTCGCTTAAAATCTAAAGCTGGTGCAAGTGTTATGCATATATCATAGGGCATTCATATCAGCATGCCAAAAATAATACTTAAACTTAATTAAAACTAGAAACTACAATTTTGTCACACTACTTTAATTCTAAGGTTCCTAGAGTTTTGTCTTTACCACGATAGCTCGTAAAATGTTGAAAAGTGCGTGGACAATGATCGCATTTGTAAAATAAGTCACAGTTGTGGGTGCGCCGGTGTTTGCGCAAATCTTTAATATAAGCGAATGCAGCATCGCATTCTTTGCACTCCAATCCGCCCACTGTAAAAAGATAATTGTGTATAGTTTTTGTAGCTTTGCAGCTGCTGTTAGAGGCTTTCAAACAATTTGTTTTTGGTGTCAACAGAATATGTTAACAGTAGGACACTTTGTAAAAGGGGAGGTGGAGAGAATGGAACAGATGTTACACATTTGAAAACACTTAGGGGCACACACACACACATAAAGTTGTTCACATATATGACTAAGTGCAACGGAACTAATTAATTCACAAAGAGCAAGTGCAATTGATTATTCTAGGTATTCGATTCGAAATAGGGTGAAAAGGTAAGGCTAAAATTGTCTCAACACTTTGTTTATATCTATAACCCACATGAAATTATCAAACTACAAACTAAACACATTAACATACAATACTCAAACTCAATACTTTGTATTATTTAATTAACATTGAATTCATAGTTATTTATGCAAATTTGGTTGACACTGTAAATTCAAGTTATCTCCTATGTAAGTTATTCCTGACAATGAAACATAATACATTGTTGTGTGCAAATAGTAAAGCAGCTGTTTGGATTAGTTAAAGCGAGAATACTGTTAGAAGCTTTGTGCTCTCTGCGTGAATTGCTCGATATCAAATGTTGTTGTTTACTCGGAATCAATATGAATTTTTCATTACTCCAGCAGCAGCAGCAAGGCGGCGTTAACGAATTGATAAATGCACAAAGCATGTTTGAACATATTGTCGACTAGCAATGGCATTCCATAAAGTATGTAATTCTAGTCTACTTTGTTTTTTGATTTGTTTACCTTTTGAACAAACAACCACAGTAGTGTAAACTGTTAGCACAATAAAAAGATGAAGTTTTGGTTTTTTGGGGGGGAGGGCAGTTAGGTAGTTAGTTAGCATAATATTACAAGCTACAGACACATATAATAACTATAGTTAACTAAATATGTTAATGTACGAATAAATAGATTTAAGCTTAGCTAGCATCGAAAGCCGGCACCCGGTTAGCCACCGCTGCCGCATGCGTGCGTACAACCCAAAAACTTACCACCATGAAATTTAATGTGCGTCTTCAAGGCGCTCTCCGTACCAAATTGTTTACCACACTCGTCGCAGGTATGCGGCTTAATCAACTCGTGCACGGTGAACTTGTGCAACGCCAGCTGATTGAATTCGGGAAAACGCACCAGGCACTCATTGCACTCATAGGGACGACCCTTGGGCTCATGCGATTTCATATGATTATCCATGTCGATGCGTTTCCGAAAGCCGCGCTTGCATATCGAACACACCCACGGCATCGTTGTCTGCGAATCATGGGCCAATTGCTGATGCTTGCGCAGAGCTATGATGTTCGTAAAGGTCTTGTCACAGATAACACACAGATGACTGCCATGCAGTTTGGCCAGCTGCATTTGTGTTGGGCTCGTCGTCTCCAGCATCGTCGATGATGATGGCGATGAGGAGGGTGAAGGCGAGACAGCTGTTAACATTGATGTGGCCGACGTTTTTGTTGTTACTACTACTCCTGCTCCTGTTGCTTGTGCTGCTGCATGTGCTGCTGCCGTTGCTGCTGCTGCTGTTGCTGCTGCTGCCGTTGTTGATGTTGTTGTTGTTGTAGTGGTGTTTGTGGTGGTAGTGCCACGTTTACGAAACTGCCGCAATGTTGCCGTTGTCGAGTCTGGCTCCGATTGCTCTGGCGACGGCAAAGTAATATGTGGTGCAGGCAGCGGCTGCGGCGACGGCAACGATGCAATTGTTGAAGGCGGCGTCAACGACATCGGTGGCGGTTGCAATGTATTAAGCTCCTCATAAGATTTAACACTGCCATGACTGTGTCCACCGGACGTTGAACCTGCAGCGCAACGAAACATGTCGAGTATGTATGATATTAATAATGTTTAAGTATGTTTTGGGGGTGTGGTCAAAACCGAAACGAAAAAACTGCATGTTGTACTTACAGTCCTCGCAGTCTGGACAGCACAGTATGCGCGTTCTGCGTGGCCGGGTTAGATTTGCTTGTGAATCCACAACTATGCATGCGCAGACAAAAATTGGATTACGAGATAGAGATACGAGAAGGGAAAATTTAAGTTTTAATAGCAGCGCAAAAGTAGAAGCAACAACTAATAGCAAAAAGGTTTTCAAAAAGCTTACGATCAGTGCAATATAAGTTTGTTAAAGTAATTTTAAAGGTTTCAAGCTACTTATCAAATTTAGCTACATTCATAATTTTGAGTTAGATTTAAGGCATACCTGTTAAATTGTGATTACAATTACTAATCAATTAAATTATTTTTGGAAAGTAGTCGTAGTGACTAGACTATATAGTTCACTGGTAAAAATTTATGATTATATAATGATTACGATTACAAAAAATCAAATATAATCAAAAAATTAAAAAAATAATAAAATAATAAAAAAAAAAAAAAATAAATAAAATAATTTCAAAAAAAAAAAAATAATCAAATACAATAAATAAAAAATAAAAAAAAAAAATGGATATATTCATTTGATTATTTGTGACAAATTGTGAGTATTTTTCCTTCCTTTCTTGACGAATCACAAAAATTAAATTTAAATTGCACTTTACATATTATACCTCAGCTTTGTTGCTGGAAATAATTTGTAGTTTTTAAGTGAAAAATATTCCAAATCATCGCAAATAGTCACAAATAGTCAAAAATAATTTTAAAAAAATAATCAAAAATAATTTTAAAAAAATCAAAAATAATCAATCTAAATATTTTTATTATTTTGATAATTTGCGATAATTTTAGATTATTTTTGATTTTTTGTAATCGTAATCGTTATACAGTTGAGTAAAACCAAAAATAGTCGTAATTTAGTGAATAGTTCAACTTTTCAACTAAACAATTTAACTAATAATAAATACAATTAGTAATCTCTACTTAAAAGGTATGATTTAAGGTAAGAGTAGGAAATTGTTCGCAAAGCGAACTTCAAATTTAAAAATCAAAAGTTAAAGGAAACAAGTTATAAACGAAGTTACTTGACGGTTAGTTTAACAGGAGGAAAAAAAGCCAAAAAACGTAATGTAATCCTACATTTATATAATCAAACTTGTTGATACTATACGCTTAGTTTATTTCTGCTTACTTACCCAGCATATGTGAAGTTGATTGCTGCTGAAGTGGTTGTCGCTGATGCTGTTGCTGCTGCTGTTGATCGTTGTTGCTGTTGGTGGTTGCAATGCGCAGTTGAACCTCTTCTAGACGCACGCCAGATGTTGAAGCTGATGGTTGTTGTGCTGTTGCTGCTGCTGCTGTTGCTGCCGTTGTTGCTGGTACACTTGAAACAGTCGGCTCCGTGACGAGTGGCATGTGAGAGCGCTGCAAATGAAAATCAAGCGCACGCTGCGATGGAAACATTTGTGAGCATTGCCCACACTGAAACTTCTGCACCATGTGGCTATTGAGAATGTGCTGATTGCGTTTGCTGCGACCGGCAAAGGCCTGGGGGCAGTGGGGGCAGGTGAATGGCGCAAAGGCTGGATGAAGCTCAATGATGTGATTACTGTACTCCAGATTGCTTGAGAAGCGTGGACCCCTCTGGCAGTAGCGGCACTTTAGCATGGGTGGACGACCACGTTGACGCGGCAGCATCTCGACATTGCTTAAGCCTAATACTGAATTTTGTACTTGTTGTTGTTGTTGTTGTTGTTGATGTTGATGCGGTTGTGCATGAGATTGTGGGTGTGGAAGATGTTGTTGTTGTTGTTGATGATGTTGATGCTGATGTTGTTGATGCTGCTGCTGCTGTTGTGGTTGTGGCTGCGGTTGATAGGTCTGCAGATCATTGCTGTAGCTAATATGCAGTGGCGCCTGTTGTGGATTGCTGGCTGATGCCACCGGTTGTTGCAACTCTGGCTGCTGTATTAGTATCATAATGGGTTGTTGTTGTTGTTGCGATTGATGTTGCGGTTGTTGTTGCTGCTGCTGTTGTTCGAGAACATAGTTGTCATTGCTGTCGAGCAGCGCATATGCATCATTCGGCAGTTGTTGCTGCTGTTGTTGCTGTTGCTGCTGCTGCTGCTGCTGTTGCTGATTTGTTTGATAGAGATCAGTGGCATTGATATAGTAGGTGGTATTGTTGTTGCTGCTGCTGTTGCTATCCAGATTATCCAAATTAGGCGACGTCTTAATCGCTTCCAGACCGCCAACAGTAGACCATTGCAGATGTGTTGTCGCTGTCTGTTGTTGTTGTTGTTGCTGCTGATGCTGTTGTTGCTGTTGTTGTTGTTGCTGCTGGTGCAGCTGCATTTGCTGTGCGTGCCACAGTGTCTCTTGTGGTGTCATTGTTATGATTTGCACTTTATTGCTGGTACTGTTAATGTTGTTGTTGGGAGCAACAGGAAGTGTTGCTGTTTGATACATTGGCTCATAGTTGACAGTTTCCTGCTGCAGCTGCAACTGTTGTTGCAATTGTGGTTGTTGCTGTGATAGTTGATGTTGTTGTTGTTGTTGTCCTGGCTGCAACTCATTGAGTAGCTGATGCAGCTCGAGCTGCAGATTCTGTTGCACATTCAGTGATTCTGGCGTCGTTGCTATATTCTCAAAGCAAGGCATATCATTTTGGAAGCCAATGAGCTCATTGCCAAAAGTGTTGCCATCAAAGAGATGGGCATCCTTTGGCTGTTGTGGCTGCAACTGTTGTTGTTGTTGAATGTTCGGCTGCAGTTGCTCCACTGTTGGTTCATAGAAACAGGGCGATGCTGGCGTTGGTGGCGCATAATCGGCTGGCGTTAGGAACTCATCGATGATGGGCGTGCAGACGGGCGTATAGAGATGCTCATCCTGCATCTCATTGAGTATGCCATGTAGTGTATTCTCTCTATCATTCATTTCCACTTCCAGCTGATGATTGGCCACCGCCAGTTCCGTCCTGTCCAACGGCGGTTTCATCATGCGGTTTAAGTGTTTTCTCACAATGTTTCTCGAATTCGGCTAAGAAATCCAAGGAACCGACACTTGTGGTGGCAACCATATGTTGCTCTTGCTCTTGCTGTACGTTATCTAAAGATTCTATATTATTCTGGTCGACGGTTCCTCCGCCTCCTCCTCCATTTGGTTCAGCTTCAATTTGTTTAGTTGCGAGTGCTACAGCAGCATTGAAGCTATCTGCTGTAGCACTCTGGCAAAAATTCTCGGCATTCCCATTGTTATTCACATCATCGGATTCGCCAGCTTCCTTCGACTCACCATCGCTTAATGGCTCCATGTTGGCCTCGCTGCATAGCTTACGTTGCAGCTCCTCGCCGAGCGCATCTAGCGGTATGCTCACAATTAACTCTGTCGTTGGCGGCACCACCACTTCTTGCGTTGGACCCACCTCGACTTCGCATTCAACGGCCGGCACTTCGGGTGTAAGCGATTGTTGTCGTTCTGGAACTGCATTGGATGAGCTTAGCTCCTCATGTTGCACTGGTCCCACCGCAGATTGGTTATCTTGTGTCGCATCAGCAACCACTTTGATCAAATCCTTTGATATGCTTTCGATTTCTTTAGCTGCCGATAAGTTGTCGGCAGAGGCAGAATCCAGCTGCTGCTGTTTTACTTTGTCTGATTTTAAGAGATCATTCTCCTCCTCCTCCTGCTCTGACTCTGGACTTTCAGTCGTGCTGGTGTTGCTGCTGCCGCTGCTGCTGCTGCTGTTTGGTTCCTCATCGGAACCGCTATTTGGCATGTTTTCTTTTAGCTCATCTTCCTTCTTTTTGTATAAGCGCCGCAATCTTGGCGAGCTGCGCGTTGGTGGGAATTTAAGATTAATATTATTGGTTTGTGTTGTCTTTGGATTATCGCCAGTTGTTGTTGCTGTTGTTGTTGAACTGGATGTGGTGCTGCTGCTGCTGCTGCTGTTGCAGCTACGATCATTGTCAAAGCCAAGACATGGAGGAACCGACAAATCACTTAAATGTTCGCCAGATGATTGCGAATTTGGTGTTTGTGCTGTTTTAATCGATTCGAGATCTGACGATTTGTTGTTATCGGTCGAATAGGATGATTCTGTCGACGTTGGCGAACACGTTTCGGATAGCTGTTTGCGTGCCGCTTTTGTTCTCCATGGCGATGCTGATCTTGCCGCCGATGCACATTGTTTTAGCTCACTCAGACGACAATCACTTGTTGCGCCCCCCGCTGTTTTTGTTATAAATGAAGCAACAACATCCTCTGTGCTGCATGCTGGCAAGGAGGAAAGGCGATAACGTCGCAGCCTGAGCGGCATCACTGATGATGGTGCGGATGCGTCTGCGTTTGCATTTACATTTGCATCTGCATCGGCAACATCGGTCGTCTTCTTGGCTTGCTTTGGTGGCAACAGCACCTCGAAGTCTGTGTTTGGCACCTGGCGACGCTTGCGCTCCATTTGTGTCACCGGCAGATGTATGTAATCGCCTGCAGGCGTTTCATTTGCCATCGACGAAGCTGTTGTTGGCTGTGGCTCTGGCTGTGACTGTAGTGTTTGTGTTTTTTGCTGCTCTCGCTTGGACTTGAATGGTATAAAGCCTTGGACTTGTTCTTGTAGACGCTGCTGGACGCGCACACAACGTCGACGAAATTTGGCAATCATTATGAATTGTGCCGCGCACTGGCGGCAAATCTCTTGGGGCAAACCATCGTTACGTGAGACCTGTGAACATGAAAAAGTAATTGCATTAGAGAGCAGTTAACAGTTTTGGTCATTAACAGCTGTTTAGCATAATGGGGGACCAGACCAGTGCTACCCATTATTTCAAAGAGTTCAAATAATCAACAGTGAGCGCCGGAGCGGAGCGTGCGTTAAGTGTTTACTCAATTAAATATTTATGATAAGCCGCCAGCATAATTCACAGCTATTTAGCATAAGTGGAATACGTATAATAATCTTGCAACAAAAAATGCCTTGCTATACAAATTATGCATAAATGTATTGACATTGATATTTTTAATATTAGACATTGCACATTTTTTCTGTTTTATTGTTCAAAACAAGCAACATTTTATGGTTGTAGTTGTTTAGCAAAGCAGTCAAGTGGCAAACAACACTTGCTTGCCACCACGTGTAGTGATTTGGATCAAATAATTTGTCTTTGTTATCCAAATGAACGGGTTTCATTAGGTTTTAACGATCCGGTGACAATATTAAAGATAAAGCTTACGAAAAGATTTTTATCTCAATTCACAATGTGAAATTTATATGTGGGTAAATTTGCGACAATTTATTGAATATTTTTGTGACATAATGTACATGACGAGCATGAGTAAAGAGTTTTTAGTTTCGAACAATTTGTCATTGAATGATAATCACTTGACTTGTGTGCTCAACGAGGTCAGCTGCAGGGTCTAGGTGAAAGGAAGAAGAGCACCAAAAAAAAAAAAAACCAAATAAATTGAAGCATTTGGAGAATTTCAGAGACGCCGCGCCACAGAGGCCAACAAAAAATGCGTAACGAAAACGATTCCGTAATGCGATCAACGTGATTTGTATACAACGGATAAAGGGGCATATGAATATAGATTGGTGTATGTACATATGTACATATAGTACCATATGGTAATTGGCTACAAGTCCCCGAAAAGTACAACTGTGATCGAAATATTTTTGAACGACGGGAAACTCTTCATTTCGAATGCATGAACGATCAACAACTCTGCATTGATAATGTGCAAGAAAGAGAAAGATCGATATTGTATAAAATGATTTAACGAAGGCGAAGATGACGAAGGCAAACACGACAATGATGATGATGATGCCGATGCTGATGCTGAAGGAGAGGAAGTGCCAGAGACGTTTGTCAAGTGTAGAGCAACGATAAGAGCCCACGACGTAGCGAACAGAGAGAATGAAGGAAAGAATAAATCAAGTAACGGTCGAACAGAACAAATGCCTGCTGACGCCCCTAGAGTGCGCGACGCAGCATATGGAACCCGAAAGTATTTATACCAAATGCTCTTAAATATACATTGAACCGAGTAGAAAATCTTCGGCACGCATCTAACAATAAAGACAACCATTACAAACGAGAACACAGCGCGATTTAAAATAAATTGAGAGATTGCTGTGAAATGCAATTAAAATTCGATTTGTGCTAGTGCTAGGCGCACACACACACACCACACAACAGAATATATGTGAATCATTTAATGATCTCAGCAATATGTGAGTGACCCTAGTCGGTCTAAAGGTAGCTTTCTTTTCTTTTTTGTTTTTTCGTTTCTACCTGCTTGAAGTATGTGCGTCTAGTGATTGATCTGTGGCGTTAATTAGCGGTATTCTCTGAAATTCACGGCTGCAATTTGTCACCAATCAAAAAAAAAAAAAAAGAAAGAAACACGAATCTTGAAATGAGAAAATTCGTTGTCATCTAATGAGACTTACACGAGATGAGATGAGATGAGATGAGATGAGATGTATAAAGTACATAACAAATGTATATATGTACTATAGTATGTACACAAATCGTTTAGTTAAGTTCAGTAAATACAGATATGATTCAGACGACATTAAAAAAAATATAAAACATGCAAATGAGCGGAAAGTCAACAAAGATAACAACAAAGTTATGGGATTATTTTGTAAAATTTCCATAACATAAGTTACAAAATAGTAAGCAACATAAGTTTGGGGACAGGAAATCCAAATTCGAAACGGAAATTAAACCCTTACCCGAAACCGTTCAAAGATTATAGCCGTTAAAGCAATCAAACATTCATTTCTCATAGAAAAGAAGTTCTCACAAACATTTATCAAATACGCATAATTTTCATATTGACCCAAAATGATCGAATGATATATGCCCAAAACTGGTTCTAAGCCGTTCATTACATTCACTGTGACTGTGACTAATTCCGTATTGATTCGAGAGTTCAAGAGCCGCATTTAAAACAGTTAAATATTTAGCAAGTCCGCATACAAATCTTGTAAAGTTCGTTGTAAATAACAAATGTATATTTATCATAACGTGTTTTTTCTGTGTTGATTGAGACCAACCGAGCGATTATAAAGTGAATAGCCGAGACGAAAATACAGCAACAAATCATTCAGAGATAAAAACACGTGCTGTGTGCGAGAGATCTTCTCTCTCTCAAACATTTGCATCTTCCTCTCTCCATCTCTCTCTCTCTGTGTTTGCATATAAAAGTTGTATTAAAAAGAAAAAGCTGTATGAAAATTGCAAGTAATAAAAAACAATTTGTTGCTCGAAAAGACAACGGGTGGCGGAAAATTTAATAACTGAAAGTTTTAAGCTCAAAATAACCGGCAATTGGCCATAAATATAAAGCAACAACGACAACGAGCTGAGTGCGACAAAGACACAGCTAGTTACACAAATATAACGGGCATAAAAGCTACGTGTCTGCAGATAATAAATTGCTGGTATGCTAACATAAATTTACATTTTTGATGATTATTCCCCAAACGTTGCAAAAGGGCACCCACACACACACACACCGATACGCCCGCAATTCCACAAGGAAAATGCGAATTTTCCACCCTGCCAAATTTGAGAGGTGGAAACAAGAGTCAACCGCTTAAGAAGTGGGGACACGACTTGAGCAGAGAGAAATATGCAGACATTGGGATTGACAATACCCAATGTATAACTAATTAACAGTCGGGTTCAAGAGGGGATGTTATTGCTGTTACTGTTGCTGTTGCTGTTTTTGAAGTCGTTTTGGAGTCGTTTACCGAGGGGAGCTTTTTATGTTTATGGGTGTCAATTGCTGTGTTCAATTCATTTGAAGTGCTACGTTGCGACGGTAATGTAGCCATAAAAAAGCCACAGTCATACATTGCTCGACACCAAAATATAATCAGATTCCATACGCCCAGGAGAGAAACAAAGAAAGAAGAAAGAAAAATAAAGTGCACAACGCTGGCGGAAAAAGGACAAAGCATCATTGAATAAATCATAGCTAATAAATGGCAAGAGGCGGGAAGCCAGACGCAAGCGGACAACACAAATTAGCCAGCTTTTATATATCCCCAGACACATGCCCAAATCATTTTGTACTCCCTCCCCATCCCACTACTCTAACTACCTACCTATTCAGAAACAATTTCACAGGGGCAACGTTGAGTGGTTAGCTCTTTGTCAGCCAACCAAAGTCAACGAACGATGAGAGCGCGAAGAGAGAGAATGTTTGCGGGAATGCGTTCGTGTCTGTTCGTTTGTTTGTTCGTTTGTTCGTGTCGCGACCGTCGTTTTTTGGAATCGGTTTCGAATTCGCAACGCCTTTTCACAGTTAATGCTAAACACACACACACAACAGCCACTATAACGGTATCAGCAATCCACTTGTGGAACTTGTTGGCGTCTGTGACAATTTTCGACTTAATTGCAGCGCAAGGACGGACAGAAAGATGGACAGACGGACGCAGCTGGTCAAAAAGCCAACGGGATAAACAACTAAATTAATGCTGCTTTCTTGCTCTTTGTTGCATTTGTCGCACAACTTTCACTCTCTCTGTCTCGCTTTAGCATTTTCCTCTTACTCTTTACGTGTGCGTGCTAATAGGCGGAGCAATAAATGCCATAGCAGCAGCAGCAGTCGCAGCAGCACCAGCAGCCGCAGCAGCACTATAGCGAGGAGAAAGGGGAACAGCCGTTAGCATGACACAAAACAGGCCACCCCAGCATCAGCAGCCTGGGGCCTTGTGGGGATTGTGAATGTCGCTCTCTGTGTGCGCTACACTTAATAGGATGGAGCATATTTGAACGAATTGGGTCAAGTGCAGAGTGCATCATTTAATTGAATTAATCGGAAAAAATTTAAATGATTTGGGTTTCAGCTGAAGTTAGCTTTAAGTGTCGCTAAGTGAAGTTGAAGCTGCAAACTGGGTGTCCCAAGCAATTAAAAGCCAACAAAAAACAAACTTTAATTCAATTAAAGCAAAAATGCAGCATGAATAACTTGTTTTGATAGCATAATAGCTTAATTGGCCACAATCACACGCTTTTTAGAAAGACTTAGTAATAGGAACTACAAATTCTATACAACTCAATCAATGGAAATAATTGTTTACAAACTCATACTACTTTGTGTATGTTATGCAAGTTATTTATACTTATAAACGCAAGTAAACACACGGAGGAGGTTAGACAAATACTATGAGAATTATGACCTTGCCTTTGCACGGCAAAGATGAGTGTCGGTAGTAGTAGTAATTATTATCAACAGTGTGAGTCATCAAGATACGCATAGCACAGTGCAAGTTATCTTATCTAAAGACGACGGATGGATGACCTTCAACAAATTAGAGTTTTTTTTGGGATGATTAACGATTAGCGAAGCGAGAAGAGAATCAGAAAATCAATACAAAAGCTTTCTGCTTAATTTGATTGGAATAATGCAAACGAAGGAGACAGAAATCGGGAAGCTGGCTGGCAGAATTTGTTGAGCATGGTCGTTTTGTTTGGCGGATTAACACGCAACACTGGCTACTAAAAGTTAACACACAGACACAGACAGCCAACGCCCCCACCACACTCTCTGCTGAATCGACTCCTCAACCCAACGGGATTTTGGCGTCTGTCAGCTGTCTGCTGGCGCTTTGGTTGGCTGATTGTTTCAGACGCAAACAACAACAACAATAACAACAAAGTTGGCTGCAAAATGTCAAAAGCGGTGAAAAATGAAGCCGACACGGCTTTGATACTGTTGTTGTTCTCTGGAGCCACCAGCCAGCCTGCCAGCATGCCTGCCTGGTTGCCTGGTTATAGCTTATATCTAGCGCCACCCTGGGCGCTAGCAGTATCGAGAGCATTAATTTTTCATTGGCGTACGCCAACTGAGGGACAGACGGGCAGACAGCTCGGATAAATCCATAAAACAATTTCAGAAATTAAACAATCAAAAGGCGTTAAGTGTTACTGACTTTTAGCAATTTAGCAAGCGGATGACGGCAAAACCAGAGAGAGGGGGTGGTTTAACCGCCCATGTTTTTAGCTTGTTGATGAGTTGTTCGAGGGTTGTGTATATATATATGTGTGTGTGTGTGTGTTTGAGGTATTTGTTGTGTACCAGCTGTGTTTGGCTTTTTTGTGTGTGTATATTTTCCCTGTTTGTTTACTTGATGAACCCATAACAGACAGATAGACAGATATAGACAATTTCTCTTCTTCTACAAGGCTCTTTTTTTGTTGTTGTTTTGTAGCACATCATAACTCACGAGTTGTTTATGCTTGTACGAATCCTACACTGACACACACAGCTTGTTTAAGTGTGTACGCAAATGTTTCCTTTTTGGTGACTTATTGGAGAGTGAATTATTTTTAGGAATGTGTCACAATATTGGGATGGGGGGGATGACAGGACAGCAGGTATGCAATTAATGTCCTTGCAACACTATTTAACAATGTCAACGTTTATTTTCTCATTTGTTTATAATTCACAGCTGGCACTTTGCAATTTTAATTACATTCCCTCACTCCACCCCCGCTCCACAGTGTCAATATTATTAATTAACAAACAAGACACTTTTTTGGGGGAGGTGTTAAAGTTTTAAAGCGAGCTTTCATTAATCCACACAGCTGCTTTAAAATTATAATAAAAAATGCTCTGTCCTTAGACATCTAACTTTTTACAGCCCAAAAATGACTTTCATTAGGGTTATTTTTTAATAAAATTCTTTTTTGCTTTTATCTTAAAAATTATAAGCTCAGTTTAAAGGAATTTTATGACGTTAAGCACCAAAACGAAAAAAAGTAAGAGGGTTCTCTTGGGACATACCCTTAACACCTTTCCACATCTACGTAGATTCCTTCAAATTCCTTTACTTTGACATAACGAAAAAACTTCATACTGCGATATCTTTATCTCAATCTTTTTTGAACAATTTTTTTTTAAATTATCATTCTTTTATCCAAAGTTTTAAATGTCATTTTCAGAATTTTAAAATTCAAGTTTTTTTTTTGCTATTGATTACAAGTGTACATCCCAAGCCCGTTAAGTTATCGACACTTGATATAAAAATTTCTCTGCGCAGGCCTTAGGAGAACCTACATATAAAGTTTCATGTCTCTGGCTCTTATAGTCTCAGAGATTGGCCCATTTATACAGACGAATATGGTTATATCGATTCGGCTGTTGATGCTGACCAAGAATATGTACATATACTTAATAGGGTCGGAGGGGTTCCTTCTGTCTGTTAGATACTTTTGCACAAGACCATTATAGGCTTTTTTCCCCATTTCGTGGGTCAAGGATATAAAAACCAGCGTCAAAAATTGATTTTTATTCGTTTCAATTTTCAGCAAATTTTTGTAGTACATTATTTTAGCACACCTTTTTAATGGCATTAATCAAAATTAAAGTACATTTATTATCTCGTCCGAATATATACCGTTATTATTTTATTATTTGTTTTAGAATGTTTTGTCGCCTGAATGCCCCCCGCGTCGCTCATTTAGCTAAACAAACATTTTGAATGATTGTCTATTATTTGGCGAAGCTCGTTTGGTAATTTGTAAATTAAATTTGCAATTGGCCCCCGAGCTGCCTCACCAAAATATTAATTATATATGTATGTTTATTTTTGTCAAATAAAATCTTAAATAAATCGCTGACAACGCCAAAAACGAAGCCAAGCCAAATAATGTGCTGTTAAATTTGCATGCCACACAAATAAATAGCCGAAATATCAAAATATTTTGTTGCTGACATTGAGAATTTTTCATTACAAGTTTGTGCAAATAAAAAATCTATTTATAAGCTGTAAACATAATAGAAACAGTTTGTTTGATAACGATGTGATAATTAATTTACCATTAAAGTTTCGAAAGCTGAATGAAAACATTTTCTTAGTTAACCCATTAGCAGCAAAGCGTTTCAGGTACATATACATACCACCACAGAAAGCCCATAAAGCTAACTTAAACAAAAGAGTATTAATAGCTGATTTGTTCATTTGCAGCAATTAGTATTCAAGTGCGAAATGTTTAACATGTGATCATTATTATAAAGTGTCAAAGCTTTAACTATCACACTTTTTTTCCACTCTTGTTGATGTTTTCTCAACAATTTAGTACAAGTTTGCAATTGAATATTGTTTCAAGTCATGGCTTGACCCAAAATTGTCAACTAGCGTTTTTTTAATTGCATTTTCATGTGGGCCACACCATGAGAAAAACGAAAAATCGAATAAAATGTCAGCTATGACAAAAAATTGGGCAATAAATAATGCCTGGCCCACGCAACAATTCGATCTTGTCTATATATGAGAACAACTTGGCCAATAGAATGTTTGTTTTTGTTTTTCGTTTTTGCCACATGACGTAGCGCAAATAAATTTACGTTGTATCGATTCTATTTTTATATATTCATACACGTTCTGGGCGTTCAAAAATCTAAAGCGTTTTTTTTCTTGGCACACAGACAACCGAAACCAAGAAAAAGTACCCCTAAAATGTACCAAAAACATAAACATCAGACTCAAGCGTAAAGAATGCTTTTGTTGTTGCCGTTTTTTTAGTGGCAGAATGAACTCTACCTCATTCTATTAACAAATATTGATGTTATTTTTAAAAAACAGATGATGGTTTTCTAAAGAAAATGTTTGGTATTCAAGTGAAAGAGATTTCCGTAATAATATTTATGCAAATGAATGATCCATTAGAATGCTTATACATACTACGAAAATCTTTTAAATTTGTTTGTAACGGATTTTGCTTTACAACGAGAACTCGTTTCTAAAATTGTCATGCAGTGATTTGGTTTTAACCAAAAACTTTTCTGTATAACGATTTTTTTGTTTGTCCCCTTTTGGAGACCTTTTTCAATTCGTGGAAGAAAGAAAAACGTCATCTGCAGCACGTTTATTAAATTTCTGACCAATCATTCAGATGAACTATTTATCATGCCATTAATCTTCACATATTTTTTCGACAACTCATTGTGCCCTCAAGCAAATATATGCTTTATATACGGTTAATTACCCACTTCTCGAATATTTGCAAAGCTTAAGTATGTCCTTAGTGTTTAACATGCGATGTTTATAGGGTATAGCATTGCCATTTGGGGTGTGTATAGCACACACACAGGCACACAAAAAATGCACAACACAAGGTGATCTGAAATCTTTCGGCTAAGCCAACAGCAGCTGGTAAACAAAGAGAGTAAGAAAGAGAGAGAGAGAAGGAGAGACGTATGAATATTCATTCGCCACACAACAAACAACAAACGTTCCGGATTGTTACGAGAGCCAAATATTATAAGAAGAATAAAAGAACTCTTCGGACTGCCAGTCTTCGGCACGCCCAAAAGAACGAAGTGGAAGCGATAAGACGAAACAAGATACAAATTATCGCCATTGACCTTAAAGCACTCGAAACGATGACGCAGCTGCTTTTTGCCGGTGTCCGAAGACAAAGCTGAACAAAAAAAGAAAACCAAAGCCAAAGACGACGACGACGACAACAACGACGACGTCGCGTCACATTTGCATAATGGAACGAGTAAAGTCCATAAAAATAATACAACCGAAACACCAAAAACAACTACGTATTGTTTGGAACGTGTCCAAGTTCTGCCGCTGTCACTGTCGCTGTCGCTGCCTCTGGCGCTGCTTTAGCTGCTCTTCATCTTCGTGCTCTTGCACTTGCGTTAATTCACAAGTTTTGCCGCGAAAATAGCAATGGGGTGCGTAAGCGAGACAGATGGATTAAAGAGTTGCCCAAGCCAAACATTGGATTTAAAACGAGAAAGAAAAGAAAAAAAGACAGCGGCTTTCATGCCGTTTGGCCAGTTTGTGATGTGAAGAGTTCAATAAACCACCGTTTGTTTAGTTGAAGTTATTTATTTTTGACTTTTGTTTTAGTTGTTGTTGTTGTTGTTGTTTAGCTTTATGCTTTTTAGCAATTTCTTATACTTTTTAATTGCTTGTGGCACAGCAGAAATATGTATCGATGCGCGCCCGATTTGGACTCTTGTTTTCATGGGTTCTACGAAATCTGCACAAATATTGTTTTGTAAGTGGCACAACGAATCTGTTCATATTTATTGTTTGTTGAGTCTCGTCTCGTCTCCTGTCGTCTCTTGTTGATCTTTTTGCTTCGCGCGAAATCCATAAAAATCAAATGCCGCGAAGGTAAGAGAGAAAAACAACAGCAACAACGACAACCACAGCAGCAACAACAACAACATCAACACTTTGTGCCGCGTCCGATGACAGAGAAGAAGAAGCTGCAGCTGCAATGTGTTTTTCCATGGGGCCAGTGCGATGCGGTAGTGTGATTATGGAGAAACGTTGCACGAAACTTATATAAAAGCCATGCACCATACACCATGCACCATACACCATACACACCAGGAAGTTCGAACGTAGCCAGTGCTACTAATGGGTTCCCCATCAAATTGTATGCTTTGCCAACAACGTACGTACATATCGGTGGATGATCTTGATACAGCTTTTCGGTCTCTGCACAATAAACGTTAAGAGACCAAGAACATGCAGCAGCAAGCAGGTAAGCTAAAAGCCAGAGACGCGCAACTTAAAAGGTGGATAAAACGGTCGAAAGAGGAATTAGAGCAGATCTTGAGAACATGCATACAATCTTATGCCGCATGACAGCATAATCACATAATTGTCGTCTCCTAGGCAGACGTTTTCAAAAAAAAATAATTTTTTTGATGTCGAAGATGATGATAAGTCTCGCGTAATTGTTATTGTCACCATATGTTTTGCGCTGGGACAAGCACTTCAATCGATCCGATACACGTCATAATCGCATTCGAACACAATCATTCATCATTATTTTTTTCGATTTTTTTTTATGGCTTTATCGCTACTTTAGCAATTTATATTGACAAATTGTTTAACAACAATGAAATTAGACATGGCGACGCCTAACATAATCTTTATGATGTAATTTTTCCATTGGAAAATACAACTTTTGTGCAGAGTTTTTCCATATTTTGTCGTCTCTTTGTAGCATAAATATCCTAAATAGTTTATAAGAAATCGTTAAAAAGCGGTTTAAAACAAAACTGCGTAAGATAAAAGATTTCTTCAGAGTCATTAAGTCAATGTTAAGAGGCCATGATTACCCCTATCTCGTGAGCGCTCTCTGCGTTTTTCTCGTGTTTTATTGTAATAACAGTAATGTTATAACAGTTATCACCGGGTGGTATGTGCCTGTGTGTGTCTGTTTTTGTCTGTGCTTAATGATCAAATATAGTTTGCCGTAGTCAAGCACTTAACATAACAACAACAACAACAAAAAAACAACAACGACGACAAAACCACAATTTGAGCGCTCAAGTGCTTGAAATGAATATAAATATATATGAATATTAATACACTTGAGGCGACTTCCTAAACAAAAGACAAAAAAAAAGATAGAGAGAGTGAAGCGTTTTTATGGCTGTTATCGCATACGGTTGACTGATTTGAACATCTGTGGGCTTAAATGATATAGCCCTTTAAAGATGCTTGCCTGGCGGCAGCAGCAGGCAAGTGGCAAGTGGCAAGTGCTTCCGCTCCATGACAAAAATATAAATATACAGCCGAAGGGGTCGCGCGCGAATTAAAACAACAAGCGTCTAATTTACATACAATGCACTTCAACAAAACTCGGAAAAGAGCAACCAAATTGGATTGAAGGGGGGATCTATTAATGTCTGTGTGTGTGTTTGTGTGTGTAGGAAAAGTAATGATTGCATCATGTTCTTCAACCCGCCGCCTTGAACTTTTCAAACATTTTTCGAAAGCCATTCGGGCCATTTGGCCATTGTCTTTTGTCAAGCATGCGACGACTTGAAGCGTTTTTCTTGACATTAATGCAACAGCTTTGGCGGCCCGATGTTCTTGGCCATCTGACAACATGTATAACCATAACAACCGCAAAACAAACAAAAACAAACAGCTGTGTTTTGGCCCATTTCATACAACCACACACATAACCATTAACAATTTAATAACATAGAATCGCGCTGCATTTGATCGTCAAAGTTGAGATAATCTGGATGAGCCGCCGGCTGCCATAACTTCATTAAATGGCAGCCCATCAGGGCGTAAAGAAGAGTTAAGTACTTTCAAAACAACGGATTGCCTTTTACACAAAGTCGGCTTAACATGGTCTGTTTGCTTTTTAAGCTGTAAGTTCTTGCTAATTTAATATCATTTTGTGTGAAAGCATTCATCATGATAGAGGGCGACGCTTTTTGTGGGTCGTTAAAACTGAAAAGGGTGAAAAAAAAAAACTAAAGTATGGCAACGCCGTAACAGCAATAATTTAATGTCAAATGACCGACAAAAAAGGTTTTTTTTTTTTTTTTGTGGTTCAGCATCAGCATCCCATAAGCGTTTCGTGCCCTGCATAAAAATGAGCTTTTCGAAAACTATAAAAAGCGTTTTTTATTTTTTATGTCCTTTTCTCTAAGGTTCTCACAATCCCTAAGGTCGCGTTCAAGCGAATTTGAAATGCACAATCAAATGCAACAACAACAATATGATTGAATGCTGGATATCCATTTCCAAAAAGATTGTGCCGTCGTCGACGTCGTCGTCGTCGTCGCTATAGCCTAATTTTGTTTACTCCAATTACGGCGGAGAGAAGCCGATTCGCTTTTTGTTGTTTTTTTTCTCACGTCGGATATTTTGTTGTCGTTGTTGCTGGTGTGTGTTTCTGGAGCAATGAGCTCACTGAAAAAACAAAAATGAAATGAAAAGCAAAATACACATAACCATAAATTCCCATCACCATTTTTTATGGATGAGCAGGGAGGGCGGGCAGCAGCAGCATATAAAAAAGTAATCGGCACGGCATTGAGGGTTGGGGGGACGGGGGACAGAAAGGGAAATGGCAACAAATTGAAAGGGCCTCCTACGGCGAGGCAAATGCAGCAATAATCGCAAGCGATGCGCACACAAAAAGACACAAACAAAGAGTGTTGACCGTCGTCATCGGTATTAGTTTTAGGTTTTATGCAGCCTTAGCAACGCGCAACAAATGAAATCCAAATTCAAATAACAAAACAAATGCTCCGATTTAATAGGGATTTGTGTGTGCATGTGTATGGGATTTTGAGGCGGAAATCAATAGACAAAACACAAAATTATTATGAGCGTAACGGAAGGAGACAAATATATCCAAAACGAGCCAACATAAAAATGCTTGTTGCCGCCGACTGTTGCCGTCTGTTGCTTGTTGCCGTTGGCAAAATGAAAAGTAAAAGTCAAATAGAGCGCAACAAATGCTAAAAAGTGGCCAGCCACTAACAACAACAACAACAACAACAGCAACGACGACAGCCAATACAATAAAAATAACTACACACAATGTTGCCACAAAAGGAAAAAAATAAAACAAAGCAAAACAAAACGCATGAAGTAAACACAAGACCTGAAAGAAACCAGCTGAAAATCAAATCAAAATAAATCCGTACGCTCTCTGGGTGCGCCGAAACTTGAATGCCCTTGCGCAAAATCAAAAACAAAAAAATCGAATATCCCGACTAGGAAATTAACATTTACAGTTACTTATGTGTTTTAAATCAGTCCAATATGACCAACTTCAAACTGCGATATTTCCGGTGTTTCTGAAGCGATTTTGATCAAATTTCTTTAAATGTTTATTATTTTATCAAAAGTTTTAAACCTCATTTTCACAATTTTGAAATTGAAGTTTTTTTTTTGATAACATGTGTATATCAAAAACCAGAAGTGTTATCGAAAATTAAAAACACTTGATCTGCATATCTGAAGTTTCAAGTTTGAAGTCTCTGCTCTTATAGTCTCTGAGATGGTAAAAAAACATGTACAGAAGGCTCAGACGGACGGACGGATAGACAGAATGCTAGATCGACTCGCTGTTGATGCTATCAAGAATATATACACTTTATGGGGTCGGAGATGTTTAGTTTGTATGATTTAAACTTATACCCTTATTTAATTTTATGCGATATTTTCGATTTTTTTCTTTTAAGCGTAGCTTTGAGACTCAAAAAAAGACTTATTCAAAAAGTTCATTAAAGAATCAAGCATTTATACATGTGATTTCAAAAGTAACGAGAAAAAAAAAAAAAAAAAAAACCTCATTTTAAGAAATCACGATTAGGACATCCCTTACGTTCGCATGTTTTTGCATAAGGACTTATATTTTGATATCTCTGTGTTTTTAACCTATTAATCAATGTATTCGAAAAATTTTTATTTTCTATAATTTCAATCTTTTTAATTTAGAAAATTCAAACTTTTTTGTTATCGATTACATAGGTTATCGATAATTTAAAACAAATTTGTACTGCCTAGGACTTAAGCGAGATTAATTTACAAATTTGGAGTCTCTAGCTCTTAGTCTCTGAGATCTTAGGGTTCAACAGACATGGCTATATTAAATTTTCTGTTGATTTCGATCAAGAATATATATACTTTTTAGGGTCGGGATGCTTTCTTCTGTCTGTTACATACTATTGCACAAAATCATTATACCCTAATTCACCCATTTCATGGGCTAAGGGTATAAGAAAAGAGACTTCAAGAACGCTGCCAAACAAATGTCTTGTTGGACTTTTGGACACGTTGTTTTTATGAAAGTGTGCAATTATATAATAAAATATTTATGTGTGTGTGTGTAGGTGTTTACGAAACTTGCTTGCTTGCTAATGAGAGTAAAAGTGAGCGTGTGCACAAGAGTAAGGAAAAGGAAAATGATTAATTGTACGAAAATTGCAGTTAAAGATAGTTGAACAAATTTGAATTGGGGTTGGAATGAAAGTAACTTTGATTGAGATTTGAGCTAATGTTGGGTAGGTTTAGGTTATGTTTACAAAAGAAAGACAACAACATCTTGACCTCAACTGGGTATATATGCCCCCTCTCTTGGGCAAACAGGAGGCAACACCAAGAACTGAGAACAGAGAAACAAACTTAGCATTTTAGTACAAATAAACAGTCGTTTAACACCTCAACGCAGTGTAAATTTGTTTCCTAATTGTTGTTTACATGACACGCCTTGCATAGTTGCTACTCACTCGAGCTATAAGCACACACACATTTGTTTATAGTATGTACTCTGGAGTATCGTTCCGGGCAAGGCTAAAATTTCTTAAAAAAATAAAAGCCTCTGTTTTTTTTTTTTTGGAAAATGCATGGCAATGCATATATCTTATAATATTGTATTTTATTCAGCTGACCCAGTTGGATTGGCTCAATTATACCAAAATGTCAGACAGGCACAGAATCGATATGATGTATGTATATATTATAGGCGGCAGACAGTGTCCAATTTTATTGTAATCTGACACGAAAAAATGAGCTATAAAAAATTGTGCTTGCAAATAGCTGCGTCATGGTTTTATGATGTACTTTTCTTTTGTATTTTTTGGTATTTTGCAATAAACAACTTTCACTCTGCATCACATCATCATCATCAAAGATTGCAGACAGCTCAAATTAATGATCTTACACTTAATACACTCAACGCTCAATCTTTCAATCTCTCAATTGAGTTGTACATGTAACTGCAAACAATTGTTCAATTGGCATAGCCTAACGTTTGGCCTATTCGGGCCGCAAAAACACAAAAGAGTCAAGCGTTAAGAGTTAAGAGTGCTGACTGTGAAACAGGCCAGAAAATGTCAACGAAGCGTATAGACATGCAACAACTATAGTCAAATTAGCACTGGCACGTGAGAAAAAATAAAAGTCTCATTCATTAAAATACGTAGAAGGCAGAAAAAAGGTTAGTTTCTGTGTGTCGTGACTGTGAAGATGAAATAAATTAAATGCAAAACATTTTTACATACAAAAGAATGCGACAAGGGGTGACTTTTCCTACTTAGTTAAGCAAAGACTCTACACATCTTTTGATAACGATTAATTAATCTTTTTTTTTATGCTAATGCAAACAAGTTCTTAAAGCTAAGGGATTCTCAGGGTTATGTGAGGTTAAAAATGGTTGCAGGTTAAAAACCTTAAGGTTTTACATTTAGCGGTAATCGATAAATCGTCCAAGAAGTTGAAATTGATCTTTTAAACGGTTAACATACGATCAAAAAGATAATTGTTAGTAAGTTTTTTTGTTTTAGTATGTCTCGTTGCATATTTTGTTGCTTTCGATAAATTTATCGATTTTTTTACAATCAATTTATCATCGCAAAAAGATCTAAGAGGTATGGGAGGCTCATTACAATGTTTCTTTTTAAATTATAACGTAAAGTATTTTATAGGTTCAAAAGCTGTGTGTTATCTATAATCGACTTATCGGTTTTGGAGCTGAAATTGTTTTTGTAAGATCAAAAAGATAATTTTTAGTTACTTTTTTGTTTAAGAATCCCCCATAGCATATTTTAAGTGGAGTTCTTTCATTCGATGAATTTATCGATTTTAAAAAATGCTTTATTCCGATGACAAGCTTTGAATGATAACCAGGAAGGAAAAGTAATTTTTAATTAAAAAGTTTAAAACCTATTGCTTATTTATAAATATCTTTCTTTTTCCTACTAAATAGATATTTTTAAAGATTAGAACAAATTGTTTTCCATTGATTTAATCTTTTTGATTAAAGAGTTAAGATTAAAAGCATTTTTGCTACCGTTTAATTATTAGATTTTTTGCATAAATGCAAGAGATCACAGAGCTACGTTACACCCTTTGTACTGTTTAGTTTCCAAATGAGTGCGTAAAAAGTAAATGAAGTTGAAAGACGTCAATGTTTTTGTGGCTAATCAATTAACCAATTGCCCTCAGGACTTTGAAATAAAAGTGGAAATTGAAATTTTGAATGGTAAAGTAAACGCAAGATCAAAAGGACACTTATTTGATTAAATTTGTCTTTTTTTCTCTTTTTTATGAACCAATGTACTGTGACGCATATAAAATGTAATTTTAAAATGACAACACAAAGTTGGTAAGCCTATAAAATGTTCAAAAAAAAAAAAAAAAAAGAAAGAGAAGAGAAATTGTGTGAAAGACCCTTTTGAAGCTCTAGTTACCCACTGAGTTATGATAATAGGATGGGATTATCTCCAGCTGAAGGCCACCTGGTTTGTTGATGTAAGGGTGATAAAATACTCCCCCACCCTCTGCCCCCCTCTTGCTTTCACCATTCACCTTTGGCTGCATTGAGCAACCCCTCCTCTCTCTCTTTAGGTCTGTCTGGACTTTAACCAAATACTAAAAACAAACATCAGCGTGCGGAACTGCTGTTAATAACAGCGTGGAAAATGGGTTGCAAATACTTTATGTGCGTTTTGTTTTGTATGCTCAATGACATTCGCAGGTAAATAGTAGAAAATTGCAAAATGCTGGTAGTAAAAAAAACAAAAATAATAATATTAATAAGATTCAGATTCAGTTGCTGTGTGAAAAGCCTTAAAACGTGTAGCCAAAACAAACAACACAAAAAAAGCCAACAATAAACAAATGAAAGCGAAAAAAAAACCTGTTCTAAGGCCGAGTGGATAAGCAATCTTGTAGAGTGTTATTGGATCGTTGTGGGGGGTCTATTTTTGCGTTATCAAAACACAGAATCGAATTTTAAAATTGGCAGAAACGTTTCATTCGTTCCTTTTGTAATCATGAAATCGACCATTAAATAACATCAATAAAGCAATGATGATGACGAAAGCGTGTGATTGTTGTGGGTGAATTAAGAGTGTCAAAGACAGGCTGAGGCAGGGGCGGAGGCTGAGGCAGAGCCTGTGGCAGGCGACGAGAAGTTTTTACTAAAATCCCCCTACTACACTACACTACACTCACATATCACACCGGACAAAAGCGGAATCAAGCGGCACGTACGTGCAACGTCTGCGTCGTCAAGTTGCAAGCCTCCCCCTTTTTTTGGGTAAATAATACATGTGGTGTATGGTTAATGTTCATGTGCGTTAAGAACTGTTTTGGAACGATGCGGTATTAATGCGTTGGTGATACGCTTGACGCTTCTGTTTGTGCCACCTAATTGAAAGCGTTCAAATCGCTTTCATGGCCCAAAGGCCCGACACCGGCAACGACAGCGACAACGACAACGGCCCCCCCCGTCCCCCCGCCTTGCCACAACAGTCACGACCACTTAATGTACTCTACTTCCATCTGCTGCCACACACACAAAAAAACGATAAGACGAGGGGGAGGGAGGGAAAGGTTCAAATAGCTTCCTTTCGTTTTTGTTTTCATTTCTTTTACTTTGTTCATTGGTCTGTCTGTTTGTTTGTTTGTTCATTCGGTTCATTCGTTCGCTCGTTGATTCCGTGTGGGACATATTTTCCAGTGCTTCCTGGGCGCGTGTCATTTGGGCATTGTTTAGTTTAGTATTGTAACCCCGTCGACGCGTCGCCAGCCTTAATTAGACACAGAGGCAAGGTAAAAACTTCTTAATGTCTTTGCCGGAACAGGATGGACACGCAAAGGGCCGGGGTGTGGGGTGAGCATCGTTTATTGTGTGGGTGAATAAGTTTTGTATTGCTTGATTAGCATTGCTAACAAAGTTGCTGTCGCCACCCCTTGCCCGAGGGCTAAAATCGAAGCTGGGTTTTTCTATTAAAGTCTTTTGTTGTTGTTCTTAAGAAAGCAAAAAGATATTTGGAAATCAAATTAGAAAACGGTACTCGCTGAATAACAACAACAACAACAACAACAACTGCAGCAGCAGCAGCAGCAGAACACACAACAAGAACAATAAACAAACAAAAATGAAAGAATGTCAAATCACGATTCCAAGTAGAAACCTATTGAAGTTTTGTGAGCCCCTTCAACACATTTTAATGATATCATCTGGTTTTTATGTGCGTGTGTGTGGGCTGTAAACAAAAAAAAAAAAAAAACAGGTACAAAATTTCTTTCTTTGTCGATGTGATCTTAACTTTATAGATAGTTCTGTTAATATGCTTGACAAAAAAAAACTATTATTCGCTGCGCTCTAAATTTTTTCGAGTCTTAAAATATAATTAACGTATCTATATTTACTTAAAACAATTAGCACTTCCTCAATTCATATCTTTTTTCTTCTTTTTCCTTTTGTCCTAATCTTTTTTCAAGCTTTATCTTCATGCGGTTGTTGTTTACATATCGCAATGGAATGGCAAAGCAAACAGCAGTTTAATGTCGATTTAATGGGCTTTAAAAGCCATTTAAACGGAATTTAACAACCAAGTCAGAAAGCTTTAATCGTGAGATCGATCGACTGGGGCATACCCTAACCTTAAACACCGATATCTTCGGTGTTCCGAAGTGTGTCAAAGCGGGAGACAACGAAAAAGAGATAGAAAGAGATTAAACAACCAATACTGAAGGCTTTAATCGAGAGATCTATCGACTGGAACATACCCTAACCTTAAGCTGCGATATCTTCGGTGTTTCTTAACCGATTTTGATCAAATTTTTTGTAAAAATCATTGTTTTAGCAATAATTTCAAAACTAATTTTTACAATTTTGATATTTAAGGTCATTTTGTTATCGATAACATGTGTGTATCGGTAGTCAGAAGTGTTATCAATCAGTTGAAACACATTGGTACTGCTCTGAAGTCTCTATTTTTTGATAAATGATAAAAATGATTATTTTACCCTCTTTCCAATTTTCAAAAATTCTTCAAAAATACTTGCGAAGAGGTTTTGAACAATGTTTTTTTCAATCACTATAAGAATTGTTTGAAGTTACTTTTTGCATCATAACATTTTTTGCTTAAGCCCGAGGAAAAAAGTATTAAGATAGACTTTTACAAGAATGGAAAACTTTCAATGGGTACTTAATGGGTTAAGAAGAGTATTGTATCATTCCTTTCCATTGAAACCAAACACTTTTGAAAGTAAGTAAGTTTTAATTATGAGAAGCTTTTACTTAAAATTTATCAAAATACTTATGCCTTGTAGTGTATGGGATCAAAGATGTACCTTCTGTCTTATGCACCAAATCATTATACCCCTTGATGGGTTAAGGGTATCAAAAAATAAGTAGCACAAATTGTATTAAAGTATTTATTAAATGTATATTTAATTGTCACTTGTCTTGAATAATGAACTTTAAGCTGATATTTACATTACATATTTAATATTTACTTTGTCAGATTTATGCTGTGCTTAATAAATATGTACTACATAAAAAGCTGAGCAACCGAGGGAGTTGATAAGCCCCAGGGCATGCATGCATTTTCATACAAAAATAAAATCATTGAGCTTATCTCTATCTACGAATCGTCGTCGTCGTCGTACATATGTATGTCCGCTATATTATTATTATTGTGTTAAAGGCCTCGGCAGGCATTTCACCTTTTGCTTATCACTGCTGAGCGGCAAAATAGAGAAGCATGAATAATGTATGATGCAAGAGTGTAAATTAATTTATTTTACCCATTATTTGATTAGGCCAAGTGTATATACATAGATAGATAGATATTGATATTGCGGCAATTGCAGGGCAATATACTTTTCAAATTAAATCAAAATGGCAACAGTTGTCAAGAGTCTATATGGGGCTTAGATAAGAAACAAAACACAAACAGAGACAAAAGGAAGTTTTACGCGTTGTTTGCTAAGAAATACAATCTGAAAGATAAGATAACCTTGCAGAGATGCTACAGTTATTAGTTTTACACATATTTTTTCAATAGAAAACTTTTTTCCTTGAGTTTTACACACAAATTTTGTCGAGACTCTTGTTTTAATGCTTAGTTTTTAGGGCTTTCATTTTTAATGTTCTTGGCGAACAGCCCTGGCGCCAGGCTCATAATAAACAAACCGCATTGTTTGGGTTTTTCTTTTTAGCTATTATTTAGAGCTAAATTAGATTAGGGCGATACGAGCAAAAGATGATAAGACAACAGCCAATAGCTTGATTGTTCCGGCCAAAAACATTAGCACTGACCCACAAACAAATCGTCAGAGAGAAGAGAGCGAGAGCGAAAAGTATTGCGTCGATTAAGTTCAATTATGTATAGAAAATTTTAAGTGTTATTTATAGCTAGCTATAGTTTGGAACAGCTGACAGCATTGATAAGGCAATTGAAACGTTAGATTGCCTTTTCACTTTGTGTATAGTATGTTGCTAATTGTTGATCAATTAGCCTTGTTAAAGTATGGCCAGCAGTCTTATAGTCTTAACTGCTGGGCATAGATTTCACAATATCCACATATGTGTGTGCATATACATACATATAAGCCCCGTTAAAAGCAATGACCAAAGTAATTAAAAGTCAATGCGTTCGCGACGTCAAAACTGCCATCACAATTAAAATGTTTATGCGTTCGTTGCGAGACAGAAGCTATAAACACATATTTTGTATACACATCACGTCTAAATAAACCGAAAATAAAAAAACAAAAAAAAAGACAAAAATGCAGTTTTCAAGATAGTGTCAAAGCGCGGACGACAGCGAGAAAGAGATGGCGCATTAATGTGCGTGTGTTCCCATGTAGGTAGCGAAAGCAAACGGAAGTCAGAATAAACAAAATATAATCACTTTTTCACTCTCGCTCTCTCTGTCTCACACTCCCTTTGAGTCAAAAGCTTTATAGAACGGTTATTGACAAAATCGAAAACGTGTAAAAAATGTGATCTCATCGTTGATAACTATTTTTTTTTTTTTTTTTTTATCTATTTGATTATCTTTTTGTTCGTGTTAAACATTTTGATACATCAGTAATAGCTTGTAAAGAAACAATTATTGCTTTTTGGTATTAAGCTCAAAATCAATTAAATCAGTGCTCGAAATATTGAGCGCTTTTGTATGCCCCTAAAAGAGTGTAAATGGTATGATGCAAAAGTTGGTAAGAGATAGCAGAGAAGCATCTCGGACCAAATAATATTAATATATTTTTGATCAGCATTAACGGACGAAAAAGATGAACTCGCTGAACTCAAAGAATATAAGAGCTTAAGACTTTGCAGATGAATCTTAAGCTTACTTAAGACATAGGAAGTGCAAGATTGTTTCCATGAATCGATAACTCTTTCAGTTTTTTTATGTAAAAATGTAATCGATAACATAGATAACTTGTATTGTATAATTATGAAAATGAGGTTTGAAACTAAGAATAAACTAATAATTTTTCCAAAAAAAATGTGATCAAAATCGGTTAAGAAACACCGCTAATAACACAATTTGAAGTTAAGTCGATAAATTCTATGGACTCTTCACGTTACGTAATGTCCTTGTCGGGATTACTCGCTTAGAGTCCTCTTACTTACTATTTTTTTTTAGAAATAATTAAAAGCTTAGAGATTGGAATCAGTTTTTCATTTAATGCAAGTTTTGACAATTTTCATTTCTTGTCATCACATTTCCTGTCCACAGACTTTCACAGCTAAAGCTGGTTTTGGACCCCCTCCCTCTAAATCCAATTGATTTTCTACCAATTTCACTTGCGGCACATGCAAAGCACACACACACACACACACACCATAGAGGATTGCAGTAATCTTTAAAAACGAAATATTAGTTTGATGATCGCCTTTCACTTGAACTGTATGTGTGTGTGTAACGTCGTCTACCTTGGAACTAATGATTAATTTTTAATGTGAATGTGGCGGCGGCATCGGCGTCGGCATCGGTGTACTCCAAATGCTAATGAATTTGTAACGTCTAATCATTACGGTTGAACTCGTTTCGTTTTCGTTGTTGCTTAAACTAACAAACACACACACACATGCACACACACACACAACAAATAAACATTATGTGACTAATAATAAATAATAAAAATAATTATTAGCCAGGCGAACAAAACGTAGAAATAGCCGCAACAGCAAAATCAGCATCGACGACGACTTAAGGTCAAATAATTGTTCCATGCAACACCTTGAGTAGCGGCCACCTCACACACAAACACACACACACACACAAGCATACACACCTTTGACACATGCACACACACAATCCGCCGTGGTTCCCATCGATGCGGGTCTCAAAAGGAGCGCGTGTATGGCAGCAGGGCGGGGAGGGATTGTGGCTATTATATTTTTTTTTCTTCTCAGGGTAACCGGTTTGTGTTGTTGTTGTTGTTGGTGTTACTGTTGTTGCATGCAGCTTGTCGTCGAGCCCACCAACCGACCAAGTCCAACTCCAAACCAAAAAGGCACTCGCCGCTCCATTGGTAATGAGTATGAATAATTGTTGCCACTAACTCAGCCTGATCGCCACTCATATCTACATATGTATATACTATATATTTTAGTGTGTGTTGAGGGTGCGCGACAATGATGATGGACGGCTCAAGAGGTTGACGCAAAACTCTTGTCCCAAACCCTAAGCTATCCCATCCCATACACACAAAGAAAATAAATAAGGCGAAGCGAAGAGTCTTCTTCAAAAAAATAAAATAAAATAAAAGACACGAAACGAAACGAGAAAGGAGGCGTTTCTCGATTCGGCTGCATTTTGTGTCTTTTTATGGTTTTGTACCTTAGAACTTCCGACAGGGCTAAAAACGATTATGATGATGATTTTTTATTTTTTCGTTTTTAATTTATAACCAAGAGTTCGGCGTCGGGTTCGGCCTCCCGTGTGCTTGGTTTCCTTTTAGTTTTGCCTCATTTTCTGACATTCGCATTCACGAGAAACCATTAAAAATCAGAAATCTTATTCGAATATTGCGTTGACATTTCTGATAACTCAACATGAATATCCATGAAGAATTGAGTTCACATTTTGTTCAACGCTTTTGATTAATTTTCTGTGCATTTCTCAAGAAGATGAAGATTAATAACATGTGATACAGGATGCGCGTTTAATAGTCGAAAAGACAAACCTTTTGAAGGTAAATGTCATTAATCGTAAAGACTTTTCTATAGTTATGTTTTTTTCTTTTTTTCAAGTGTATTCTTTACGCTTTAATTGAACGGAAACTAATGATGTCTTGAGTTGACTTTTAGTATACCTTAAGGAATTACATTTTTTTCTTTTCATTCTTGGGGTTTTTTCTTGCTTTGCTTCTTTAGGGTGTTGTTGACCGCTTCTAAATTTATGTACATATATGTAAATATATAGAGTATAGTGGGGCGGGCGCACACAAACAAAAGAATTAGTTGCGCGCCTCTGTTGTGCGTGTTTGTGCCACACATTCAACCAAATATGGCGAAGGGGTGTTTGGGTTGGGTGAATAGGCTTTTGACTGCTAAGCACGCGATGAGGGCCTTAAACATGGGTGTTCCACCAAATAGGCAAAGAAGAAATCAGGTGAAGCAAATGGAGCACAAAAGCTTAGCTAACTTGTGACAAACATTTAAGGAGCATATACGAATGTGTATACACTTCTTTAATTCAATAGCCAATTATTAGCACCTTGCACTTTGCTTTAAAATTGTAACGGAAATAATTATGAGTCGATTGCAACTTGTTTGCAATGCACATGGGGCATTTAAGTGTGACGAAATATGATATCATTGCGATATCACGTATACAACTCAAAGTCAACACCATTATTCAATACAGCCAGAGCATGTACTTGGAATAACAATGGGAGTTAACTAAACTATTCAAGTGGCAAATGTGATAATTTAATTTACTAGTTATCAGCATATTTAAGGTATTATAAAAAAAAGCATTGAATGACAAAACAAACTAAGGCAAATACTACAAAACGTAAATTCAATGCTGTGGGCATTTTGCTGTCTGGCAGACATCCAAAATATTTATAAAGAACACAAAAAACCGAGAAGAAAAGAAAAAAAAAAAAAAAAATGAGAATGAGAATGTCAAGCCCGTCAGTCAAATCCCTCATCCAGTGTCTAACTTGTTTGTATACATACGACATACAATATTTACGTTGTTTGGTTCGTGCCGAGTCAACTCAGTCACAATGTGCGGCAAATAAATCACATTAAAAATTAAACAGAGCCAAGTCAAAAGCTGGAGCTAAGGGAGCCACAAACGACTAGCACCAATATATACACAAACAAATAATAGTCAGCAGAAGGAGGAATCACAAAATGCAGCAGCGAAAGGCACTAATATAAACAAACAACAAATTTTACACTTTCACAAATTACCACCCACCCATCCACCCAAAGAACAGTAAGTTAAGGCAATGGCATTTAAACGCCACGTGCAGTACAGCAAGAGCAAGAGCAACAGCAGCAGCAACAGTAATGCTGTGAGAAAACTAAAAATATCATTTGGCATGCGCTCTTGAGTGGGCTTTTGTGAGTCATCATAAGTGGGGCCGTGTTCTAATTTTCACTTGTTTTCTGAATGGCACTTGAGTGAGCTTAGTGACGACTGTGCGCCATATGCTTGCCAGCATAATAACAGAGCGACCTTTGCCATTTCAAGTGCTTAAATGCTTTTGAGTGAACTATAAAACAAAAAGAAACAAAAAAAACAAGTAAGAGGCTCTAGTCGAGAAAGCCCGACTAGGACATACCCTTAACCCGATACTTAACGCTTACAGTTACTTATGTGTGTTAAATCAGTGACCAATATGACCAAACTTCAAACTGCGATATCTCCGGTGTTTCTTAACCGATTTTGACCAAATTTTTTAAATGTTCATTATTTTATCAATAGTTTTAAACCTCATTTTCCAATTTTGAAATTGAAGATTTTTTGTTAACGATCACATGTGTATATCGGAAACCAGAAGTGTTATCGAAAATTCAAAACAAACTTGATCTTCTCATGGTTTAGGAGAGCTTAAGTTTCAATTTGAAGTCTCTAGCTCTTATAGTCTCTGAGATCGGCGCGTTCATACAGACAGACAGACAGACGGACAGACAGACAGACGGACAGACAGACATGGCTAGATCGACTCGGCTGTTGATGCTGATCAAGAATATATATACTTTATGGGGTCGGAGATGTTTCCTTCTGTCTGTTACATACATTTGCACAAAACCATTATACCCTTATTTACCCATTTTATGGGTTAAGGGTATAAAAAAGCCCGCTGTTTAATCCCTGTCGCTCAAACGAGCACACATTTGAGTTTTTATTGCACCTTGTTGGCAATGCTGCTTGCATTTGTAATGCGCTCTCACGCAACTACAGAGAGGGTAAGCTAATTGTTATTGTTATTTGTTATTGTTATTGCTTGTACTTACATTGAGTGTCCATATGATCATCTCTTCTAATACAATGTCCATGCTGGTGTGTGCTCCACCCAGCGCATACTCTACAGGATTATCAACTTTTCGCTGCTGCTGTTGTTGTAGTTGATGTGACGTTGATGCTGCTGCTTCGTCGGTTATTGTCATGCGGCGACGGCGATTTAAGGAATTTGGTGGCAATGCTATCGGTGTCTGTATCTGATTGTCAGCAGGCACAAAGTTGCGCTCCTCGAATAGTTTGAGCAATTCCATGTCGCCGCCTTTGCCACAACAACGGCACAAGCGTCGCATATCAATTTTTGGCTTCCCCTCGCACTTCACCCCGTGCACTTGCTTTGGTGGTGCACCCATTGGATCAGCTGTGCTGGTGTCGCTGTAGCTACGTCGTCGCTTATTGGCACTCATTTCGGTTTTTGTTTTTTTTTTTGTTTGTTGTTGTTGTTGTTGCTGCTGTTGTTGCTATGGGTTACGATTTTGATTCTTTCACTTTTGAGCGTTATCAACGCACAGCTATAAAATTATTATGATCTTTTCTTTCGCACACTCTTTCACTCACATTTACATTGAATGGCGAGCTTTCGACTTTTTCTCATTTGCTCTTTTTCTTGTTTTCACGCTCGCTGCCGCGCTTTCGCTTTGCCCACAGATACGAATGCCTAAAAACAGATCGTTGGTGCAAAGATAAACAGAAAATTATATACATGCTTCTTGTTGTTATACAAATATATGTTCTTAAAAACAAAACAAACAAACAACAACAACAATAAAAAAAGATTCTTTCTGTGCCTTTTTTTGTTCTTGTTTCATTGTGTGTGTGTGCGTAGAGATAAGAATGTGTGTGTGTGTGTGTGTGTTAGCTGTGACAAGTTTTAGTTAGTAGGCCAACCGCGGCGACATTTCGGCCTAAACTCGATCTATTCATAGTTTTTTTTTTTGTTGTTACAGGCTTAAGATTACAACTAAAAAAGCCGTTGCAGATAGTTGAGCTTTTCCAAGTAAAAGAGAGAAAGGTCGATTCAAGAGAAAAAATGCCGTTGCTGTTTTTCTAAATATAGCAAATGGGACACTTTTTTATTTTTTATGGCAGCATCGCGTGTGACCCCAACAAGTACTTATTGGGCAAACTAAAGCACAAATATTAGCGTTTATTTTTGAAGGTTCGCCACAGGCCAATCTAGGCAATTAGTCGTCCGACATTTGGTGCCGCAAAACAGTGGCAACGACAAATACACACACACACACGCAAGTGTACATATAGGCGCCAAAGTTAAATTGATAAAATGAAAACAAGCAACAATATAACATGCGCACACAGTTGACAATAAAAAAATATTCTAAGTAAACGAACCGATTGTGATTTGTTTTTTTTTTTTTGTACTTGGTTAGCGCACGAGCTTATTTAAGTTTCTTATTAAGTGCGAGATGAATTTAATTCGAACTGAACGCGTCGCGTTTTGCTTGCAGACTGAACAGAAAATTCAAGTAGATTCCAACTCAATTTGCTGCACACTACGCTCTCGAGTTGACACTCATTTTCACCGCGAGAGAGACAGAGAGAGCAAGAGAGGGTGAGCGAGAGCGCACGTCAAATACATGTTTTTGTTGAGATAGAGCGCGCGCACAACATATGATTGTGTGACAGAAAGAGCTACGGTGGCCAACACGTTGTGCGATAAATTTCACTTAAAAAAAATACTGCACTCAATGCTAAATACCTGCACACAATTGTACAAAATAAAAGGAGGCCACATGCCAAGTTGAACAGGCTCGTCACAGGCAACTCTCACGTAGTTGTTTGGATTTTCTTTTAGTTTGTTTCGACCCGTACTGCCTTTTTTGTTATTTTGGCGTGAGGTGTCTCTCTGTTTTTGTTCTTCTCCGCTTTGCTATTGAAATTCTTAGGTGCTCGTTTTCTCCTACGTCGCTTCGCTCGTCTGTACATTTGCAGCGACAGGAGAAAATTATGAAAAAGCAATAGAAGTCTCTAGAAGGACAGGGACTTGATACAAGTTCGACTTAATTTCTCGAGTTGATTTATTCTTCATTTATTTAACAGTGTGACGATGTTTTTGTCGTGTTCGTAATTCCATTACTTACATTTTGCAGACGCAGTATCAACGCCACCGCCATGGCGGCGGCGTGTTATTTACACGACAATGCAACAATAATTGCGATTTTATTGTTTTAAACGATTTACGTGAAAGTAAAGCACCTAATCTCCACAGCGTCAAACCATTTTATTACGCGAGATACTAGTTATTACGATTTAAAAGTGGTTCAATTTAAAGCGGCGAAGAATATGTAAAACGATTTTGTCAACAGTGTGACCAGCCGTTTGTAACGCAGAAATAACTGGTTGCTGTTGCAAAAAAAATCCAAAATCTGCCATGAATGCAACTGGCGTGCTGCCAACTTGCTATAAGAAAGGTACTTATAAAATACTTGCTGCGCTGTTATCGCTGGTATCGATAGGAAACAGCTGAGCTAAAAGAATTTGTATGTACGTTTTTCCGTACGTATATCAACAAAAAGCGCATTTTTTGCAATGTCCATGCAAAATGGCAAGCTCATCAATCAAAAGGAGTATTTAAAAAAGTATCTCTCCGGCGACAAGGAAAAGAAGAAGAAAAAGAAAGACAAGAAGCACAAAAAGAGCTCCCAAGCCAAAGTGAAAATTATTGATGATGATGCTTACGATGACAACAATCAGGAAATGGATGAGGATCTGTTGTTTGGCGGCGAAGATGCACCTCAAATTGTAGGCGAATACATCGAGGAGAACGCGAATGCAATACGCAGCAAGTGGCGTAATATTGCTGTGAAAGATGAGCCCAAAGCGGAAACGGAAGAAACCGAGGTGCGAATCAAAGAGGAGCCAAATAAAGAAGAAGAAGAGGCAAACTTGTGGGGCCGCAAGGAGTCTACAGTTAAGATCAAGCAGGAGCGTGAACAGAAATTAACTAAAGTCAACCCGATTGCCATTAAAATAAAGCAAGAAAAGCGTAGCAGCTCCAGGGAACGAACTCCGAATTCGCCTAAAAGAAAAAAGAGAAAAGACTCGGATCATAGTCCAGTGAGAAAACGACGCAATTCAGATCAATCCCCGCCTAGGAGAAGGCGAAACTCACCGCCATTAAAAAGACGTGATTCCAATCAAAGCCCACCAAGAAGACGACGTGATTCCGATCAAAGCCCGCCAAGAAAACGACGTGACTCCGATCAAAGCCCGCCAAGAAGACGACGTGACTCCGATCAAAGCCCACCCAGAAAACGCCAATCGTCGCCTAGAAAAAGGCGAACCTCGGATCAAAGCCCGCCCAGGCGACGTGATCCATCTCCCGATCGACAAAGACGCGGCTCAGATCAGAGTCCACCGAGAAGACGGCCAGCAGCAAGCTCTGATCAGTCACCGCCCAGAAAAAGACGAACCTCAGATCAAAGCCCGCCCAGGCGACGTGATCAGAGCCCACCGAGAAGACGACCCGCAGCAAGCTCAGATCAGTCACCGCCCAGAAAGAGACGAGACTCTCCACCAGACAGACGCACTGCATCCTCACCGCCACCTGCACAGCGTGAGCGAAAAAGCCGCTGGGCCCAGGCAGAGAGAAGTCGAACGCCTTCGCCGCCACCGACACACAAACCGAAGACGCAATCGGCTCGCACACTGGATGGCAAGAAGGCAGGTCTCCAGGATGCGCAATCTCTGAAAACCGAGTCAGATTCACGTCGGCGCGAGGAGCATCGTATGTTTGAGCAAATGTCCAGCGAGGTAAGTGGAACAAACTATTATGAGAATTTGGATATTTATCAAATATGTTTTTAGGTAAGCGGGCGTCATGCCGAAGTACAGATGCGAAGCACAGGAAGGCGGGGGAGACGGGCACGCGAGGCAGCTGAAGAGGATCCCGTGGAGCAGCAGCGTAAGGCGGCGCATGAGGAGAAGAAAAAGGAACTATATGATCGTTGGGGCAAAGGACTTAAGCAAATAGAGGATCAGCGGGCGCGTCATGCTGAAATGGCGCATGAAGCATCCAAGCCGGTGGCACGCTATGCCAACGATGAGGATTTGGATCGGCATCTGCGCGAACAGGAGCACGCCGATGATCCCATGCTGGAGTACATGCGACAGAAACGCAAGAAACAAGACGAGCAATCCGATAAGCCTGTAATGCCCGTATATCAGGGCAGCTATCCGGAGAATCGTTTTGGTATTCGGCCTGGCTATCGCTGGGATGGCGTTGATCGTTCCAATGGCTATGAGCAGCGTTGGTTTGACAAACAGAACGAAAGGCGTGCGGTGCAAGACGAAGCGTACAAGTACAGCGTGGAGGATATGTAAAATACAAATTCCACTAGCTAAAAGAAATAAAAATAATTTTTTATAAAAAAACCTGTCATCAACAAATATATAAAAACATAGATTTATGTTTTATTTCTTTGTTTGTCTTTATTTAAGGAATATTACAGACGCACATATTATCGATAACAAATGTAAATTTAAAACTCGCGCTCTCAATCGGCATTTTGCAGCACTGAACGCTGCAGTGCGCGCGCGCCAAATGCATCACTGTGTGTAGAATAGAAAACCAAAAGCAAATGGTGAATAGCTAAATAGTGTTCAACTACACCTGCGTGCTGCGTTGTGATTGCCTTAAAACTCTTGAAAGCAAACTAAAACAAAACAAACAGACTACAATTTGTGTATTTCGTGCTAATTAGCAAGTATTGCAATAAAACAGCCAAGTGTGCCATTTATATACATTCAGTTAGGTAAGTTCTTCAATATTGTTGGCATCTTTGCTCTGTATGTATGTAAATTTTATATACTATGAATATGGAAAATGCTTTGTTTGTGACGTTACACAGAACAAAGAGTAACAATTTGGTGTCCAATGTAAATGTGTGTGTGTGTGTTTGTGATACTGTATCCCGCCCCCGCTAATTAGCATAGAACGTTTGCCATAAACGCAAACAAAGCATAACGAAAATAAAACAACAACAAAATAAGTTGATCGAAAAACGTGTTGTTGCTTGCATTTTTTTACACATGCGACTAGTTGCATTGTATTGTTGTTGATGTTGTTATGGTGTGTTTGGCTGCTGTTGCTGCTTCAATTGCAACCTTCACCATGGCAACCAGTCGGTCAGTCAGCCGTTGTAAACCTGTTATTTGTTGTTGCTGCTGCTGCTGCTGCTGCTCTTGGTCTTTGTTGTGATTTCATGTGCTACACATTTTTTTTATGGTCTTGCAAATTGGCGCGAAAAGTTTGCCAGCTGCAAAATGTGTGCCAGCAGCATGTTTATTTGTGTTTGTACGTACGTATGTATGTAATTGCAAGTTGCATGCTGTATGCTGCATCTCGCTTGCTCGCTGCGTGACACACTTCCGCACTTGGCATTCATTCATTGCACAGAGGCCCCCCCTTCGCCCTCACCCTCAAATGTGCATATGTATTATTGTTTCTCTTGTGCGCTTTGCCCAGCAGAACTTTAGTACTTGAGCTACTGCGCGAACGAGTGAGATGGTTAATTCTCACCTACATACATGTTTGCATATTCTTGATCTTTGCCTTGTGCAGCAATGACAAAGAGCGAGAACGAGAACGTTGAAAAGCTCTGGTTTAAAGAGCTACGCTAATTGCTCTACGTGTGTGTGTGTGTTTTTTGTTGTGAAATAGAAAGAGTTTTAATTCAACTCGCGAGCTTTCACTCACAAGTAATAGAACAGAAATGGGATATAACATTGCCATGCTGATAAATTAACAATTTACATACACAAACTTCTGCTCTGGAATGAAGCTTTAAAGTTTAAACTGTTGCTGTGCTTTGCATTTCCTATGTGATCGCCATTTGTGATTTGTTTTACACGTGAACCAGCGAAAAGCTTATTGCTGCCTCCACAACGCAGGTCTGTCTAATCATCCCCCAGCTTGTGTGTTATTGTGATTTACACATTCATGTTATGCTTGTGCTTGTGCTTACCTCCCCTGATGCTAAAGCTTAACCTGAACCTCAACCCTTGTCCTTCGCCACTTCGACTTCAATGTCTTCGTTTCGCCTTGACAATTGGCGTTTTTAGGGTGCTTCCAAGGACCCAGTGACATTGTAATGGCTTAGACATTTACACGCATCTCACGCTGTGTTTATATGTGTGCGTGGCGCGGCGCGCACCCCTTACATGAATGGAACCCCGTGTGCGCCCACAGACATATGAGGGGTTGTTTTTGCTTTGGCATTGAGTGAAAAAATGCTGCGTGGCGTTTTTCTTTTATGGTAAATGTCTGTAAGTACACATTGGTCTGGTTTTTAAAGCGTTTTTTAATTCCTTTACATGCCAAAAGGGACACCAAGTTATTCAAATGCCTTTTGTTCCACATAGTTTTGTGAATGGGATTTCTTTACGATTCATTCAATGTTAGGGTTGATCGTACTGGAATTTTGTTGGAAGCTCACTTCCAAGAAATTCCAACTTTACTTCCAATAAGCTTTGTTTCTTCCTTATTGAAATCATAAATTAAAACTTAATGCATTGATTATTTAAACCGACTTCTAACAGCGCTAAGAACTCCCCGCTAAGATTTTGAGAACAATGGAATTTTCATAATTTCTTTCAGTTCGTCCATCTGTTTTTTTCCCCCATTTCGAACAATGGGCAAATGGGAAAAGCGCCCCCGGTGTAAAACTACTTTTCCTGTGGTTCTTTCCCTAATTCAAGAAAAACATAAGGCAAATGCCGTGTAAAATGTTCGAATAGAACCAGTTCTGCTAATTTGTGCACACGTGCAAAATTCAATGTGCATACGTAACTACTGGACGAAGAAGACAATGGTTTGGAAAAACAAAAGGACAAAAGGATTCAGCTGCAACCGACCGGTTCCCTAAGGCGAAAAGCGGGAAAATAAAAGGAAAAGAAAAGTGTTAGGTTCAAATCGCCGCTGGCCACTGACACTGCAAATTAATGTTAATTTTTGGTAGCAATACGTCAAAAAAATTCATTGAGAAAATCTTTCATTTTTTCTTAAGAAAGTTTTTTCTTGGTTCATTTATCTTGAAAATAATTGGAAGCTTGTTAGGACAATGGATTTGTTTCAAGCACTAAGTTCAAAGCATCAAGTGGTGTCGCGATATCTTAAAAAATCCTTTGTAAAGCTAGTTTAAGTTCAAAATGGTTAAAGTTCAGAGGGAATTAGATATTTATATTATTAACAGATGATTTGAAAAACTACTCTTAGATTAACCTTAAAAATAATATATGTATGTATAACTAGAAAGTTTTCTTAGAATTAAGCTGAAAGAAGACTGTAAACTCAATATTGAGGTTGGGTTTTCAGAAAATATTTTCCTTTTGGTATTATTTTGATTTAACATATTGTGTGTGCTTTACAATTTTGGACCCCTTAAACCATAAAATAATGGTTTGTGCAAAAGTATGTTACAGACAAAAGAAAGCATCTCCGACCCCATAAAGTATATATATTCTTGATCAGCATCAACAGACGAGTCAACGTAGCCATGTCTGTATGTCCGTCTGTCTGTCCGACTGTCTGTCTGTATGAACGCGCCGATCTCAGAGACTATAAGAGCTAGAGACTTCAAATTTGAAAAGCTCTCTTATGCCATGAGCAGATCAAGTTTATTTCAAATTATCGATAACACTTATGGTTTCCGATATACACATGTGAGCGATAACAAAAAAAACATAAAAAAAAAGGTTTTAAGCTATTGATAAACACTGAACATTAAAAAAAATTCATCAAAATCGGTTTCGAAACACCGAAGATATCGCAGTAAGTTTCGTCATTCGTCTCGGAAAGAATACACACAAATGACTGTAAGCGTTACGTATGGGGTTAAAGATATGTCCTAGTGGACAGATCACTCGACTAGAGCCCTACTTGTTAATTAATGTTTTGAATTATCATTTTGTACATGCATATTGATCTTTCCGAGTTTTTGGAACTTTTGGAATTAACTGAGATAAATTTTAGGTTTTATTTTCCTATGAGTTTTATATTTATTAAACATTTGATTAAGTCAAATCTTTAGTTTCCTTTAAACTAATCCTTAGCGGTTCCTAAAGCAACCCAATGTCACCAATACATAATATTTAACCACCAAAAACGCATTAGACTTTAACTGGAAACAGTTGTTGGAATAACTCCTCAAAGCACTTCAATTTTCAATGCCTTTTTACTTAACACAATGGGGGGTTACGAATCGACTTTCTTTTTAGCATACCTCTTGGGTTTATTTTCTAATCTTAATTTGTTATGCACCGTGAAATCGATTGAAAACTGCGTCCCTCCCTCTTTCTCCTTCTCCTCATTCAATTGATGCGATTTAAAACAGTTTATAAATCATCGAAGTCGTTTTCAAGAGAAACTCTTCAATCTGCATGCGATGTGTGTGTGGAAAATGACTTAAAGAACTGTTAACTGTGGGTTGCCGCATGCAATCCTGCAACGGGATGCGCGTTGCCATCCACCCTTAGGCTATTTCCTTGGGCAAATCCATTTCAATTATTATTAAAATTTGTTATTTACATTTCTATTGAAATGAATTGCTTACCTTTAAAAAGAGAAAACGGGGAGAGATTGGGGGGTTATGGAAAAGCGCACCTAAGTACAATATACATTTTCACGTAAATCGTTGCTCGTGAAAAATTGGTAAAGCATAAAAGTAACATATAATAATAAAAATAAGCCGTAATAGGGTTGCCTCAACTTTTTATTGTCTTTGGCCATTGTCTCGATCTGCTTGGGAGATCCTCAGTTAGGGTTTTTTTCCATCTTCTTCCTCTTATGTGGCACTGGGACAAAAGTTAATGTATTTGATGTGCAGCGCTTTTGTTCAGACAAACTGGAATTTCAAATTGGCATAAAGCGTTCCAGGTACAATACAACAACAAAAAAATAGTAATAATAATCCCAGTCCCTAAAGATGCTTTTCCAAGACTCGATCTAGGGCAGCGGGTTGTCTCTACATCCATTGTTTAAAAGCGGCACAAGCTCTCTACTACAGTGGGAACAAACAAGAACAATTGTCCTCGTACACACACACACACAAACACACATCTACACTGTTCAATAGTCATTCAAGGAGAAGTTAGTGAACTGAATGAAGATTTCCTCATGAATTCCATTAAAATCAATATTATATCTAATCGCATGATGTTTAATCAATGAAGCTCTTGTGTAACCAAAAAATACCAAATATTGATTGAAGAAGGATTTGGGTAAAGCAAAACTATATTATATTTATTAAAAAAAAAAAAAAAAAAAAAAACAAAAAATATAAATAAATTACTTTTAATACAATCCTAAATATACATTTATTATCGAAATACACCTTCAATAATGATATAAATAGTTTTGTAGATTATATTCTTAAGACATAAACTTTAAAATATGAAAATCGAAATTAACTTAATTCATATAACCTGTAAAAGAATTGCCAAGTAAACCTTTTAGCTTCACTTAAATGTAATCAAAGGATTAAACACAGAAAGAACGATCCCTTTAACTACCGGATAAATAAATTAAACCTAACTAGATGTAACATTTATTGAGATCATTAATCTACCGAGAGTTGTAATCTATGTACACTAGAGCGGGTCAATTTGTATGGACCAAAAATTGATATTACGGCAAATTCTAAGAAATTTTTCCAAAAAATATGGGTCGGAGATCTTTCGGCCAGCGGTTTTTGGAATTTCCGAAATGAAAATTACATATCATCAAAATCTGTTGAAGGTGATGGACTGGTTTTCAAACACTTATTTGACAGAAATTTTCTTCTTCTTCAGTAAGGCCCAAATATATTGAAAAAATAGGTGTTGGTGGAAGGCCTCAAAATATAAATATTATCACTGTATTACGAATCATGCCGAAATTTTAAATTTGGCCGACTTGGTCGATCTTAAAACCATTTTTAAAGATATTTTTATAATATTCTGAAATCCATAAAAAAGAAGGTGTTCCTTTTCTTCAACTTAAGAAAAGAACAATTTAAATTTTTTAATAATATTCTGTAATGTCTATTCAACAACAAGAAAGAAAACGATAAAAAATACCTTCAACTTTTCGAAGAACAAACTTAAGAACTAGACCTCAAGTCTCTTTTTTTTCCATTCTTGGTATTTTGGTCTGTTTGTATAGTTCGTTCTTTTTACATTTTCTTTATTGCTTCTGGTAAGTAATTGCATAGTTGTTCCTTGTATTGAGCGAATCCTCGATCAGGTCTTGTGGATCGTCAAACTCCAATATTCTAAAGATGCTCATAAGGAATATTGGCAGTAATGGCGGCTCAAATAAAATGCTTTCGTCATCTAAATAAATCATATCGACGTGTCGCATCAAGTTTATCGACGGTTTCCCATTTCAACAATTTCCTGGTCATAATTTCTGTAATTACAGTGATAATATTTATATTTTGGGCTCTTTTACCTAAGCACCTATTTTTTCAATATTTTGGGCCTTACTTGTAAGAAGAAGAAAATTTCTGTTCAAATAAGTTGTTTTGGAAGGATGCAAACCGTTTTCCTTTTTTGATGATATCATTTTTGATTTTCGTGTAGAATTTTCCCCACAATTGTCTCCGACCCTAGTTTCTTGGGAAGTTTCTTGAATTTGCCGGATTGCGTTTTCTATACCCCGGCGGTAAATTTGCCTCTAATGTACACCCATTAGCCAATCCACATTACTTACTCAATCACCCTCCTCAGCATATCCCATTTCTATTACCATCCTCACGCTAAACTGTCAGCAAAAAAACCCATAGAAATTGGCATGTTTTACTGTACTTTACTGTGGCCCATAGTTTCCATCTATTACTCCAGTAACAGTGAGTAATAAATTCTCCAGTTATTTTAAAAAAAAAAGGAGTCCTGTTGTCAAGCACATGCGATTACTCACTCTCTCTCTCACACTCTGCCTTCGGGCGCTTTTTCCACCCCGCGACGTTTGCTGGCGAAACAAACGTTAGTTAAATTGACTCAAAACAGAAGGAAAGACCAAAAGATTTCGCGATGCCATCCCAAGAATACTCGGGAAAAAAAAAGCATTCAACAGCCTTTTGCCCTTTTATTTTGGGGTTAGTTTCGTCATTTGAGGGTTTCCTTTAAGTATACTCTTCTAGAAGGTAGTTTTCTGGGTAAACTTTATTTGTGATACATTAAAGATACTAAATTTTGGTTTATATAAAAAAAGTTGTGTTTTCAAGGAAAAAGTCAACAAGTAATACAAAAAATAAGTTCTTTAACATGAATAAAATATTTGAATTTATAAAATTAATTTGTTGCTTTTCGACCTTTAAAGTTTATTTAGGAAATTTTTTTGTTATTTTTAGAACGATTGGATTTTTTTTTAAGATTTTATGCACATTACATTCTTATAATACTGCCAGATGATATTGATATCTTGTAAAAATCAGGGTAATTTTTGATTTTCAAGACAGACATTACATTTATCATCGTATATCAACATAAACCCTTAGATCTTTTATCGACTTTATCGATGTCTATAAAGACATACATATATCAACATAAATCCCTAGATTCTCAAGCTAAAAAACTACCTAAGGGCATTTCATATTCGACACACCTCATCCAAAATTCGTCCTTCTTGGCTTTTTTTTGTATTATCTTCGTCTTTTGCCAGGATATGTACACGAACAAACACACGAAAACACACAACATTTTCTCTCAACAACTCATTCAGTTAGCTGTTGGTGGTGCTGGTAGTGATGGTGGTGTTTTGGTTATGGTTTGGGTTGGTGGTGTTTGATGTTGCTGTATGTGTTCCAATCCGCCCCGACACCACCGCCAACAAAATAATCCAACAGGAGAGCATCCAGTGTGATTCTGGGACTCGCTCTACTCTCGCTCTCTATGCCAGTTTGTTGGTTAAGGCATTCCGTCGCTCTAAACGCTGACACAGTTATCGAGTGCAATTCAGACAGGTCGGTTGTGTTCTTTTTTAGGTTGAGTCCTCGCAGCGTTACGTTCGGGTTCGGGTCGGTTCGGTTCGCGTCGCGTATATTCCGGTTTCGGATTTCGTATTTATTAAACAAGAATAAAACGTTGTTGTTGAGTTTTTTGTTGTTTGATCCTTTAGATAGTTATTCAATCGTATTAAAATTGTGTTCCTAAACCGTTTTTTGGTAACTCCTTCATTGTCTTTTTAATCATTTTGCGCTTCGTTCGTTTTTCGCTTGTCGGCTTCTGTTTGTTGTCGTTGTTGTTATTCTTAATTCCTGGTAAGTTAAGTGTACATTTTAGACCTCCGCTGACATTAACGCCCTCGCTCTGTCTAAGTGCCATTCATTAATTACTCTGCCAGATAATGAATAAAAATACTTAGTATATAGGAACATAGACCGATTGTCTGCGCTTTGTTACAATTACTGCAGACACAGAACACGAGCGATACGCCTTTCAATATATCTTCTTTAAAATGTGTATAATATATATTATGCGAATGCAGTTTTTCTCTTTGTGCATATATCTGCCTTGGGATTTGTTATACATATTTCAACAACTTCCGCATTTTCAAACATATAGTAAGCGTATACTATATAGAGAACGAATGCTTCTGTCGTCGCCCATGTCGTCTGCAATCAATGAACCGAGGCACCACTCAAGTTTTCACCGTATACTATAGATTTCAATTACGTTTAAGTATGTGTAAAAAGTGTAATTAAAAATTTCATAAATTATTACTATGCGACTATCATATACCCATCCTTTAAAATTAAAAATCTGTAAACTTAAAATATAAAGTTTAACTTAAACAAAGTCATTTCTGACACGTTTTCTTAGCTTTTAATCTTATACTTAACATTTTTTCTTATATATTTGTTTTCGTTTTTCCTTTCAGAACAACTAAAAACTTTTTGATCTCTGGAAACTGTTTGGAAAATATTATTTTCTGGTAGCAGTTACTGAAAAGGTGAGTGCAGGGATCTAAAAAAACATTATAGCTTTAAAATGTTAATTTTTTCTTAGAATTTTTTACTTTTTGTCACATTTTTAGACATTTTATTGTGAAATTGTGAAATAAAAGATAAGGAAACCAAAAAAGATATAGTGTAAATGTATGTACAATCGAACTTCCTTATAACGAATTTTCATATCAAGAAGTTTTTTATATAACGTTTTAAATACCACAAAAGATCTGTTAAGTTTCTTCACAAAAAAAAATCTAGATTACGAATTTTAGCTATAAGAAAGTTTTTTCTTGGACAATTGACAATCTATATATAGAAGTTCGACTGTATTATTATATATTTATCTAAAATCTGTTAAGTTTCTTCACAAATAATTCTAGATTAAACATTTTTGCAATAAAAACGTTTTTTCTTGTTTATTATAAAGAAGTTTGACTGTATTATAATATATATTTCTCATGCCTGACCTCCGATACACGAATAAATTTTTCTTTTAGTATTACTAATGTAATTTTCCATGTACAACATTTTGCAATTTTCTATAAAAATAGCAATGCGACAGCAGTGTTAAAATGTTCGCTGCCAAATTGTCACTAAAAACGCCCACATTTTGACTTGACTTGAGTTTTGGTATCGCGTACTCGCACATTTCTAGTACATATACCCATTTAATTTCCTTGGTGATGATTCAAATTGGACTTTATAAGGCAGCTAACATTGTTTTATCGTTCCTGCTATGACGTGCTTAAGCATTTTGCGATAATATTCTATATATTTTGCATTTCTAGTATAGCTAGCTGTCTCTGATAATGGCCATATACATATATCTAGTAGTTGTCAAGTTTTGCCAACTCTATAAAACTTTTGCTGCAACAACAACAACAACAAAGCCAGTAGCCTCAACTGGCCCTGAACTTGACTTAAGCGCTGTGGAAAAGTCAATGGCTCTCTACACTTTGCCTTCTTTTTTTTTCGTCTCTATGTAGTATATGTATACTGTAAAATGCTTAGTTGTTGAAAATGTTATTGTGTTGTTTTGGTTGTGGTTTTTTTTTTTAACAGAGAGCTAGATATATAATTATTTGAGTGTGTGTGTGTGCTAAAAAGGCCAATGAACGTTAAGCGCAGAAATCAGCAGAAAAACAACAAAATAGAAGCGAAAAATCAAAAATGATATACATTTAGCCATAATATTTTTGTTTATTTGAGCAAAGTTGCTGAATGGCTTAAATCGAATGAGTGCATGTGATTATTTTGCAAACTTTGTAAGAAATTATTTTAATAAACGTGGGTAAGAACTTAAAATCGAATTTTAAAGATAAAAGTGACATTTACTGTCGGAAGAAAGTAATTTTGTTAATAGTTAAACTTTAAAGCTTAAACTAAATTTATTTGTAAAGTAAACATTTTTTAGTCGAATTTCTTAGCTTTTACAAATTTATCTTATATATTTTAATCTTTTAATTTATCAAAAAAAAGAATTTCTATTTAACAATTAATATTTTCAACGCATGTATTTTATTTTATATTTAAAAAAATTTTTCTAACTTCATAACCTTTAAATGCTTTTTATTGTTAATTACTTTCCTTTTTTTACATTTATAAAACTATTTAAAGTTTTTATATTTCCAACATCTAACATTTTCAATGCCTGAATTTTCTACTTTTAGTGACTTTAAATTGAATTTCTCCAACTATATTACCCTTAAGACATTTTCTTTCTTAACACTTTTCAAATTTCAAGTCACGTTTTTAACATTTGAACTTTTGCGTAAAGCTCATATCCTTTGCCTCTGCTTCTCTCTCTCTCCACCTGTCATAACCATACTATTTGTTACCTGTAAAAATTGAAATTTCTATGAAATTTTAAGCAATTTTCGGTTTGAATTCTGCGAACAATTTGTAACCAACTTTTTGTGTTTGGCCTCTGAGGAAAAAAGAACCCACGCGAATCGAGTGCAAAAATTTCCATTGTTGCTTCGCACCCTCTTAACGGTATATGTACATTTTTTGCCACCCGCGCTTTCCAAGCGCTCCCTTTTTCTCCTTTTCTCTTTTTTTTTGTGCGAATTTTCATTTAATAAACATAAACAAATCGATACGCGTCACAACAACGCCAACAATGTCTGCATGCGCCCATCCAGGCTATTCTATGCATACATATACATATACCGTATACCATATAAAATATATGTTTGTGTGTATCAGGAATTTGTTTTTGTGCCGGCTGGCGCCCAGTTTTGGCCCAAGTGGGGTTGTATATTGCGTGGGGGTTGTTGTTGAGATTTTGGCTGTCATGTGTTGTTGTGGAGTGAAAATTACGACGCAAAATTTTCCTATCGAATCCTTAAGCAAATGCTCTCTCACTCGCTTGCGCCTCTCTCATTCTTGCATGCTCTCTGCATACGAAAACCTACGCTCTTAAAAACGCCCAACCCAAAGTCACCCCACCCATGTCCTTGAGAATCTTTGGCAGTCTGCGGTCGCATTTTTGTTGTGTTTCTGCTTATTCATAACAAAAACAAGTTGGGGCAAAAACATGTACTCTGCGCTGACAGTTTTTATATCCTATAGAGTATATGAATTTAAGTGGTAATAATCATCAAATTTATGCTCAATACTATTTTTACAACATGCTTTGATTTCAATCGAACTTTTGTTGAACTATTTATAGCCGTAATTTATACTTGTAATGAAAGGACTGAAAGGGTTCAGGACTAAGGTTGTTTTTTTTTTCTGAAGAATGAATGGTTTATCTTGTTATATAACAAAATGTAAAAAAAAAGAAACTTAATAATTTTCACATTTTTACACTCTTTTTAACATTTCTAGGCACTTGATAAAACCACTTACAAAGTCTTTACCACATAATTGACAAAACATGTTCACTTGAGGGTCCTTTTAAGAATTGCCAGACTTTTTATATAAAAATCATATTAATAATAAGAAAATAACTATAATAAAAACCATTAAAGTCCTTACAATATTATTACCAACTAATTGACAAAAAAATGCCACTGTTTCCTTCTAGAAGTTGCCAGACTTTTCTAAAATTAATAAAATAATTTTAATTTTTTTTTTTTTGTAGCAATTTTTCATATTAATCTTCATAATTTGCACATTTTTACTTTCTTTTTATCATTTCTAGGAGCTAAATAAAGCCCATAGTCCCTAATTGACAAAACATGTCCACTGGACTTTCCTTTCAAGAGTTGCCAGACAATATGAATTATCCTTTCTTATGTTGTTTGACAAATTTTGTATTAATCTTCATATTTCTACATTTTCACACTCTATTTAACACTTCTGGGAACTAAAAAAAGGTCATACAAAATATGATTACCAACTAATTGACAAAACATGTCCACTTGAGTGTCCTTCTAGGCCTTGCCAGACATATTGTAAAACGTGCCAGGCTTCTTTGTTAATTAAAACATATTTATGCTGTAGCTTGTCAAATGCTTTTGCATTTAATTAAAAACAAAATATAAAAAAAGGAACTCGCGCGAAAGCATAAAGAATACACAAGTAGTTGCCCAACATTGATGGGTTGCCTGTTATTTTTTTCTTTCTCTGTGTGTGGGTTGGCAACACTGGGGCGTCGTCGTCGCCTACACACAATTTCAAGGTCCCGACGCTTCGCCCTGCCGTGAACCCGACGCCAACGACGACGCCACACGAAGGGAAAGTGAAAGTGCTGGGTGGCAAATGGGGGGCTGACGGCTGACCTGGATGAGTTGGAATGCACTAGAAGAAGAAGGAAGAGGAGAGCAAAATAAATAAACCGGCGCTTGAGCAGCCCACGCTTTGAACATTTTTGTGGCGTAGGCGTCTGCTGCCTGTTTTGCCTCTTCCTCTTCTTTGGCTACTGGTTTTTAGTAAATACTTGAAAGATACCGGCGCTCGTGTCCTTGACAAACGTTTACCACATAGTAGATCCTTGAAGTGGGCGTGTGTCTGTGGCGTGTTGTTGTTGTTGCTGCTTGTTATGTGCTTGCTGTCGGTCTGGCATCCTTGGCATTTCTGTATCGAACTGTATTTATCCTGGAATAACTGTTAGCGACGTCGACGCATCGTTTTTCCGAGCATATTTACTTCATTTACCGAGCCATGCGCCGTTTTGTGTTTTAGCCTTGTTTTGCTGTATCGCAATTTGTCGCATTCAAGGACATGGTCGTGATTTCTCTTCAGTCTGGCTGCTTTGCAAAAAACTTTCCATTCCGTCTGTTTGATTTTGCCATTCTTATGGCTTAATTTTGCGATTGAAGTTTCAATTGCTTATTAAATTTATTTTCGTTTCAAGTATTGAACGGCTTCTGTTTCATCAGCTAAATTTGCAGTTGCCAGGCTACAGATAAAGATAAGAAAAAGAGTATCAATTTTCATTCAATAATAAACTCAAATTTGCGAGCTTGAATATTGTTTTTGGTGTATAACTGCATTTAAGAGTTGCCAGACTGACAAGCTTCACAGAGCTGCCACAGCTTTCTAACTAATCAGCTGTTGTTGTTGTTGCCAGCACTTATCATAATTAATTAATTAATTAAATATTATTTGTATGACACTTTTTATATGACATATTGCATCAGCCATCAAAACGAAGCGTGTAATAAGGCAACAGGAAAAACTAAAACCCAAAGCAAACTCAAAACTGAGCTGATATTCGATTCATTATACACATACATACGTACATACATATGTATGTATGTATAATCATATAAAAACAAAAACAAAACGCTATTGTTGTGCGCATTCCTCTTGTTTTTATTATTATTATTGTTATTTTATTTTCTGTTTGCTATAAACAAACCAATAAAAAATTGAAAACGCAACGTCAGCAGCAACAACAACAATAACAACAACGAGCGCATGCAACGGTTCTTAAAGCGCGGGCAATTCCCGCTTGCAACGCTATGCAAATTTTTATTCTTTACATTTTCCACACCATAAATAACAAATGTTTTGATATAATAGTGTTATATCAAATGCTCAACTAGTTTATTTTTGCGAAAAATCAAAATACAAATCAAAGCGCCAGACAATTTCATAACAAAAATTTGCATTTAGGAAAAAAGAAACAACACAAAACAGCATGAGCAATAACAATGCGCGCAAGAAAATGAAAACAAGCCGACTGGTCCGAAGTAAACAACAAAAGTGACGTCAAAAACGGGTGGGCAGAAACAGAAGCAGAAGCAGCGCAGCAACTGCGACGCCGACTTCGCAGTGAGAGCGCGAGAAAGAGTGCGAGCGGAAGCTTTGTAAATAGAATTATTTATTAATCAAATGGGGAAAAAGAAAAGGAAAACATAAACGAGCAATAACAAATGCCAAAGGCGGTGAACAACAACAGAAAAAAAACACCAAAATAAAAAACCAAAACAACAACAAACGCAACAGACTGTACCCCAGCGCAGCTGCGTTGACGCTATCGCCTCCGCCCCCTCCGGCGCCGGCACATAAGAACCCAAAATGGAAAAGTGGAAGTGAAAGAAGCAACAGACGAAGAGGCATAAGCGACGAAGCGTCCCAAGTCGCGACGTTCTGCTGCCTTTAGTGTGTGTGTTTATTGTTATTGTGTGGGTGAGCGACATGCGCACACTCTCTCTTTTGCTTATGCTCTTTCTTTTGCCTTGCTCGTTCAGCACACAGCTAACATGGTCTTTATCGCCCTCTTCCTATGATTCATAGAAGGCTGCTTCTCTTAATTTTACTCTCTCTTTTAAAAGGTGTTTTGGTCGGATGATTTTGAGCTGAACAATCAAAACAAATTTACCAAAGGAGCGCGCGCGCGAGAGCTTTTGGTTTGGCGTGTTTTTGTCGCCGAGCTTTTCAAAAACTTTTTATCAATCGGTCAAGAACGTTTGACAAGCGCGGACACGGAACGCAACCAAAACATACTATAAATGTGCATACATATGTGTATGTGTGTGTGTTTTTAGAAGAGTGCGATAATCAAAATAAAAAGTAAAACACGCTGATAGAATGTGCAAAAAACGAAATCGCACGTCAATGCAGCGCGTGTAAATCAAAGTAAAAACCAAACAAAACAAAATATATATGTACATATAATATATTGCTTTACAAAGTAGTTCTAGTTGTTATATTCATAATTTAATTAGCGTGCAATTAAAGCGAGTCAGCAAAATCGCGCGCAAGATTTTAAACCAGAATAAAAATAACGCCAACAAAACGCGCTTTGTCATGCGAGTTAAAGCTCGAATTAACGCAGGTCTCAGACATTTGATTTAAACAAACTCGCTTAGGCAACGCGCGAACTAGTTTCAAAACGGCAGCAACAACAACAGCAACAGCCACTACACTCAATCATAAAAAGCAACAACAATCCCAAGCCCATTTGCATAAATAAATAAAGCAACAAACATTAAACAAACAAATAAGAACTCAAGCTCTGCCCAAAATTTTAAGAGTGCTGGAATTTGACTACAAAAATTCTTACGTCGACGTCGACGGCGGCGTCAACATTTGCCTACCCGCTCGCAAGGCGTATTTAACAAGGTGGCATCGACGTCGACGTCGCCCTCTTTGCTGTTGCCTTATTTCTTCAGTCTCGAGTCGAGCGTTGTAAGCGACGCACGGCTACGGACGTTTTGCTTTGTGATTTGCATATGTATGTGTGTATACATCAGTGTTGCCAACTTTTGTTGAGCAAAAAAGCGGTTTTTAGTGGGAAGATCCAACAAAAACAGCTAAAAAATTTTGAAAAAATCTGAAAAAAATCTGATATTTTTTGCTAAGTTTCAAGAGCTTTAATTTAAAAAAATTTATTTCTTATAATTCGTGATAATTATTAACTTTGTCATTTGCTTGAACGGTGGCAGTCATTTTTTGAATATTTTTTTGGCAACTCATTGTCATGGCAGCATTTCTTCAATTAGCTTAGCAGTTATACTGCATTTGCAATAACTGCAATTAGTCTTGTTGTATTAACCATGTCTTTGCGCAGCCAGGGGCTGAATTCCTTGCTGCTTAGTCACACATCCCTGCATTCTTCTTTGTATTCATTACGCATTGTCACTTTTAATTCTACACACAAATGATAAATTTAACAAAAAAAAGGCTCTAGTCGAGAAATCCCGACTAGGACATACCCTTTACCCGATACGTAACGTGCACACTCATTTGTGCGTATTCTTCCAGTGACCAAAATAACCAGATTCCAACTGTTTGAAGTCTCTAGCTTTTATAGTCTCATACAGACAGACAGGTGGACAGACGGACATGGCTATATCTGGCTGTTGATATATATATATACTTACTTTATAGGGTCGGACATGCTTCCTTCTGTCTGTTACATACATTTGCACAAAACTATCATACCCTTATTTACCCATTTCATGGGTTAAGAGCATTCAAAATGTAAAAAATGAGGAAAGGGAACTGGAGTTCTATCGAATTGTTCGCAATAAGTTCAATTTAGCTTTTTGAAATATGTAACTAAGTTCCTTATTCTAGTTCAGTAAGTGACACTCTTCGTTCATCGAAAATTTATCTAATTAACTATTTCGTTTTTATTCAACTACGATGAACAACTCTACATACGAATTATCGCTGAAAAATTATAAATTGCTTAGTAGAAAAAAGCGGAAAAAAAGCAAATTATTTTTTTAAAAAGCCAGAATTCCCGCTGCCCGCTGTTTGGAAAATTTTCCCGCAATCGGACTTTCAAAAAAGCCAGATTTGACGGGAAAAAAGCGGAATTGGCAACACTGGTATACATGTGCATGCGAGAACAAATTTCTTTGAATTTATTACAGGGATGCCCAACGTGAGCGAGGCGCGCAGTGTCTGTGTATTGGTGTGTGCTACACTACGCAAACGAAAGTTGGCGTTGTTAGCGCACGCAATGAAAAGCATAAGATAAATAAATTAAAGAACGATTGTGCGTATATATCAGAGACTATAAGAGGTAGAGACTTCAGATTTGGAATATAAACTATCCAATATAAAAGGCAATGTATGTCGGTATCAAATTATCGATAAAATTTTCGGTTTTTGAGATACACATAATATCGATATCCAAAAAATTTGGAATTGTGAAAACCTTAATATTGCCTTAAGATTATTAGACAAAATAATGAAAATATTTGAAAATTTTACGAAAATCGGTTGAAAAACACCAGAGATATCGAAGATTGAAATTAGGTCTTAGAAATAGACTTTCAGATCTTCACTTAAAAAATATTTGAAGAAAAAATATTATATGTGAATTGAATTATGATGTGCAACTATTGCATCAAGGTCAATATTGTTTTCGTAAGATTTTATTCTTAAAAGATTTTCTAAGTGAAGATCTGAAAGTCTATTCCGATCCGCGTTTTTAACCGATTTCATTGTTGAAAACGTTGCTTCGCATATGTATGTTGTGCAAAACATGGAGCAGAGCTTTAAAATTTGGGTCTTTGATTTTGGATATTTTAAACTAGGCAGAACCATTTGTGAATTATAAGCCCTTAACTTATGCCGCCCACTATACGCGAAAGCAATGCAGCTGTGTTTATAAAAACGGTAGCGCTGCACAACATTTAATATTAATTTTTTGACATACTGAATGAAGTGCAGCACTATTGTTTTTATGAACACAGCTGTAAAAACATCATAATTTTTCTCTGCGTGTAACATAATTACGCAAGTGAAAAATGCGACGCAAAGCGACATCAACCTGCTTCGTTGACTGCGCGCTTGCGACTGAACGCATTTTTACGCTCTCAACATTGACTTCGGACGGTGTTCGGTAATCGTCGGCTCGTGTCTGTGTGAACAGCGCAGTTCACGATGGGTAAATGGGTAAGTTTGGGCATGCCTGATTTATTACTCTCTTGCTCTCGCTCTCTTTCTCTCGATTGCTCTCATTTTTCATAAGGCAACGCGACGTCGACGTCGATGCCACCTTGTTAAATACGCCTTGCCCGCTCGCTCGCACACCCTGCTCCATATATCGATACACATACGTTTGCTCTCACATACACACAAGAGCGAGCTTTGGCTGTGCTCGCGACGAGTTCTCGGCTCGCTGCTTTGATCAGTTGTCCGCAACGCGCTCAGCTGCTCGGTCGAAATCACCGCAAAATTGACATCAATAAAAAACGTCAGCAAGAAAAAAAGTGCCCGTTAAAGCTTTTCAGTTGTTGTAAATTTTTGCCATAATTCTAACGCAATATTTACGATATATAGTATATGTTCGAACTAAACGTGTGCCATCAAAGTGTCAGTGCTGTCTAGTTAGTAGCCCACAAATAAAGCAAAACTTTTCAACTGTCAAACTTCAAGTCTTACGTCAACAACAACAGCAACAACAACAGATTCCCCTTGAAATACATACGTTCATTTGTGCGGTCTTTAAGTATAACAATTCTTTAAAGCTTATGTTTCTTCTGGCGACAAGCTGATAAGATTTTGTCGCGAGTGTACATATATGTATAATTATATATTTTAAATTTACTTATCAAAATGTGTGCATAGTTCTTGTGTTATAAATGAACAAACATACACATACATAAATATTCATATAATATTTCTGTTTTAATCGCCACATGTGTGACCTACTTAAAAGCAATCCAACCAACAAAATAAAAAGCGTGACCAACAATAACAAGAACAACAGCAATGATATATACGATTTACATATAAAGAGAGCAGAACCCCCCACTTCCCCTTTCGCCTCTCGTGCTCATGCATAACAATTAATGGAAGAAAAAATATATATAGTGAAATGTTTGTATAAACATTGCAAGCAAATTGTTTAACAACCTTTAAATACAATTTCTTCATGGTCATTAAAAATTCAACGCGGAAGTCAGAAACGATCGCAAAAACCCGAAAAAAAACACAACAACGAGACGATTACCAACACTACACCCAAACAACAGAAATTGTTTATACTACATCTAGTATATATATCATTTTAATACCACACGGTGCTAAATAATAAGGTTGGTATTTAAACATACAAAATATACAAATATACGTTTATACCATCGACCCAATAATCTCCAAAAAAAAATTAACAGAGATGTTTAAAAAAAATTTTATTATAGGCTTTGTGAAAGATTCTTTTCGGGTCAGCATCGTAATCCAATTCTTAATGTGTTTATATAAACCAGATAGAAAGTTAAATGCAAGCTAATTTGAGAAAATGGGAAACTTGAAAACTTTACACAAATCTTTAAAGCTTATAAATCATTTATATAATGATAATTTTGATACAGTGAAAACCCTCTTAAGCGGACAGTCACGGTCACACAATTTTTGTCCGCTTAGAGGGGTGTCCGCTTAATAGGGGGAGACATTTAAATTTTTTGTAAATACTTAGTAAACAAACGTAAAAGAAACAAAAACGAAAAACAATTTATTTGCATGAATTATGTTTTTTTAATTTTTATATTTGGAAAACATCTCGGGTAGATTCAAATTTGTAATTTATCAAACAAAGGATTAAAGATTTTCATACAATTATACATAGTAATATATTAAATTTAAGACTTATAAAATTGTGTAATTGTTGACTGACGTAATTTATTTTGGTTTTCTTTAAAACTTTATCCTGTATGTGCGTTTCCAAATTCTTTAAATGTTCAAAGGCAACGTAGTATCTTTAAAAAATTTTTTAAAGTTACAGTAATTTTTATTAATCTGCGATTCTACCACAACCAGCTGCTACAAGTGGTGCTGCATCGATCAGCATACCACACCGGGGAATTCCAAATTTACCTATTTTGTTTGTACCCAATGCCTCAAATTTCTATCGAATTTCCTATTTTTTGCTGAAGGGTTCGCGCCGAGAGGTTTTTACCACGATTTGCGTAAAATATACTGTCCGCGTCCGGTTAAGAGGGGGCGCTTAAAGGGTTAAATGTTCCCGAAAATATAAAAATCAACGTTACACAATTTTTGTCCGCTTAAAGGGTGTCCGCTTATGGGGTGAGGGTTTTCACTGTAGTTACATTTAAAATGTTGGCTCCCTATTCTTAAGAGCTGTCAGAAATTTGTTATTTATGTGCCCAAACCAATTAAAATGTCAACTCATCCCCCGAAACAAACATAAACTCAACACACACACAAAGGCATTGTAAGTTCTCAAACTTAAGATCGAAATCGTGTAATGTGAGACCTTGCAACAGAGCCGAGCTCAAAGCACGATCGCATTTGTTTATGTTTAGGCCATAAAATTGAGCTCCAAAAAGAGAACTCCGAGCATTTCCTGTATATAAACCAAACGTTTTTCCCCCACGAACTGTAATCAGAGAGCTTAAATAGCTAAATCAGCAAAAGATTTCAAATCTTTTGATTATACGATTATTCAAATACTAAATGCATATGATTTTGATGAGGTTTTTACATTTGTTGTGCATACAATCAAAACTTAAATACAATAAAAATCAGAGTTAAAAAGTATTTTGACTTAAAGATACCCTTGAATATATCATAATGTTTGCAATCTAGTCCAAAAAAATATTTCTGCCTTTTCGCTTACTTTTAATGGGTATATATGTATATCAAACAATGCAGAGACGATCGAGAAACCAAAATTAAATTAAATTTGAAATTGATTTCAATTTGAATTTCGAATCGTTTTTGTTCAAAAAAAAGTTCAGTGTCAGTGCGCGAAAATTCAAGGCTAAACAGAAAAACTGTTGACTTTGCCGCCAGCTGGAAGAGAACGAGAAGAGGAACACAGAGAGTGAGAGACAGAAAACAAAGCAAATACAAAATAATATATAAGTAGTATATACACACAAAACACTTTAACAACATTTGTGAACACACACACATACACACTAGAAAACCCAATCAAGTTGAATGCCTACAAAACCGGCCATATGTTGGACAAATACCAACACTGGAGACGCCTTCTAACCTCTGGCCCCCACTCCACTCTGATTGATAAATACATATGGACTTTTAGCTCTAGTTTTGTTAAGCTCTCAAAACTTCTCGCGCTGCACGTCTCGTTTGTTTAAGGCGCCGCTTTATTACGTATACGACTGGATATCCAGCTGTCTGAGCCGCTGCTTGAGACTTAATTGACTCAACAGCGTCGCTCTGGGTGCTTTTTATTTTTGTTGTTCATAATAGCAAAATGGTTCACATATCAGTTGGTATTGCCAAGGCAATGACTCAACCAGTTGAGCGCACGATAAGGGCCAAAAGCGAAAGACAAATAATACACATTACCAACACAACAATACACGTACATATGAATTTGTTAGCAAATTTTAATCAGCTGTTGACTTGCCGCCTGATATATTTATGACTGAAGATCCTTGAGCGTACAAACGTTAAATTGAGAGATTGTTCACGAAATTTCCGCAGTTTGTAGCGAAAAACAAAAAAGATTAGGTTTTATTATTATCATAATACATTTTTTATCAGGCAACATTCTTAAGCATTGTCAAAGTCATTCAAAAACATTTGCAATAAACAGTTGAACTTTTTCATAACGAATCTCCGAGGGAACAAAAAGAAACATTCTATAGGAAGAATTTTTATTTATAGAGTATTTTGCATTTTTAACATTCTGGAAACTAAAACTTTATGTAGACAACTTTGTTATGGGAAGAACTCGTAATGAAGATATAAAGAGTATTTTGGATGGAACCCAATCTTAACAGTTTTGGAAACTAATTCGTTATAAAGAAAACTTTGTTTTAGGGAGAATTTGTAATACAGATTTATAGAGTATTTTGGCTGAAACCAAATCGTAAAGTTTTGGAAACTAAACTTTTTTGTAGCAAAAATTCTCAGTACAAATTCAATAAGTATTTAGATGGACCCAATCTTAACATTTTGGAAACTAAAAATTTTAATAAAAAACTTCCTTATGAAGAATTCTAATGTGATTTAGAGTATTTGGAAATCCTTAATACAAATTAATACTTAAAGTTTTTGCATGGAAACTAACCTTGAAGTTCTGGCAACATAATTCGTTGTATAGAATTCGAAACTTTGTTTATAGGGAATAACCTAGTATCGATGTTCTCGAAACTAATTCCTTATATTGAAAACTTTTTTATATGGAAGTTCGACCGTAATATCATTTAAGTTTTATTGAGATTAGGTCTTTTGTTTATTATAAACCAAAAAACCAGTTGTAAACGCCTTTTTAATGTATTAATCATAAATTTATTGAATGAATAATAGAATAGCTAAAAACCTGTCGAGAAAAATATTTAAAAATATTTTTAAAATACTTAAGCAAAATAATCTCAACGTTTGACGCTTCGTGACAATTTGTTGATTGTTCGTGTCACGAAACAAGAAACGTTCAGTTATGGTCCCCACACTGATCCCACAATATAATATATTCTCAATTTAGAATCCCGTTTGGTTGGATGCGTTCGAAAAAAAAATGCTGATTGTATTTCTCGCAGTTATTGCATCACTTTTTTTCGTGATTCCCGCCGATTGTTGTTGTTTATCACTTTGCTTTTGATTGTGAGCATATTAAGTGCATAGTTTAATATATGAAGAGAGAGAGGAAAAGATCGCTCGATTTGTTTCACAAATTTCTATACTCGTACGAGTACTGTCATATATCGTATATGGTATAAAAAAAAGAACATTCATATATATAGTCTATACGGTCATTGCTTTGTCGGCCTTCAACTTTCTTTGTTGTTGCTCTGTCTGAACGTAATATTTCTCTGGTCTCTCTGGTCTGGGCTGCGGATGCGTCCATTAAGTAAACTTGTTTGCTTTTCTTTGAATAATTCGTTAAATAAAGAATGAAAGCAGATATATATCTTATTCGTTTTGTGCCACTGACTCACATCTATATCATGTTGTTGTTGTTGTTGTTATCTACACATCGTTCTAGCCGCAAATCTAAAGCCAACAAACCCTTTTCCAAGAATCACATTTCAGTGTTTTTTTTTCGCTCTTTCAGTTGATGATAAAAATAGCTATCCAGAGAACAAAAATATGTTGAGTGGACATTTCCGTTCAATTGTTATTTGTTTTTAATTTGTTGTTTTGCAAACATTTCAGCAAATAGTTTTTTGTTTTTTGTATCTGTGGGCGTGAGAAGCTTATCGCGTTATTGGGTTATTTCACAGCTGTTTCGAAGAGGCTGCCGATAAGAATGAATGCTGATTATGTTAAGCTATATTTATCTAGCTTATCATTGTTGATAGCACAATTCAAACGTTTTTCTTGACCTTTAAAGTTAATGAAAACCATTTCCAAACTCATTCATCAAATCTAATAATACATACAGCCATAGCAATGTCAGATACCCTACGTTAGGTGAACATATAACTGGTATTAGTATCTGGAATTCTTGCAAAAGATTATAAACACAAGTTTCCTCAGAAATTTGCAATGTGCTTCTTGACCCAATGTGTGTGGCATGGCTTGGCATCGAGAACATGTGTAAAGTGTGTTGAGGCTGCTTTATCAGCTTTATAGTCTTCTCTATGGCACGCGGCTGAACGCTGATAAGCCAACCGGACGGACAATGGGGCGGGCTAGCTGAGAGAAAAACCCGATGACTTTACTACGAACGCCACTCACGTGTTCCTGCAATGTATCCGATTAAATTGCAGTGCAAAAAGTCACGATTTCTCAAGTACTTAAACTTTTTTACTTCGAGTCGGTTTGAGTCAAGTTGTCTTTGTGTATATATATATTTATTTGACTAACAAATTTAGCTGATTTGTGCTAATTTGTTGTGTATTGTGCCAAATCAATATAAATTGATTTTAATTATTTATCTATTAGCGAAACACAGCAGTCAAGCAATTTATCTACATTTTCTTTCATTTCGCATTGTTATTGATTGGTGGAGGTAAGGAAATGATATTAAATGAAATTAAATGAAAATGGCATCAATGAATATGAAATCAAATTAACTTTAGGGGGAATATAGTATAATGTGTATGGATATTTGATTACTTTTAAGTGGCAACATTTAAAGTTTTTTTTTTAATAACTGCTGCTAACTATTGTGCTAATATTTAGTTGGATAAATTGTTAGTTTAAATGAATGAACGTGATGCGATAAGTGCTGCCGGGCCAACTAGCTTAGTAGTGATGACACTATACGATAGTTGCTATCGATAACATTAGAATCTTTGAAACATTTCCATTACAATTTCACAACGAAACGTAAGTTTTGCAAGTTTAATTTATAGTATAATAGCTTAATCCATTGGTTTCAACTATTTCTTGGCCCCTCGACGATTTGCGTCATTTGTTTGTATAGTAAATACAACAAATTGTGTACATAATAAGTACGTGTATATGTATGTATATACCTGGTTATATCATCAAATTGACAAACACTTTTGCCGCATCCCCCCCTTGCCAGTTCGTGTCCTCCCCTGACATATTAATATATATACTATACAGATTGCCACACCCCCGCATTCCGCCTGTCTATTTATATGCCATTTATTCTAACAACAAAATTGGCGCCCTAAAAACGCGTACTAAAAATAGTCGGCAGGTGGGTAGAGGCGGTTGGGTGGGGAATACAAGGTATAAGGAACTTGCACTTGGCGCTAAATGTGGCTACCTCAACATCAAAGTGGTGTATGTGTGTGTGTGTGTCGCGTCTACATTGCGTGTGCCTAAAATTAAAGCAGTGCAAAGTGACTTGCACAAAAGCCTAAACAAAGAAACATAGAGAGAGCGCCAGCGAGAGCGCAATAGGATAATATTGATGAACAGCAACAACAAGAAATTGCAGTCAATCGGAACATGTGACTGCGAATGACGACAGTGTTGTTATTGTTGTTCTGTTTAGTGTTGACAAATCCTCAACTGTGGAGCGATCGGGAGCGGGAGTTGCCAGACGGGGGAAAGGCGCAGACTTAGAACTAGTCAGTGACCCATTGATAATGCATAACGGAAGTTGGCGAGAGAGCGTTCAACGATCGAAAGAGTGCATTCGCGTGTGTGTGTTTGTGTGTGACTGTGTCTCTCTCTCTCTCTTTAACAATAACAAAGCAACTAATAATGCTAAAGCGTGTGTGTCTGTTTTATGCAACGTGACAGGGTTCTGGCGAGTTTAACGTTCAATTTGGTCAGCATATGTGGCAATTTAATAGTTTATTTGATTCATATCTTGTTTCAAGCACTTGAAAAATGTATTATCAGCCAGCCAGCCAGCAGTCACACGACAATTTTCTTATGCATATTGTACGCAAGTAAATAACGTAAGTACGTAAGTGTTTGTGTGCGTTTGCGTCTAGTATAAATTCTGGCGAAATGTAAAAAGCTTCCTAAGTGCTGGCGTTTTGTTGTTGTACATTTTATTTTATTTACACACAACAAAATATAAAAGCGACAAAAAGCTTTAGATTATTTACTACACACACACACACATACACACGCGCGTTTATAGCTACGAATCTAGCGACAAAAGCAAACAGACGGAAAACATATGTTGCTCAACGCTCTAGCGAGAGAGATGGTGAGAGAACAACTAAAAAATAAATACAGCCCACGCTCTCGAAAGCTTTTTTGTTATTTTTGTTACAGACATCCAGTTTTGTTTACAACTCTTTGTTGTTGCTGCTGCGCTTTGTATGTATGTGTGTGTGTGTAGTGTGTAAAACAAAGGCAACTCAACGATAAATTATAAATTCAAAACAAAATATAAAAAATAAACAGTTTTGACCTTGAGTTTGGTTAATAACTGTGCTCGCTCCCGCGCCCTCTCTTTCTCTTGTTCTTTGTTCACGCCACTCTCTACCCTTTCTTTCGCTTTCCTTTAATTTGTTGATAGCGTGGCACTGCCTTACTGTTTTCCTCGTTATATATATTATTGCTTTTTGTTTATAATCATTGCTTATTATTATTTCATTGTGTGTTGAAATTATCTGACGGTTCGCCTGCTGTTCGTAAATATTTAACCGAAATTCTTGGTATATTTTTGTCTTTATGTTATTTGCAATTGTTTATTGTTATATTCAGTTTATTTTACTTGATTTGAATATGACGTCATGAGCAGCTGCTTTTGTGGGTTTTGTTTTTCTCTTTGCTTCGCTTCACGTAGCCAGTTTCATATGTACTTTAAATTTGAAGCCCCCTATCCCCCTTACCCTCGCTTTGATACGACCAAAGTCCAAAATACTTTTCACGTGCATCCCACGCCTCGTTTGTTTCATTCCATTTTGTTTACACCATGCATGTACTTATTATTATTATTTTATACTTTTGGCATTAAACCCGTTTTGTATCTAGCGCCTGGGTCTGATGTATCTTATCAAATGTTTTTGCATCAGATGTCGGTTTTTTATTTTATTGTTTTTTCTATTTCTCGTTTTCATTTGCTTTGCTTTGCCTCATCTTCCTCTACAAACATTTCGCGTTCATTAACTTTTTTCGTTTAGTTTTTGTTGCTGATAATTATTATATAGACATGCTTTCTATCTCACTCTCTCTCTCGCGTTGCCTTTCTCAACACATCAGCAAAATGTTTGCTTGTCTTCTTCTTTTTTTCTGTACAATTCCACTTAGTTTTTTTTGTTATGTTTTTTTTTTAGCAGCAAATTTGTAATAAATTCTATTCGTATTCTTGTCTATTCCCATTCGTAGTGTTTGTATATAAGCGAGCACCGTATGTTTCCTATGTATATGCTGTACATACATATGCTTCTTTTCTAACACTCACATCAGTTCATAGAGGGCGCTTTCGTAAAAAATTTGTTTGGCCTTCGACGCGTTCGGCAACCTTTGACGAATATTAAACAATTTCAAATGGCAATGAAGGGGGGGCAGAGCGTTGGGGTGGGGGAGGTAGGTTGATATTTTGTGTGAAGAGGCGGTTTCTCGGCGGCCATAGGAATACTATGTAAAGAAACCAGAGAAACAAGCATATCACTTAGCTAAAAAATAGAATTGTTGTTTAAGTGCCGCTTTAGATGCTACACAGCATTTTGATTGTTTGTTTGTGTATGGGGCTGCCACTTTGGGGCTGCCCATGTGTGTGTGTGTGTGTTCGTTCGTTCGTTTGTTCTCGTCTGACCTTGAGCGAATGGGAGGTATAACGTCCATTCCACTCGGGTTGTAAGCGTTTTGCCACAGCTATCAGCTGTGAAAATGTCGGAGAGTTATTATCATCAACTAAAATGACAGAATACATAATATTTTATAGATAAGCTAGCTCAACTCGGTGATATTATAATTCCAAGGTCTATGAATGTATACACATACACGTGTGCCTATGTATATTGTTTATTTGTGCCCTTCTCCAACATTTAACAGCTGATTTTATAATAAGTTTACAATTACCATGTTAATTGAATTTAAACAAATCCATATCGATAACGATATGTGACTTTTCGATTACTACAATCTCTTCATTCACAGAAATTTATAATCCCAAATAATCCACGATGCATTTTTGCTGCTTTTCAAATTTATGACCCTTTAGAAATCAACCAGAAATTTCGGTTTTCATTTGTGTAAACAAACTAATTAATATTTATAATCTACAACGAAAAGAACAATAACAACAACAACTGTTTGTAGAGTCACCTGGCCAGCCTGAAGCAAAAACTGACCAAAAAAAACAACAACAACGAGAAACGAGTAAAAGGCAAAAGCGAAACAAGTGGAATACTCATTTTGGCATAGTTTGTGTTGTTGTTCTTTTTATTGTGTTCCCTATTTTTGTTATTCGTTTCGGCGTTTCCTTTTTGTTTTGTTTTCTTCTTGTTGTTGTTTTCTATTTTTGGGGTTTTTTTTGTTTTGTTCGTGCAAAACAAATTTTTTGCGAATAGTGGTGGCAGGGAAAGAACTTGAAAGCAAAAGAAATATAGTCGAATCACGCTGGCGAAAACAACGATAAGCCAAACAACAACAATAACAAAAGTCAACAACAGCAAGTTTGAATAGTTTGTTGTTTGTCTGCCGTTTTTTTATATTTATTGTTTTGCAAAACATTTTTATAGATTTGACCATTGGTATTCCAGTTTTTTTTGCTTTTGTTTGATAGTTTGTTGATTTTGCTGTGGCAAGAAAGTTGAATATATATTTTTAAACTTTTGCCTAGTTGTCTAAATCTATCTCATTGCCACATCATATCCATGGCAGTGTTCAATCAATCATCTGAGACAGCTTTACATGTGTTCACTGTATGTATTCATAATCGCATTACAGTACAGTACAGTTCCGGTTCGCGTTTTAGATAACAGCTGCATTGCAAATCTCTGGCATTGGCAAATCGAATTTTCATACAGAGTTACGATATTCAATATGGCAAAGAGTAAAAATAGTTAATAAAGTGTGCAAAGAGTAAAAATAGTTAATAAAGTGATTTCTGAATAACATTAATTATAATACACTGGAACTTCTATAAAACAAAGTCATTTCCAGAACGCTGCGTGTTGGTTCCATTAAGAAGTTCGACTGTGAAAGTAAAAGAACCAACGATGTTGATCGATAACACTTATCGTTATGTTAAAAGGGCTGTTTGCTCCAGACAAAATTTAATTTAATTTAATTAAACAGTCAGCTGACTCAATCAAACCTATGCGATCTCAATGTGAGCGTTTACTCAAATTTTAATTTAATTTAGTTTAGCTCTAAAACTGCAGGTCGCAGATTCTTAAATTTTTTTAGTGTTGGTAAGCGTGAAAATACAAACAGCTGATCAAATAGTGTGATGCAAAACGTTTACATATTCAAATATTCAAATGAACGAGCATAAGCTAATTATTTTAGTTGAAAATTATAGTTTGTTGTATAATAAAAAGTCAAAAGACGACAAAAATATAATTAAAAAAGAGAAGTTTGGGCTTATATAATGCCATAAGCTAAAGTAGAAATGCGTTTAAATAACGATTCAAAATGTTCCGGGGGGTTAACAACACTGCTAACATAATTTTACACGCTTTTTCTTAAATTAAATTAAATTTAGAGTTAACGCATACATTTCCTTAAATTAAATAAAATAAAATAAAATAAAATAAAATAAAATAAAATTAAATTAAATTAAATCTGGAGTAAACAGCCGTTAAGTAAGAGAACCAAAGATGTATATCGATAACACTAATCGTTATATTAAAGAAGTCAGGAAAACCTACTTTAACTATAATATTGCCGTTGTAAATGTTAGCAACTGCCTGTCAGCCTTGGCTAGTTTGCTTTAAGCCATTAAATTCCGCCATTTAATATTATTTATGTTTAATAAAAGCAACCTTCTCTAAAGCTACGTCTCTCTAATCCGCTCTCTCTTTCTCATTGCAGCTACTGTTAAACTAACAGCGCAGTCGCAGCGCAGCGCCTGCGCGCCAGGCGCACAACAACAACAACAAAAACACTAAGAACAACAGCAAGAAGTTGAAAGTTGTTAGCTTCTTGCATCGCCATGACTGAGAATCAGGTATATCCCATGTCATCGGAATTCTTTGATAGCGGCTCAAACAGCAGCAGCAATCCCTTGAAATACGAGCTATATGCCTTGGCCACGCCCACACTAACCATTAACACTGGTAGCTACAACAACAACAACAACAACAGCAGCAGCAACAGCAACAACACTTCAAGTGCCATTTCAACGAGCAGCAGCAGCAGCATCTATACATCGAATGTGATGTTAAGTACGACGGCAATTAGTATACCGCGCAGCAACAATCCCAATCAGAGCCATCATCATAGTCATCATCATCATCCGTATCAGTTGAGTGGCACGCCCACATTGACGCCAACGCCCACACGGCAACAGCAGCATCATTTGCACAGTTTGCCCAGCATGGCGCAGCATCAACACTTGCAGCAACACCAGCAACAGCAGCAGCAGCAGCAGCAGCAACAGCAGCAGCAACAGCAGCAGCAACAGCAGCAACCTTTACAGTTGGGTGAACTATCGGACTTTGGTCTGGATGCCTTGGACGCGGCCTCGTTGTCGCCAACACTGCTGCAAGATGTCAGCCTGGGCGCTGCCTCACCGCTCAGCTCCCAGCTATACAGCAGCAGCAGTGCCAACAATGCCAGCAACGCCAGCAATCCGGGCAGCGTCAACACCAACTATTTCACACCGGATCTGAGCTCTTGCTTGAGTTTAAACATGCCATCGGAGCAATCGCTGCTGCAGGAGGTGGTCAGCGGCAATGCTCTGCTCTACGATATGACGCCCAATTCGAATGCCATGTGGAGTGACATTAGTAGCGCCATTGTACATACCAAAAATGAGCCCTTCAATCTCGATGATGATTACATATTTCCGAATGACAAGGCCGAGATTCAAGCTGGCGAATTGGCCGATTTGAATGGTGGTGATTTTTTGGATGTTATGGGCACCATTGAGGATTTGTTGCCTGCTCAGAATGTTAACTTTTTGCTATCGCCACAATCCAGCACATCCGATGGCTTGCCCTTGGATCTGTTGCAGCAGCAACAGCAACAGCAACAGCAGCATCAACAGCAGCAGCAACAACAGCTGCAAACATTGCTGACACAACAACAACAGCAGCAGCAGCAGCAGCAACAACAACAGAACCAGGATAACTATGAGCTGTTCCATAGCACACCACAGAAGCCACCATCACAGCTGGGCAGCTCCAGTTTCTCACCTGGCAGTCAGGCCTCACAATCGCCGCTAACACCACCACCGCCACCACCACATGCCAATCGTTCCCAGTACCAGCTGGTCAAGTCGCGCAACATGCAGGAGCTGCTCAAGAAGGGCATTGCCATGTCCTCGCCACCCGAACGCCACTCCATGCTCAGCCAGTCGGTGGCGCTCAGTCCGGGCGGCAGCAGCAGCGGCTTTGGCAGTGCTGCCAGTGGCAATAGCAGTGCCACAAATGCCAGCAACAGCAGCGGCAGCTCCAATCAGGTGGTGATCACAGCCACAACGGGAGCGGCGGCGGGTGGCGTGCGCAAATCGTTTGGCTATCAACCGGGCTCCATTGACAGCTCACAGTTGTCGCGTTTGTCATCGTCGGCGCCGACGCATTTGGGTCTGGAACACATCTGGATGCGACGTGAGCCGCGACAGCATTTATTATCCACGGGCTCGCTGGCCGAAGCCGAAAGTTTCTCATCGCTGTCCACCGGCAGCGTGCTGTCGCCCGATGGCATTGATTTCTCCCAAGACGACGACGATGATGCGTCCAGTGAGAATAGCGACAACTATGATGACTTTAGCAGTGACAATGGTTAGTTGGAGATTCCACTCTTATATTATATTTATTAAACATTTCGTTCTTTTATAGGTTCTGGGGATGAGGATGAGACACGCACTTCGACACCAAATCAATTGAGCAGCAGCAAGGGCAAGGAGCGCTTTTTCTGGCAATACAATGTCCAGGCCAAGGGACCCAAGGGCAAACGTCTTGTCTTCCAATCTAAGCTTGAGGATCCGCATTTCCTCAACGAGGTCTCCGATCCAGTGTTCAGTCCCACTTGCTCAGTGCGTGGCATTAAAGTATACAAGGTGAGTTGCAAATAAACCCTAAAATAAACCATTTACTAATTCCAATCCTTTTCCAAAAACAGCACAGTGGCAAAGCACGCAAGGGGGATGGCAACGATTTGACACCGAATGCACGCAAGCTGCATAACATTGGCAAGGAGCTGGACAAGTTGAGTCGCACCATTAATGACATGACGCCCGTTTCGGAGCTGCCCTTCAATGTGCGTCCAAAGTCGCGCAAGGAGAAGAACAAACTGGCATCGCGCGCCTGTCGCTTGAAGAAGAAGGCCCAGCACGAGGCCAATAAGATCAAGCTCTATGGCCTGGAAATTGAACACAGTAAGTCAGTAATCACAAATGCTCTGCAAGATCCTATAACTAAACATAAACCATTTCCGCAGAGCGTCTTATCAATGGCATTGCTGAGCTGAAACAGGTGCTGGCAGTGAAGCATCGCACAAAGAGTCAGGGTGAGGCTACCGAGGAGGTGGATCAACAGATACAACGCATTTATACAACAGCTTCATGTGAGTTTATTAATGAAATAAATAAAAGCACTTGACTACAATTCGTTCTACTTTATAGCTGGCATACGGATTGCGGGCGGCTCCACCGATTTTGTAAACAAAGTCTTGGAAAATATGCGAGGCGGCATGCCAAATGGCGGACTCGAGGAATTGCGTAAATCGTAGAGCAACAACAACAACGTACAAAGCGAGACAAAACGAACCGCCCAACAATGTCTGTAGATCTTAAGCATATATAACTAGCATGTAGCCCACATCCTCGCCCCCTGCAAAGATGAGATGAACGAAAAGATAGTTGTAACTGTGATTAAGCCAGCCTGGGCTGGAGCATGCAGCCTGGCCAGCGCTAACAACAACAAAAAAGAAAAAACCCTGGAAAAGGCAAGCGAAACAGCAACAAAAACACTGTAAAGAAAGAGGCATAAAAACCAAGAAGGATTTTTTTTGAAGTTTATGTGCGTTTAGGATTTAGCTACCAGTTTTACCTGCTTACGACATAAGTTTTTGATTTGATAAAACATTTTTTGAATGGATTGCGAAACTAAATTAGGCTACAACGTTATAATACATACATACATATACAACTGCGATTTATTTGTTTAAGTTTATTTGCGATGCTATAATGTATAAATTGGTTCAATGTTAAGCACTAAGTTTTCATTTATGCTATATTGAAGAGCTTTTATATTAATTTACGTTTACAATTATGTTCATTATGTTTGTTGGCTTCACCCGCCGCCGCCCCTCATATGAAATACTTTTGGTCCTAGGTTTTCCTTTTGTCAATTTTTTTTTTTTTTAAGTTTTTGTTTGAACTTAAGCAAAAAGAAAATGAATGAAAAACGAAATCGACATGCATAATTGATGTTAAATTTTATGCATGTTTATACATACTTTTAATTAATTTTATTGTTAATCTATATAGTTACATATATATATATATATACATATGCGTGGTGATATAATTTTAATTTTTCTGTGTATGCTTTGATTTCTTTTGTACGTAAAACCTTTGGCTAAGGTTTTACCCTATATAATTAACTTTTAAGTTTTACATTATAATAATAACCATACTTTTTACGTTTCGCATATGAATTACCTTCAATATATATATATATATATCATAATTTATGAAATTTAGGCAAACCTACTACGAATTGCAAATCTTAAATTACATATTCATTTTTTAAATTTAGTTGCGGGTCGCTCTTTGAAGTGCATACGAAATAAGTTTTAAAATACAAAAAACACCTAAAAAAAAAAAACAAAAAACAAACTTAACACACTTTGAGTTTTATTATGTTGATTTTATATAGTTTCATTTTGGATTGTTTTGACGAAACTCTTTTGCTCTGCTTCGATGCTAATTTTGTGATATTTGTATTGAGTTAAAGATTTTTGGAAGGAGTTTGAAAATTGTGTTCTAGCTTTTTTGTTGCGTAACAAATTGTGTTCAGTTGATATCAAAAACAACAAAAAACGATGAAGAAGAAGGAAAACATTCAAAAGGACTTGAAAGTCGTGGCTTTATATAAATTTTTGGAATAAGTTTCTGCAACATTTTGTTTTTTAAACTTTGATAAATGAGAATGAAAAATACAAATATATATATACAAAGTGATTCAAGTTAAAAACTTAGAACTTAGGCACTCGTATCACCCATTTGAGTTGAGCACGTGACAAACAAATTCTAGTTGTTAAAAAAAAAATGAAATAATTCACATGTAATACTATAAACTATATTGAAACTTATTTATAAACAATTAAAAGTTTTGTTTAGGGTTTTCAAATTCATGTTTTAGGAGCTTCAAATCCATAAGTGATATGAATAACAATTCAACAATTAATTAGTTTATGAATAATATTAAACACATACACACACACAAAGTACAAGCGCAAGCAAAGCGACTAAAAATGTTTATAAATGTAATGACATACTGTATATAGAACAGAGTTGCTTAGGTTTAGGGTTGTCTTTGTCCAAAAATTGCAAAAATATATAGAAGTGCAAAAAGTGACATTGAAATAAGCACGACAGTTCCTCAGTGTTGAATATGTGTAAAGGGCATACTAAATATTTATAAATATATAATATATATATTATTAATAATGATATATATTGTAACGGGTACAAAACGAGAATATTGTAAATGTGTGCTTTAATTAAATGTGCTTCATATTTAACATTTTTTGATAAACGTTAAAATATAAACCTAAACAAAGGATTAACTACCTCAAAGTTGAAAACAAGTTTCATATTCGATAAATTTTAAGCATCAAAATGATATACTATATACAAAACAATTATAAAAATAAAATATAAATAGTTGTTGTAAGTTTTTGCTTAAAGAAAAAGTCTAAAATATTTAGAATTAACTGTGGGAACTAAAAAATAAAAATAATATTAATATATATTTATATATTAAAGCAAAAAGAAGAGCCTGATTCATATTCATGTGTCCATTTAAAGCATACAATACTACATATTTTGAAATTAATTAGGCATTAGGTTATGAAACAAATTCAAATAATTAATTTATATATATACATATATGTATATCGAAAGCACTGATCATCTTGCAGTCCTGTTTCTGAGTAATGCAGATATTTTAATGCTGCCTGCAAGGTTATCAGATAACCAAAAAAAGAATACACAAAAAATACAATTAATGTGGTGTCCAACAAATTGATAAACAATTACAAATATATATACATACATACATTATTATCTTGATACAAATGGTAATAGGTTTACAGACTCTGTGTTGAAAATTACAAATTGTGCATGCCTCAAGGCAAAACCCCAAACATAATTATTATGTTGAAAATCAACGGAACAGCGAAACATATAACTTAAGTACACACATATATTACATTTATGCATGTCAACCAGGAAATAAAAGATGTGTCTATATATATTATTAAAATACATTTCAATATGAAAATAAATGGCGAAAGCAACAAAAAACACTTTTGATGTAATTTTATTGAACTTTTTTTAAAGTGAAATGTGGCAAAAAAATGTGGAACGCTTCACGATTTTGCGTGTCATCCTTGCGCAGGGGCCATGCTAATCTTCTCTGTATCGTTCCAATTTTAGTATATGTTCTGCCGAAGCAAGAACGAATGTAGACAGAAAGTGCCCCTATTTATACATAGCACACGACGAAACAGCACTTGTGAATTATAAGCGTGTGCATGGAAGCAGGCGCCATCTGTTGCTCAAATTTTTCTTGAACGTTGCGTGCAGCGGCTACAAATGAAACTAAATTTATGAGAGGGTTTTCTTTTCGCATTACTTGCTCACTTACATCAAATCCCCAACTGGGCATAATTTTAAATATAATTCAAAAATAATAATAAATTGCTTTAAATTCTTTTTTAAGCCTTTTTAAAATAAATTTAATAAAATAATAGTTAAAAATGCATTGTTTATAGTTTAAAACACAAGTTGTTCACTTTATTGAACTACATTGGAAAATAAATATATTTAGAGGCACGACTAAGAGAGTTTTAAGTCCAGTGTTGAAAGACCAACCAGTTGTTGTTTCATAGCAATTATTCAAAAATACATTCGTTTATACACACACATTACAAAAAAAACACCAACAAGTGTTACAATTACATTCAGTTTTGATTGTGCTGACTGAGATTCTTCATCACACGTTCCAGCTTATATTTTACTCATGCTTGTTCTCTGGCTCCAGATCAAACCAGGACTTTAAACCAGCAGGCGTTGTTATCTCGCTGTCATCCAATGCTATTTTTAGCTGCAAAAATAAATAAAAGCGGAGAAAAAAGATTTTCAATAAACATGGTGCAAAAAAATGTGGAACGCTTCACGATTTTGCGTGTCATCCTTGCGCAGGGGCCATGCTAATCTTCTCTGTATCGTTCCAATTTTAGTATATGTTCTGCCGAAGCAAGAACGAATGTAGACAGAAAATGCGCCTATATAAATGTGTTGCTTGACGAACAAGCAGTTGGGAATTATAAGCCTATGCTTGTCAGGTACACGATTTGCTGTCAAGGGTTGATTTTTGCCTGCTAACCAAAATTGACCTTTTTGGTTCTTCTTCTTTTTTCTGTTTTTTTTTTTGCAACCTTAAGTCTTTGTTTTCTTACCATGCCAATGATGGGACTGCCACTGGATAGGAACCCCTTTTGTGTGCAGACAGTAACCTCGAGCTCTGTATGCCTGAGCTCGGCAATCGAAATCAGGTACTCAAAAGATGCATCATAAACAGGATTGCAGTTGTCCTTGATGACACTGGTCTTGCGCTTTGACTCCTTGCTGCGCCCAGGCAGCAAATACAGCTTGACATAGGGATCGGGTATGCTGCTGGGATCACGCAACGGTATATTCATAATCTTATGTATGGTCACATCCAGTTTCTGTCGCTGTGCCGAATACGTTATCGTCAGCTGTATGCGACCCAGACCATGCTCGCCCGATGTTAAGATTGTTTCAGGCATGCGATGAGTTAACACCGTGCTGACCACTTCACTAATGGGTTTCTCCATCGATGAGGATGCTGACATGGTTGGTGCATTCTTAACCGGTTCCACCTCCTCGACAATAGGTGCCTCGGCGGAGAGGCGTTTGGTCTTTGAATGATCATCCTAAAAATTTGTTTAAGTGAATCGTTAGAACTAATTTCAATATATCAGGAGTCCCACCTTGATTGCTGGAGGTGCCACAACCGGAACGTCTGGTGTCTTGACGGAGGTGCTGCGCTGTAGCGCTGCCACCTGTTCCAACGTATCGGATTCCTTGTCAATCTCACCAGCCTTCAAAATGCGCAACGAAAGTGACATATAGAGTTTGGATTCAGGTCCAGATTTTTGTAGCTGGAAGGGTTGCTGTATGATCTCCATGTTGAACTGCTTGACCAAGGTGCTCAGGGTATAGGTATATTGGCCAATATCGTTGCCCGTCTTCTGGTCATAGATCTTAATGTTCAAACATTCGTTTTCCGGATTGGTCACCAAGAAGGTGAAGCCCTGCTCCCAAACAGGCGAATCATCGCGCAATATCATTGCTGTCTGCTTCTTTTGCTTATTGACGCTGCACACCAGATAAGGATCCGGCTTGGAGTTAGCGCGTGCTTGCTGTAAGCAATATTAAGTAAAGGTTTTAAAAAAGATTGAGCTTAATGCTGTATACTATATACCTTTAGATGCCTGGCGGAGTCAATGAATACGCTGATTACCGCTGAGCTCATCGTGGTTACACGCAGCAGTTGCGTTTCCAGCAATATCTGTTGCAGATCATTGGGATCGGCGGTTAGCTTATACCATTGTAGGCGCACATGCAGATCGCCATGCTTGGCATCCTCAAGAGTTAACCACTGTGGAAGTAAAGAAGACATTGCTTAGTTCAGATTTTAGCACATAAGTACTTGATTTTGATTCAAATTATGATTTGAATATTCCTAACACGGAACATATGTATTAAACCTTTCATAATTTTTTTTTTTTTGTTAAGTTCAAAGTTCCGTTTGATCTTCATAAGTTTAGAAACACTTTTAAGTTTTTAAACGGTTTTTAAAAGTGTTGCTAAGGTACGACCTTCTGACAAGTATACTCATTAGGGCGGATCAATTTGAATGGAGCTAAAAAATATTTTGGTATATTAACGTTTGTACGATTTTTTTTTTTAATTATACATTTTGTGATGATATTATATTTTATTCTGATTCATTTTTTAAAAAATAATTTAAAAATATTTTTTTTTTTTAAATTAATCAAAAAGTTTTTTTAAATAAATTTTTTTTTTAATAAAAATAACGAAGTTCACTTATGAAGTGGAAACCAAAAGTCTAAAACTTTTTGACAATAAAAGATTTAGGTTTGCAATTTGAAATATGTATTCAAGATATTTTGGAAATTTAAGGTATTCAAAAAATGTGGGCGTGGCACGAATGCGGGCGTAAAATACATTAGATGCCGTTTTTCACTATACATATCTAAGAATTTACCAAATTTTTCCAGAGGTTTCATACTTACGGTATCTAGAACGCCCTTCTTGATCACGCTGGATATATCGATAGATGCTCTGCAGATTATGGCAATAAAATAAAGATATAATTAGTAAAATGACATAATAAATTCGAATAATAAAAAGTTCTTGTTTAGTGTTTTAAGCGGATCTCAGGCCAAAAAGTGGAGCAGTGTTGGGAATCGAGTACTGTAAGAGGCTGTGTGAGCAATTTTTTCAAGAGGTTTTACTGTTTGATATGTTTTCGGTTGAGGTGAAAAACGATTGCCTAACCTGCCGAGCGACTCGTCATCACTTGTACGATCCCAATCAAAGAGCCTAAGCACGAGTATGGCACGTTGTGAGACCTCAACCACAGCCTTATCCGTTCAGGCAACAATATTACGGTTATATGGAAGACATTGTATTAATACTGTTAGTATTCAGCGGGCTTAACTAACACTCTACAAATTCATTGTTACTTATGTACAGTGGTCATTAGTTGAAACAAACTACATTGAAATCAATACACTACAGGGCATGCAAAGTGTGTGTTCAGTACAGGGTGCTCCAACTGTTTGTGGGTGTAAGAATGTGTTAGAGCGCATGCAAAATAGTTAGTATATGTTTTATTATTTGTTAGCAGTTTGTTATTAGTCGGTTTGTTTTGGTGTCGTTAAAGCAATTGCAATTGATTATATCTGATGTGAGTTAGGAAACAGTCATGAAGCACTGTTTAGTGTATAAAGCTATTACTTTGGCATTAAACTTAGTCTTAAATGGTCTCGATTCTATATAGAGGTACTCACATATTTGAATGTACTAAACGTTAAAGGTTAAAACATTACTTTTTCAAAAGATTACGTGATTAATAAATTGTTGTAAAGTATTTTTAGCTAGTTTGTGGTCATTTAAGGATTGAAAACCTATTAAATCAAATGCTTTAAATCTTTAGGACTAATATTTATTGATATTACGCTCTTTAAGTCGATATCATTAAAGTTTTTTGGTCATGGTATTTAAACATTTTCAAATAAGTCGAAGCACATCGTCAGGTTTGTTCAGTTTTTTAGGAAACTCTTAAAAGTATTAGTTTTTAGAAGGCAAAACTCAAGAACAAGATTAAAATAAAACGCATTTACAAGGAGTTAGAATAACAATATCAATGCAGTCACATGCCGCAATACAACCTGCCCAATAGATCATCGGCGGAAACGCCTGGCATACTTTGGTCATAGTCCCACAAAGAAAAACCAACCAAATGGTTGATGGTGGTAAAAATACACGCCTAGAAAAACAAGTGTGTAAGAGAGAGAGAGAGAGAGATAGAGATAGAAAGACAGTGGGTAAACTTGAAACCATACATACAAACATATATGTAATTCAATTCATAGTTAGATCTAAGCATGCATTAGTATAACCAACATAGAAGATATTACGAGTATTTACTCACATACGTTGATGATTTGTGGGGAGTTTTTTGGGATTGAGGAGGGGGTGTAGCAGCAATATTATGACTTGAACCGACCCCGAACCGTATGAGGTATGGCTAAATGGCTTAGAGCTTACCTGCCAAGATTTTCGTCTTTTTTGGAATCATCAGAGTCCTTCACTTGTATGTCGACCCATTGACCCATTTCAATAAAAACTGGCGCCTAGTGGCAGACGCAAAGACGTAGGTACAAACAAAATACGAGTACATAATGTCAAAAAATATGCATGGAAATCAAAAATCATAAATCATAAATGGTAAATAGAAGAAAGAAGGAAAGAAAAAAGAGTAAAAAAACAAACACTACAGCATAAATAAATAAATCAATCAATTCGCATTTTGTGTGTTTTTGTGTGTGTGTGTTTGAGTGTGTTTTGTTTTGCGTTTTGTAGCATGCAGCAATCGAATGGCAAAAACGGCAAGAACATACTACAATAAGCAAGGCTGTGTTCGTGTAAGTTTCATAGCAGCAAGCAGCATACGCACCTCACACCAATAATCCCATTTGGGATTAACATTATTATCAATAATCTGCGTCCTAAACTCCTGTGAGCCCACATTTACAATGGCATAGGGATCCGATTTACCCTTGCCAAGCACACTAATGTCCTTCTTCATCAGATTCTTAGCCTCCACAACGTGTATGCGCAACAGGCCCTAGAAAAATTGAATAAATAGAATAACCACGTTTTAAAGAATTTGATTTTTAGCCCACCTCTGGTTCCGGCATTTTAAGTGCCACAGCTGACACCTCATTGCTCAATGATATGGGCAACTTGTTGGGCAACACCATCACATTGCCAATCTGTTCGACAATGATGCGACGCAACAGATCCGATAATCCAGGCATATCCATAAAATCAATCACACCCACCAAATTAAAATCAATGTTTGGATTGTTGAGGAAAAATATTTGCAAGCCGCCAACAAGTGGCATGGAGCGTATCAATGGCTTCATGACAACGCGCACCCAGCCATGGATCTGGAAATCCTTAATGCCACCCTTCATGCCACCCAAGTAAAAGTTAATGTCACAATCGCTGGCATAGAACAAATCCAGATCCATTATGATCTCATTGCGATCCACATTCTTATCGTAGATCTTAACACCGCCAATACGCGGCGGAATCGTGCCCAATATAATGCGATCAAATCGAAAACCGTTCATCTTGTATTGAGATAAAGCCAAAGCCACATTTGGCTCAATTGTCTCCTTAACCAGGGTGCGGGCAAAGTGATTTGCATTGGGCCACACCTGCTTCAGTATCTATTATGGCAAGCAATAAAAAATAAAGCTATTAAAACTTATCAAAAATTTTTAAATTGGGGTCGATGTATACCTTATTCAACCACTCGGCTCGTTCCACATCGGGAAAATAGACCCAGGCGGGCAGTTCATCAATGCGCGCCAGAATCACATCCTTTTCGTTGGCCAATGCTGATGCCTTGGCAATGTCGCGTCTCTTGGCCGATGTCTTGGCCAGCTGGTCCCGGGCCACAGATAAAATGACCGGAGCTATGAGCCAGGCGACCGACCAGCCCATATAACCAACTAGATATATGGAGCCCACAATGGCCACCTTTTTGCCCACTGAATAGAGCACTGAGAAAATGTTATTCTCATCGCTGCTGCGTGGCTTGGCCACAGTTTGATTTGTGGCATTGCCATTGGCCGTTGGCGTTGCACTTGACGCAGTTGTTGTTGGTGTTGGTGTACTCGCTGGTATTTCACTCATTTTGGGCGGTTGGGCCAGCTTCACAATGGGCTCCTCCTGCTGCGGATCGGGTGGCACAATAAAATCAGCCAGCGGCACACTCGGCTCAGCCGTATTCTTATCCCTAAAGCCAAAAAAAACAAACGTTATTCAAATTGAAGGCAGCTGATTCATTAGCACTGAAAACACGACTCGTCTAATGATGATGTCATGCTTTGAGATGCCGTACAGCTCTCTATGGAGAGTGCAGTAAACAATAACAACAAATTGCCGGCTTTATATACAACATTCCATTTTATTGTGTTTACCTGCGCGCGCTAATAATTTCTATTAAATGGCTGTGCATTACTCATACGTGGCGTGGGCCAAACAAATTGACACAGTTTTCAACAAGTAAAAGTTGCAACAACAAACACCAAGCACCTGTTGAGCTAATTGCCAGTTCGTAAGAGTACTTAAACATAAATCTAAACTATGTACATTACAATATAAACTTTGTTTACTATTTAAGATGCAAATGTCACGGTCTAATCTGAAATTCTTGTAAGTGGAATGTCTTAATAATAAACTTCTAACAACCGAAACTGCTAACTGCGTTTAGTCATGCAAAACTTGAGCATAATTGAAAAGAATGTGTTTGGGGGCCAGACATTTAACTCCCCTTTTAAAGGCTCATCAATAATGCAAAACTCTTGGGTAAATTTACAAACTTCAGTTTTTGGTCTGTTGTCTGTTGACTTTTCCTCTCATAAAAGTGAAAAAAAGTTGTTTTGTTTATGTTATTCATTTGTGTACTACAGCTGCGGGCGTTCTTTTGAATACTCTAATTGATATTGTCTTAACTTTTTTCGGTTAAATTGAAAATTGAAAGCTTTTGACTTAACGGTTTAACAATGAATCGAGATTTTGTTTATTTAGGAGCGAAGCACCCTTAACACACATATAACGGTAGCTAGGCGTCGTCAAAGCTTCGTCTACAAAGCTCGGCTAATTCCATTTATATATGTATATACATATCCGACTGCGCTGCTCCACATTTTATTCAAGTGGTTCAAGTGGTGCGACATTTGGCAATTGGGCTGTGTATCGGGTACATGGCAAATTGACTCTGGTCTCTCGGCACCTGTTGATTTGCCGTCAAAGTCAAGCAATGAAAACAAACAAACACAGAGAGTGAGAGTGTGAAAGAGAGAGAGAGAGACAGGGAGCCCCAGAGAGGGAGCTGCCTCAAGTCTGACATAACTTTTCAAAAAGCTACTCAATTGGCATCCCATTGCCAAGAACTTGAACTCGCTTAACGACTTATTCGCATACAAAATTTTGTTACTTGTTGTTGCTTCTTCTTCTACTTCTCCGCTTCTTCATTCCCTTACTTTAATTGCTTCTGCGCTGTTTTTTTTTTTTCTGAAAAGAATGACGTCGTCGTCTAATTGGCGTTGTTTTATTTACTTTTATGTTTGTTTGTTGTTAGCGACCCCGTTGGCCATGTGCTCAGTTTCAATAGATGAAAGCATAAGTAAATCAAATAATAATAGATATTTAATTGTTGAGTCACCTTTGCATAGTTCTAGCTGTCAATGTGCTTTCTTCTGCTCAGTGTGATGTGGATTTTGATAAGAGCTAAAAAATAAAATATAAAAAAAAAAAAATTTGTTAAATTTTACAACATAAAAAATGTTCAAAAAATTTAAAATCAGTAAAAAACTCCTAAAAATAATATTGAGAAAATAATGTTCAATTTTTTGGCTAACTAATTCGCAAAACTCAGAGGAAATGCTGATAAAAAATAAATACGTGCTCCAACAGTATATAAACTAAAGCTGCATATCGTAAACATAAAAGATTATTCACGAAAAGAAACTTAAATCGTACTTAGAAATAAGAAAAATAAAACGACAGAAATAACTATAAAAAGATATAGGGGTTAGGTTTGTAAGTTAAAGAGAATACATTTTTGACTCATAGCTAAAAATTCTTTTAACATGATTCAAGCGCTTTTAATGCAATTTGTTTAAAAATAATTTATGTTAATCCAATTCACCCCGTACTTAGCTATTGCATTACGCATATTTGATGGACACATGAAAACGATTTCATTTTTTGTGCATGTTTTTATCCCAAATTTTTCGTTTGCCATTTCATAATTCAATCGTTTGGCTAATTATGCATATAGATTGTATATGATGTCTATATAATCGAGCACGTACCAAAGTGTCTTTCATTTAAAATACACTCACAAAATATCATAGAAATACGCATACAAACACACAGACACTCTTTTCTGTATCTTAAATTCTTTTGTGGCCTAGAGTATATACAAACTTGCCAATATGGAATACAATTTGTGTATTTTTATCAAGTTCTAATTTCCATTCGCTCTTCAAACATAAATAGCAACAACAAAGTAAAAAAATCGCATTTGTTGAATGTGTTTTTAATTTAAAAAAACCGGATTCTGATTACGCATTTAGCAACAATTACAACACCATATAAGCATATATATACCTACATATATTCTACGCACCCAAACAAATCTTAATAAACTTTTTTGTTGTTGTTAATTTGTGATGTCTGTTTGACTTTTGTTTTTGTATTTGAAATTTATTCTGCTCTGGCTTTTTTTTTGTTGATTGCGCGACGCGTTTGACGAGCTTGCGTCGTCGGCAGCGTATTGAAAACTGAACACAAATTCTGAGCAAAGATTTGTTGTCTGTGTTTTGGCTTTGAGTGAAAGCTTCGTGCATGCTTGAGCAAAAGCTTCACACAGCAGCCGGGCGCGAATGCGGTATCGTTTCTTTGGCGCCATGGGACAGCATTATTGAGGCAGCCTCAGCTACACATGATAACATGAGATTTTTTTGCGTTCTGTAAATGATGTTTGTGACGTTAAACCTTGGCATTAGTTATTCTTAATTTATGTAAATATTTTATACCGTATTCCTTTCTATATAAATAGTATTACTTTAAGAAAGCACTACACAAATTAACTCTGTTTTTTTTTTTTTATAAAAAGAAAACCACAAAAATGTTAGGCATTCAAATTATACAGCAATAGAAATATAATTTTTGTTTATATCAAAACCTCAAATTATTATTTCTGGGAAGCTTACAATTATATTGATAACGTATATTAAAAAAATTCAAAACAAAAGTTGGATAACATTTCTCAAATTACTTCACATTCAATTACCGAAAACAAAGCCCTTGCACTTGCCACAATCAATGCCTATCGTGGTTTGTAGCATAGTGTAATTAGCTACTAATTATACAGGCAATTCCCGGGTCAAGCGTTAATTGTTAATTGTTGCTATGCTGCACGTCCTGTGGTCATTGATAGCATCTGGAGCAACATGTTTTTTTTTTGTGGCTATTTGGGCTTTATTTTGTTTTTGTTGCTGTTCACGCCGACCGCACTAAGCTGCAAGCGGATTAAATGAAACGCCGCAGCATTTTTTTCATAAATAACAAATGTGCGCGTAACACATGACGTATGAGTAATAATCGAAGCATATGCATTTTTAATGAGGCCAGCAGATTAAAAGGTAAACAATGGCCCGCAAAAAGCGCAAATCAAACGCAAACAAACTACAGCACAACTTTAATATGGCCTTCAACACCCGCACATAAGAACACACCCGCACACACACACACACTCATACTGCTGCACATTGTCTGGCTGATGAGGGCAGGTAAAAAGCAGGCAAGCATACCTTGTTGAAGGACACACTTTGCTGCTGCTGTTGCCGTTGCCGTGGCTGTTGCTATTGCTGCAGGCAAATGAGTGAAAAATGTTGCAACAAATACCAACCGCTTCTAAGGAATTTACCTCGTACATGCACATTACGTGCTTTATGCTCCGGGCCCGCCCTCCAACAAATTAAAGTCCAGCAATTACGAAAGGAAAAGTCCCTAAAAGAATAGTTTTACACAACATTAAGTTGTTGATTGCAGAGCTGTTAATTATGTATTTTGTGTTGAAATATAAATTTGAATTTAATAGCTATTGATTTTATATGCACTTGGGTGTTAAAATTGTGTAATAAATCCAGAATGCTAAAAGCGGACAGCTATCAAAGTTTAATTTCTGTCATGGGAACTAATTTATGTCAGGGATTGATTTAAAACCATTTTTAATTCTTAATTTTGAATATTTCCTTTGATTTTTTAGGGTCTTGTGTTGGTTATTTCGTGATTTAAAGTCTCGTAAATGCTTATTTTTTTGTCTTAGGGAAATTTAAACTTACTTATCCGTCAGGATTATAGGAATCATGACCTTCAAAGTACACGCCAAACAAACCTTTAAGGTTTAACACTTTACTTCGAAGAAAATCAAGATATAAATCTGATGTTAAATATCAAATTTCACATACGTGTCACGCGACCATATGCAACATTGCTCGTTGCATGTGTCGTGATTTAATTGCTTTATAAATATTTGATCAGACTTTGTCTTGATTTAGTTTGGTACTTGAGTGTGGTACACGCGGCGTATGCATAATGAGCTTTCCAGGTTTTTCAACTTTGAACTGTAGAACTTGAAACCGAATGAAATCGTAGGCATGACTGAACAATAAACTTTGATGTTTGCCCAATTGATTGCAACGAATTGAGAACTAGCATGTAGTACTAAGTGTTTTTTTAAAGCCGACACGCAACAATAGGTTGCAGGGAGCAGCAGCAGCAACATCAATTGGGGTCAAAAGGTTGATGGTGTTGGCCTGCGGCAAGGCTTGAGTAGCAGCAACTGGGTAAACAGGTCCTTGAAGCATCCTCGTTTGTTTTACTACAGCTTTTGTCTTCTGTTTGCCTTCAGATAAGTGACGTCACGTTGCCTTTGATTTATGGCTGGAGCTCAATGAAGCAAATCCAATCGCAGCGTAAATTTGTAACAAATTGTCAAGCAGTTAACAAGAGACGTGCAAGGGGTGGCTGAGATGTGATTTGATTAGAAAAGCCATGAATGGAAAGCAAATTGAGTTAATTATCTGCATTACCCATGTACTTGTACTTGTGCAAACAGATATTGATTGGATGACTGGATTAGGTAGCGAGAAGGTCCTTTGGAAACATTGTCTTGTTGCTTGTTGTTGCTATGTTTATATAATAGCTTGTTAAAGCTCCACTCCTTTAATTAAGTAGTCAACACTTAATTAGTGACAGCAACGCTTGGGAATTGTAAAATGTAATTTGCTAACATAAATATTTGATGAGTCAGAGATGGAGTAAAGGGTCATGTCCAGCAAAGAAATGAGAAATGCTGTCACGTAACTTGTTACGCTTTAAGGAACACGTTTTTAATGACGTAAGCGGTTGATGTTGTCTTGGCTGAGCTTGCAGTCACAACTCAGATTAAGCCCTTAAAGTTACTCAGTGAAGAGTATTTAATGCTCGGCTTGAAACAGATGTTTCCTGCTTTAAATGCCCGCATGATAACGTCATCAGCGTCGGAAGCTGCCTCAATTTGTTTGAAAAGCCAAAAGTTGATTTTAGTTTCAATTCAGCTGAATCACAAAAGACAACTTTACAACTTTAGGTATTCCATTCCACAACCACAACTCAGACCTCTACAGAAACTGTAATGCAATTTGCATTATGAAGCACGTTTCAAGTGTGTCACACACACACCACACACACACACACACGCACAACACAACATACACAACCATACACTTGAACGCACACATCACATTCAATATTTAAACAAATTTCTTTACGGGCTGGGAATTATTTTGCCAGGCATATGGGCAAAGCCTGTGTCCAATAAATGATATGAGTTCAAGTTTTGCTCTTTTATTTCGTTAAATTCACTTTTTTGCGTAAGGAAAAACTTTTGTTGCGTAGTTTGTTAAGGGTCTTCGCGTTGCCTGCTGATGATGTTTCCATAAAATGGCCGCAGGGATATGCAAATGCATAAAATAAATGTGAAGCAAGCAAAAAGTTCGACCACAAATGAAACCTGAGCTGTTGGGCTATTAAATTAGCCACCAAACAAATTCATGTACAACAAGCACAACTCGAAGTGAGGGGAACATGCAGAGGTATTAATAGACACTATTATCGCTTCAATCAGTCGACTGCCGGACGCAAGCACAAACTGAAGAAAAAAGCGAAGAGGGAGAGAAGGAAAAACACACAAACATTTGGAATGTTTTGCTTATGAATTATACAGAACCTCGTTTTTTTTTTTGGTAGTATAATAAAATTTCCACAAGCTCAGGCCCCAGTAAAAGCAGTGCTTAAGCCAAGTACAAGTACATACTTCAAAGTACCACAAAAAGTAACACACAAAGGCAACTAACAAAATAACCAAAAGAAAGACACGCACGAAAATTGTTGGCAAGCAGTCAAGGAAAACAATTAGAATGTTGCAAGCACAAATTTGATTGACTACAATATGCCCTGGGATTCCCTTAAATGTGTAAAGTTTTGTACCTATCAAAACGTAATGAACGAAAAACATGATGCTTAAACTCTGGAGAAGGTCTCTTAACAAAATAGATTAAAGGAACTTTTTAAGCTCAAAGAATAAGATGTATCTTATTTATGAGAAAAGAGAGTCTCTTAAGCTCCCTTAAGTACTTGTTTAGCTATTGATTACCAAAGAATTTGTAAAGAAAACATTGCCTACTTTTTGGGGACAATAATCAAAGTAGCTAAGAATAAAGTTTTTTAAACGTTTATTCATAGCCATTGAAAATTGAAAATTACCGTTGGACAACAAATCCAGCTCAAATATATATTTCATTGCATGTGCTTGCTAGTGAAAAACGAAATGTTTAAATGTTTGTCTGCCAAAAAGTAACGATTTGTGTCATAGCTGTCGCTTGCAGCGCTGTTGACGGCTCTAAGCTGCTCGCAATTTGTCATGACCAAAAATGAAATCGCGGTCGGTCGGTCAGTTGTAGCATTAACGACAATAAATGCCACACTAAAGTATGACACACCCTGATACACCCTCCACCTCGCCACACATTGCCTGGAAGCAGAACTTTATTGCCTTGCAAGGTTATTGTTGTTGCGGCAACGAAAAATGTGGTTACACTTTAATTATGCCTGGCGTCAAGTGCAAAAGTCAACCACAACAAAAAGTTGTTTGTTTGTGTGTGTGTGCGTGGAATCCTTTAGCTTGTTATGAATGTCTGTCACACTGAAATATCTGCCAGACTGTATGTCTGTTTGCTTGTTTGTTTTGTCTCTGTATGTTTTTGTCAGTTTTAGCTTTTGTCAAGTCATACTGCTCCCTTTCACTTTTTCTCTTTTTGTGTGTGTTTTGCTGCTGACAACGCAGCGTATGCGTAATATTTACAATTTTCACTTAACCACACAGAGTAGTAGTGGTAGCAGGAGCAGGTGTGGCAATAGCCAAAGGACTTGCCACTTAGGATTGCTGCATTTTTAATGTTAACGTTGCAAAATTTCACTTACAATTTGGCAAGTGCTGCTGCGACTCCTGCTGCTGGTACTTAAATAAGATGGCCAAGTGGAAATAACAAAGCCGTGGCCAGGACTAAAATAACAATGGCTCAAGTGCACAATTGTTGGCGACACTTTTCCTTTATTACTTTCTTTTTGGAAGGGTCCTTTTACTAACAGTTCTATTGATTCGAGACTGGCGAGCCGGAATCGCCACTAAAGAAAAGCGCGCCGAATTTTCCACACAATGCGGACGCGTAATGCAACGCAAGGACGACAATAACGGACTCGCATCGTACGTGTCTCGAGCACAACTGAAAAATGTGACTGCATGAGCCAGCAGCACCAGAAGCAGCAGCACAATGTCACTCATACGCAGCGTGTGACCCACATTTGGAGTAACTCAATGAGAGCTACGAAAGAGAGAAACTGAAAGCTCTCTCTCGCTGTGAATGCTTTGAGCGACGCAAGGTCGCATTTTGTTTACGTTTGTTGCTATTTTTGGCGCCAAATGCGACGAAACAACTGTTGCAGCAACTGACAGCTGGAAAAGAAGAGGAGAGGGATTCGATGTGTGGCTGCTAAGTATAAATATTTGCAAATTAGGCAAGTGCAGTCGCTTCATTGCACAGCTTGCATATTTTATATTTTAAAGCATACATAAAGTATATAAGAATATAGGTATATTTAATAAAATTTATTTTAAAGTAATTTTTTGCTAACAAAGCGTGTTAATTTTATTTTAAATACTATAATTCTTAAATTAAATATTATTTTAAAAGTTGGCATTTGTAATTGTTAATTCTTTTATGTTTCTTAAAAGAACCCTAAAGCTTAGTCATGCGCAACATTTTGACATTCATTGTGCTTTGCTAACACGCCAGACTGAAATGTACAGTTTGATGGGAACTGTGTCAAATATTTGAAAGCAGCATTGGTAGTTATACTTTTACATAAGTTTCAATTTCTCATTATAAAAACCAAAAATATTTTATAATTAATAATTTTTTATTTATGTTGATTAATTGATTTCTCGTTTTTGCAGTTGGAGAGAAAGAATCCTGAACAAACAACCAAAAGATGACGAAACAGCATCTACCACAATAGATGCAATCCTTGACTAAGTAAAAGATTTAGAATAGGCATCATTCAAGATATAACAAAAGCAAAAGTGCGAGATGTCACTGCAGATGTTACTGTTTTGGCCTCTGTGGTATGGCGCCTATGAATGATTTACTTTGCCATCGCGCACGTAAAGTGCGCGATTGATGTGACTGTGACTGGTGGCTGCTCGATTTGCTTATGGTTACCAATCCCTTTGACTTGGTATCCTATCACAAGGTGCTTTGTTTTCATCAACATCAGCAATGTACATCATATGTTTGTTGCTTGTATTTTGGTAGAATTTGTGGCCACTTAAAAAGCTAGAAAAGATGTGTCTATAAAGATTCAAATATACATTTCTTATGTAAAAACTAACCTGGTTGGCAACGCTATTGAAAAAAACACTTACAGAAACGCTGGAACTCCAATTGTAAAGCCAACTGCAAAGAGAAACATTTGATTAACAGGACTGCAAAACCTTTCAAATTTAGAAATGGTTGGTGTCAAGGGTTGGCAAACCAGCTGAGGTAGCGCGGTTTATTTATCGTTACTAAACGTTACAGAATTGGAAATTTAATTACTTACTCATACTAGTGAAAACAACAAGATCACACGTTCTTGTTGTTGCTTCTCCTCATTTAAGCTTGTTGTTGCTTCTCCTTTAAGCAATGCCGCTATCGAAGATGTCCCAAGCTGATGATGCTGACAACAGTGCAATGGGGTAGGTGATAGGTTACAGGTCGAATGGTTTGGTGAATATAAGCGAGTTGAGCTGCCTCAGTCACAGCAACAACAGTCCTGCACTTTGTACTGTGCGATGACAAAGTCAATTATTCAATGACATTATGCCACATTTACCTAAAAGAAACATCTGTGATGCCTTTGCCACGCACTGTAGTCTTTGTAATATCTTAAATGTAGCGAAAACTTAATCTTCTATCTGGCCATGGAGTGCTCCTGTTGCGGTTGCTCCTGTTATGGTCACCTGTCCGGTTGTTTCTTCAGCTTTCTCTCGCCGTCTGCCGTCATCTTCGTTAAAGTCAAAATAAAGCTAAGTTTGTCTTTTTGAAACACTAACAACTGCGACTCGTTATTAGCATTCGTTGTGAAAACCAAGAGCTCGGTATTGAGCCCAGGCAATGAAGAAATTATACAGAACGTCCATTGCAGCCCTGCACATGGACTTTCTTTGCTTTTGATTTTTTTCCGCTGCCTTAATTTTAATCGGTTGATAAGACGTGTTCATTTTTCGGGTTTGTTTTCCAAAATAAAAATATATTAAAATATGTTTATTATTAAATTTTTCAATGCAAAAAAAAAATTAATTTTTGATTTTTAGTTGTTGATCGGTTTCACTTTTGCTACAGAATGAGTTTATGAAATGTTTTACTTACGCATATTATCAATTTTGACAATTTTTTCTCATGGCCAACTTTACAAAAAATCAGAAATTTTTTATTTGTTTTGTTTTTTTTTTTTGAGCCTGCAAACTTACATGTTATGGACCATTCCCATTGCTGCCAGGCACAGGTAAATTTATTGCAAGTTATTTTTTTTAAAAACATAAACAGAATAAACAAGAAGGCTCTAGTTGATAAATCCCGACTAGAACATACCCTTAACCCGTACAGTCATTTGTGTGTATTTACCGTGACCAATATAATCAAACTTCAAACTGCGATTTTGATCAAACAGACAGACAGACATGGCTAGATCGACCTGGCTGTTAATGCTGATCAAGAATATATATACTTTATAGGATCGGAGATGCTTCCATCTGTCTGTTACATACATTTGCACAAAACCATTATACCCTTATTTACCCATTTAATGGGCTAAGGGTATAAAAATTACTTTGTATACCAGAGATGACAGCTTGGCGAGTTAACTCCATGACAGTTGCAGACTTTTAACAACTCGCCCAATAAATTCGCTATGATTTTAACTTAAAAACTGGTATAAAAGAAAAAGCATTATTTTGCGTGTCCATTGAGCTGACACTAAAAATAAATCAAATTAATATAAAAAAGATAACAAAACATAAGAAAGTCGAGAAATCCCGCTAGTACCCCATACGTAAGTGTGCAAACTTCAAACTCGATATCTCGGTGGTTTTTGATTTTGTAAATTTTTATGTTCTTTTTTTAAAGTTTCAACCCTTTTCATTTTGAAATTAGATTTTTGTTGTCGTACATGTGTATTCGGAACCAGAAATTTATCGTGATTTTAATATTTATATAAAAGATTTAATTTCAATTAACATCTCTGATAAACTAAAAAATCGTTATAGCAGAAGAATGCTGATCAAAAACATCATAGACTAAAAAGTTACATACTTTGACAAAACCTTTATACCCTTATTTATTTAAAAGTTTGTATGCAATGCGCAAAAACATATAGAAAAAATGTGTAAAATATATCCAAATAACTTTTGTGAATTTATGTGTTATAAATAACTATTTGTGATTTGTTATAAATACTTGCGTGTTCCCACAAGTCTGCAAAATATTGGAATATATAATTTGTCTGTCTAGAAACAAACAAACAAACATAATCTGAAATTTCTTCAATATTTATGACGCATTAAATGCAAAAGACAGACAACAAATTTAATACCCCAAAGCTTCCTTTTCTCTACCGCCAGCACAAAGGGTTAAAATATTGTGCTTCCTGTTGCGACAGCACACGACATGCATAATAATAAATGTGAGTGGATACGCACCAAAACCACAACAACAATAATAATAATAATAATAATAAAAGTATGACAAGAAAACCAGTTGGCAAAAACAACGCACAATAACATGACATGAGTCTTAAGAACAAAGTTCGTTCGAATGTTTTATCCTCACTCCCATTCTTACCCCCCCGCCATTTCCACCCAATCGCACGGCATGTCGCTTCCGATTTATGATTCAACGGAGTCAGCTAATGCAATAATAAGCACAGCAGCAGCAGCGGTGCGGTTAAAATGTATGTACATATATACATAAGGGGTATACAAAAAATCAGGCACAGCTCAAACAAGTGGAAATCAAACAGTTCAAGTTAACAAAGTGTTTGGATACCCTGGAAGAAGGTTTTGTTTTTGAAAAATTATTGATGTCACGAAAGAAAAATAAAAGAGTTTCAAGGATATAATTAATTTCATGAAAAAAAAAACATGTTTAAAAAAGCAACATGAGAAAATAGCAGATTCAAAGAAAGCAAGATATACATAAGTAAAGTCCAAAATCGGAAAGACAGCAAATAGTTATATATTGATTGTGATAGTTGTTGAATAATAAATAATTATGCCATTTGACAAAAAGGAAATTTTTTTATGGAAACAAATTATCTTTTACCTATAAATTAAATTGTTTGTCATACGCAAATTTTATAATGCCACAGCTGCCGGTTCGCCGACAGGGTATGTTCACAGCATGATGCCAGCAATGCCTTTTATTATATTGCAAGGGGCCCGAAATCACTGCTGGGACATTTGCCAAAGATTCAGAGTGTGAAATTCTTGTCTGTTATGTTATTGAGCATAAAAAAATGGCTTTCGCTATTTTCAATATTTCAATATTTATGGAATCAATAACAATTTCTAATAATTTAAAATCAAAGGGATGTAAAAAAATTCTAGCTTTATGGCAAAACATATATTGTGTCAAAATGCATAAGCCAAAAACTTTAATAATTTTTCATTGCTTAACTCAATAGTTATTGGTCTAAGGACAAACATTTCCATTACGCTCTCAAGCTCGTAACTTTAAGATTATATATTTTTTCTTATTTTATATGGCTTAAAGTTCTTAACTCATTCTAATGCTTTACCTTTAGCATGTCAAGTTTACCTATCCTTAATCCACTTAAAGTGTATATATTTTTATTGACAATTTAATCGTTTGTTTAAACGTAACTTTACATAGCTAATGCTGTCACTTGAGGCTTATCTAGTGCACTTTAAATAACTCACAATCAGTCGCATTTCAAAAACACATCCTGTTTTAGATCTCGTTGATGTCTCGTTGGTACACACATATACACACACACACACACACACACACACAGAGAGAGAGCAAACACAGCACGATAAACCGGAAGTGCTTGACGCTTTTGCATATCCTCAAGTGCCACTAAGTGGTGCTATAGCTTTCATTTGTGTGGTGCTTATCGCACTCTCACTCAAACAAACTCTTGTATTCTATTCTATTCCCTCTCGTTCACCCTCTCTATCACACTCTCGCTCATGCTCTCCCTCTCTGTCTGTTGCCTGTGTCAAGTGCACAAGTGTTTGTAACTGTTCCATGCTAGTTTTTACCGCTTTCCATTGCTACATGTATTTTTATTTCCTCGTCGCTTTCTTATATTTTTTTTTAGTTTGGTTTTTGTTTTTTCGTTTTTGTTTCGCTGACCATGACAACTTTTACCCGTAAAACCCTTTGGCCCGACTTTTGGCCATGGCCAAATGTCCACAGCATAAATGACATTTATATTGGTTATAGAATGTATTTGAAGATTTTGTTGGTGTTGTTTCTGCTAATGCCATGGCTGCTGCTGTTGTTGTTGCTGTTATCGTGTATACGTGTGCGACTATTTTTGGCCATAAAAGCGTTACAATAACAAACATTGTGCACGACACACAAGCGTTGGCCAAAAAGGTCAACTTATGAAAAATGACAGCAACAACAATAGCGGTCAAAAGTAATAGTAAAGATTTCTGCTTCAAGAAGCATTGAAAAACTTTGGAGCAATATTGCCAACATATATTAAAACAAATACAACAAAACTAACAACAACAACAGGTACGTGCAACAATGACCAGCAAAACGCGTCCAAAAACAAATCATACAACATCATGCAACGGTCACTGGGGTTAAAAAACCAAAGCAGTGGAAGGGCTGTTTGCTGTAGTCAAAAGTTGCGTATACGCCATGTGGCAGACGAAAAAAGGCAAATGTCACAAAAGCCAGGTGATGTATTAGTGTGTGTGTGGGTGTTGGTGTGTGTGGTTGGGAAATGCATGTGCTTTTGGAACACTTTAGTGTGCCTATCCAACACTCACATAGACAGGCATGTAAATTAGTGTTGAGCAAAATAGTTCATTTGAAGCTGTGAGCCATTCTTGGTTCTATTTTTAGAAGCAGTTTAAGGTTAAGTTTAAGTATCTTATTGATTTGATAATTAACTTATTTGTTTCTTTAGTTAAATATTTCAAAATATTTTCAAGCTTATTCTATTTTTCTGTTATTATGTTGCGTTTGAAGGCTTTACAAAATAATTCTTAAGACTTTTAGGCTAAACAACTTTAAATGTTCTTTAGTACAAGCAACAATTTAATATTCGAATTGATTAAGATTATTTTGTGGTTTGATATATAAATTGCTTATAAATCTTCGCTTATATTTGTAGTGTTTTCGAATACAGTCTTGCGATAGTTATCGTGGTTGAATTGAACCAATTCACAACGGTTCGAGTCAGCACTTAGTTGTTGCTTCAGCCATGGCATTTAAAGCGCACATTGAACGATTTGGTACCATAAATCCATCGCCGCAGCCAATACAAATAAACAAGGCCCAGAGGAGGACTTTGGTTAGCTGAGGGGGAGTGTTGGCAGGATGTTGGCTGGCAGTCCAAAACGGCGATAGTTGGATGAACAGATAACCACAGCAAACTCACATGAACACACACACACACACACACACACACACACACACACAGACGCAATGCCATTAAAAGCCACAGACTTGCGCCTGACACGTGCTGATTAAACTCTTTTTAAATGTCCGAGCAGCGTACGTGTTGAATTTGTAGGCAGTTTAGCCGAGCATTAGTAAATGGATGCCAGGATACACTCATCAAAAGGGTTTACTATGTAATCGATGTCATTTAAGGATAACATAAAACCATTTATGAATTATAAATGATTTGATATTGACTGTATTTTTGGTAACTATTTGCATGAATAACTTTAATAATTTATGATACTCAAAGAACATTATTTTACAAAATATATTGAAGTTGTAAATAAATTGAATATTTTTGTAAGGAGAGTCTTGAATTGATAGGAACATTAGAGGTGGATGAAGGCTTTTCGATTATAAACCTTTTGTGTTCAACATGTTGTCTTAAACATTATCACAAACATTGTTTATTAAATCGTTATTATTTATTAAACCTCAAAAAAGTTTTGTTAAATAAAAAATTAATTTTTTTATGTAGTCCATTGCAATTGTAAGGGTATTTGCTATTCGTTCTCTTCACACTTTTAACTTGATCGTTCCTGTAGTGTATTTGTGCATCCTTAAAATCTTTGATTTGTGGTATTTGGCCAGGCTTTTAGTTCATGTGACATAACTTGCCCCTGGATGTTGGGGTTTTTGTTTTGTTCGCTCAGATTTTGAACCCTTTTTTGGGGTTATGTTAGGGGTAAGCAAAAGTCAGTCATGCGTGGAGCGAACGCGACCCAAACAAATACACTTTAAATAGCTTTCGGCCCTTTGGGAATGTCTCGTTTTCATTTTTATATTTTTTTTGTGTTTTTATTTTGTTGCTTTTGTTTTTGTTGCTTTTGTTTTGGCTGCTGGCGCCTAAATCATATTAATGAATTTTCTTTTTTGGGCCATGTTTAGAGTCTGTAGTGCCACATTAATTATGCAAAATTAAATTTTATATCGTCGCATTAGACGGTTGAAAAAAAAGCACGCTCCGACGCCTTTGCAGGATGTCTGCCTTTTGAGGCCCTTCTGCAGGGGCTTATTTAAATTTATGATTGAAAAAATATTAAATGCCAGCACGATGCGGGGAGAGGCGAGCCGAGACCAGTTGAAATCCGCTTGGGTCATTAGGGTGCACACACACACACACACGCATACACACACGAGCATTAACACAGCTGTGACTTTTGGTTAAGCGGTTTTTGCATGGATTTACGGTCAGTTTTAAACGGCATTCAAGCAGTTGCTGCTCATTAGCGCCATGCCCATACACATTACGCAATAGTTTTGCGACACTAGATTTAATGTTTATCTGCAGCGTTCAGGTTCATAAATCACGTCAATATGCTGGACACGAACCGGCGTCGACGCCGCCGCCTGAAATCGTGGCCAACTTTATCGGCACAAACTAAACGGACTAATTAGACCACAGCAAATAGAGAACAACGAGCAAATGTTAATAAATTGCAATTCATGTGCATAAATAATGGATGGCAACGACCAACGGTGCGTATAAGTGACCAACATATGTCAAAAGTGCAAAATAAACAGGATTAGGTGCATGATAGAAATTTTAAACTAAGTAGCTTTAGATACTTATAAACCGTTAAAGCGCTTAAGATCGTCATAAAAATATTTTGTGTCAAAATCAATATTTACTTTGACATTCAGTTTTGAGTTATTAAATGTTATTTCTTAACTTAAGGAAAAACTCTAAGTTGTTCTTAAGTTTTATTTACTGCACAAAAATACTGAAAAGTTGTCAGGTATGCTTCAAAGTTAACAGTTACTTTAAACTTAAGTGCAAAAACACTTTGTTTAAGTTGTTTTAGAAGAGAGAAAAAATGAGTTTTTACACTTCTTCAAACACTTGAAGGCACGTTGAGTTTCTGCTGTTGTCAAAGCAAAACAAATACTGTCGATAAACTAAACATTCACTTAATGATTATAATACAAACATCCGAAAGCTCGTATCCTTGCATAACTATTGACAGCTTCGACTCCTTTTAGTATACTGTCAATAATATGCAGATTAAAGCACATATGACAGAATCCAATTACAAGTTTGTTGCTATTTGACAGTTAAATATTAATTTGACTATTTAATGACCCAATTTTGCATTTTGAAGGTTTTGTGCACAGAACACAAGTTGACATAAACTAATGAAGAACAGTTCATAAACATAGAATATTGTAAATGAAATTCAAAATGATTTAAACTATAAACTAATATTTCCATGGAACTTGAAAGTTTATCTAGCAGTTAAATAAAACGTAGCACAGTTTTACGTAACAAACTTTCTCTCTCTCTCTCTCTCTCTTTGGCTTTGTTAGAGTGTTGCGAAAGACCAATGTTTTTTTGTTGTTGTTCGAAAACCGTCTGTAACTACGTTTAGCATCGATAACTATGCTGGCAGGCCAGGCATTTAACCAGAAGGTGCAACCAATGGACCAACATAAACCCAATAACTTAGAACCTCAATGGGCTCTCTCTTTGGCTCTGTTTGTATGTGCATATGAGTGCGTGTGTTATACGGGCCAATTTGAGCATGGTTCGAATACACCAACACCAATAACAAATAGTCGTAGTTAAAGTACTCGTCTGCAGGCCAAATGGTAGCTGCTGCACGTAACCTACAACATTTTTGGGCTTAAACCAACTGTGTGTATCTCTGTGTGTGTGTGTGTTGCCCTTGGTAGCGGCCCAGTTAGTTGAGGGGGCAGCACCAACATGTAGTTGCGATTAAAAACTTTTTTCTTCTCTCGTTGTTGTTCTTGTTCTTGTTGGGTCTCTTGCTGTCATTCGCAAACTGTCTGTGGGCAATCAAGCTGCATGAGTGCATGCCATGCACCTGCTGCACCTTCAACCATTCTATCAGCTCCTCTTCTTTTCATTCTATCTCTTGTCTAACGCACACACACAGACACAAACACACACACACAGACACACTGAGAAGTGCACGTGCAGCATTCGCAGCATCATTAACGGCATCGGCAAGCTCTGCACCCTTTTAAGCCTGTCGCTGCCGCCTGTGTTGTTATCTTTGTTGATTGCGTGTGGCGGTGGCTTAAATTGTAGCAACTGCCAAAGGATATCCAACAGACGCAGACAGCACGATTGCCATTTAAAAGAAAACAAAGAAGTTCAAATCCTTTTGGCTTGCGCCTTTGTGCAGTTGCCCTAATTAATTGCACTATCCAACAGGGTTTGAATAAAAGAATTTAAATTGCACTCATTGATAGGTTTAAAGACATTAAAACTACATTTTTTAATAAAAAATCCTTTTTAATCATAAATTATTATATTATTATAACACAATAAATATTACTTTAGTATTAATTTACGATTCCATACAAATATCTGTAGCACAGTGTTAACAGCATCAATCAGCAAGTAAAATGTAATCTTTAAGTGCAGCATACGTTGCGTATGTGTAATTTCCAATAAGAAACAATTTACAAAACGTGTTTGTATGAATGTTGCACAAGTATTTGCATGTGGTTTGTGTGGTAATATCTCATGTTTGGCACTGTGGAAAATCGCTTTATGCTAATTCAATTCAGTGCCCCCAAAATATGACTCCTCTGTCCAATGAGTGTGGTGTTGTTATGCGTGTATGTGTGAGTGTGTGCATATATTGATGTCTTTGGGCCCATCAAAGCCTGCATAATTCGATTGAAAATTAAATTGTTATTAGTTTGCGCAACAGGCAAAATGGCCAAAACGGGGCAGAACGGGCCAAGCTGGGCAATTGTGAATGAATTGAGTTGAGTACAGTGCTGTTCGTGGTTATGGCCAGGCATAAAGGCAGTCTCATTAGCATAGACACGAAGCGAAGACGCGTTTTGTGGATGCCACACAAATTTACATACAACACTAAAAATAACATAAATACATATTGCCAAGCAGCAGCAAGCAGCAAGCGGCAAGGCGACAAAATAAATGACACAAAAAAAAAACGAACAAAGATGAAGGAAAACAAACTAAAGCAGTGGAAAAACTACTCAGAATACAAAAAAAAAAAGTAAATTCAAATAAACCTTAAAATTGACTTAGCGACAGCAGCGACGCCGGCAGCGACAGCAACAGTGACAGCGACAGCCGGCAGCACAAGAAATTAACACAAAATCAAAATACATACATAAAAAAAGCAAAAAGAAAACAACCAAAATGCTAAAGCAAAAACGTCAACAGCTTTGTCGCCAAAGCTACGAGCAAGCAGAGCAAGCAAAAATGCAGACAGCTCCGCTTTGATAGCAACTTTCGGATACCCTGTTATAAAATAAATATTCCATAAGGAGCTTCCAATTTATGTACTGTTAACTTTGCTTATGCTTGCAAATTATTAAAGTCAGCTATAAAGTTAAATTACACACAATCTCTCCTCACTCTTGCCATACGCCTAATACTCCCACTTTTAGTGCTTTGAAATTTAATAGCATTGATGTTGCTTGTCGCTATGGCTGTTGCTGTTGGTTGTGTGCTTTGTCAGCCTGTAAAAGTGTAACCATGCTGTTGCAGCGCATCGAACATGAACATGTTGCGAACGAAGCATGTTGCGAGCAAGCGAGAGCTGGCAATAAAGTTGTATGGCAATGCTGTTTGCAATGTAGTTAACATGAATAGCAAATGATTTGTTAAAAAATTCTTGCTATGCAAATACTTAATTATATTTTTGAAAATTGTCAAATAAGTGTTGCATATTTTCGTAATATATTTTATGTGTTTAACATGCCCTTACGTTTTCTCTACCACTCTGTCACGCCTTTGTCCCACTGTGTAACGCTTGTCGCGCTTTAAAACCGCTCTTCATGCCACCCACTCACACAAGTACACACACATAAGCACACACAAGCACACGCACTCAGTACGTCGACAAGCAGCAAACAAGTTCTCGTCCAAAGTTCAAACGCAACCTGGTTGGCGTTGGCTGCCGGCAATGACGACGACGACGACGACGCCAACGCCAACGCCAACGCCAACGCCAACTGCGCCGTCACTGTCTCCGTTTAGTTTGTTTATAAATTTTGTGCTGTTCGGACGTGAGCGCATCATATTTCGTCTGGCATTCTCGCATTCGCATATTCATTTGTCGTCTTCACGTCGCGCGTTTTGTGCTTGACCCCAACGTGCTTCTCTCGCCCAACCTCCCAACCGCCTACGCCATACAGCCAGAAGGCGCGCGCGACAAGTGAAGCACACAGGTTATACGACATACAAAAATATATACATACCATACCATACCATACATACATATATTAGCGTGCGAGTGCGTGTTTGTATGTTTGTGTGTGCGCGACTGTTTGTATTTGTGGCTGTATTTGCATTAGTGTAACGTGTTTGCCGTGTGTCGCGTTGATTTCTTTTGTTTGCTGACCAATTGTTGAGCTTAATTAATTGCAAGTAGCATATGGCTAAACAACAACAACAATAGCCAACAACAACTACAAGACACACTTAGAGAACCCACAAAGCCTGCTGATGTCTGTGGAGGTTTGAGTTTGAGTTTATTTCGCAACGACTGAAAAGGTATTGGAAAAAGTGCTTACTTCTCACTCCAACTCCAACTTTAACCGAACACACACACACGTACACGCGTTGTAGTAGGAGAGTATCGAGCAGTAAGGCAATAAGCTAAGCGAAGCAGCAGCAAAGACAACAAATAAAAACCAGTTTTTGACAACGCTGCAAGCAGCGCAGTCGCAGCGTTCATTGTGAGGTAAGTGTGTGCATGTGTGTGAGCGTTATATTAGTTGTTGCTTTTCCAGTCCGTCTCTCTCTCTCCCTCACTCTCTGCCTGTCTGTCTGTCTGTGGCAGACGGTCGACGACGTCGTTGCCTTTGTCGCCCACACGCCTTCGCCTTTGCCTTCGACTCGTTGATATTAAACTGGCTTCAGCTTTTGAAATGTAACTTTAATTTGATTAAAATACGAACTCAAAAAGCTGGCCCACCCTCCTCTCGCTTCCGCTCCCATGCAGTATGACGACAACTTGTTGAAAGAATTTTAATTTGCCAACTAGTCGAACATATAAAACTGCTTCTACGCGGCAGAAGATCAGTTTTTTCTGCTCACAAAGGACAAAAGCACAAGAAAAAAAATTAATTTAAATCATTCTAAATTAAAAAACAAAACTAATTTGCACAGTTTTGCTGGTTTTTTTTTTGGTACGGTTTTGTTTTTGTTTTTGTTCCAACTTTGTCTGTCTGTGTTTTCTGCTTCTTCTGTTGACAGCAAAAAATACTCAGCATCAGCAAAAAAAAAGCAAACAACAACAACAACAAATCCCAGTAGCAAACTTTTTAATTGTCAACTTTTAACCGAGTCGAATCGAGTCGAGCTGACTCGAGTTTAGGCCCAAAGTTCGAGTTGAGTTCTGTTCTGTTAAAAAGGCGAGCTTTTAGAAGTTTCTGTCTTTTTTTGTTGTTGTTGTTGGCACACTAATTGAAATTTAGTTTGTTATCTTTTATGCACTCTATTTCGTTTGATACACAAAAACTTTGTGACCCCTTTTTGCCAGTGGGATTATTTTAAAAGCTTAATCAATACGACAACTCTAAGCTTACATAACAAATCGGCAGCTAAAAGCAAAGTAGATGGCTGACAAAGAGGCATATTAAATGTATTTAATATGTAATGTATAATACTAATACCTAGCTGAGGGAATTATCAGATTTAGTTACAGGTTGCAAGTTCGATTTGTATTTAAGTTATCGACAGTTCTTATCAAGATGCTTTCGTTTAACAGCCGAAGCCAGTAAAATGGTATTACTGATTTGTAAAGAAGTATGCAACATACAGACGGAAGCTTTTTTGATCCCAAAAAGTATATGTGTTCCATATATACTGTGGATTTATAACAAAACTTTTAGCCATTCGAAATAACAATTTTCCTTCAAACACATGTGATCGATAGCAACAAAGCTTTTTATTTTGAAAAGATAGACAAAATAATAAAGATCTAAACAATTTTTACTGAAATCAGTTGAGAAATACTAGAGATATAAGAAGATTGAAGTCTACATTCTCAAAAAACAAAACACTTTAAGAGATTTTAAAGCTTTAAATGCCTTGCTTTAGTATTATATATAAAGTTATTTCATTTCATGACCTTTTTACTGCTAATTGTCACAGCTGATTATTCTTAATTGCTCTAGTTAATCAAGGCTTTAATAACATTAACTTGCCTTATAGACAGTGTGAATAGTGACATTAACGAACTTTAGGTCTCTTATACTGGCTAACAAATTTGCAGTTCCAACTGTTGCTGGCTGTCAACTGGAAATTGCTATTTACATGCTTTTACTTTTATCATATTTTATACCACTTTCACTTAATTTTCCGGCCTTGTGCAACGGAGGCCTTAATAGTTAAATGCTGCTGCTGTCACATTTTATTTACTAACTGAAAAGTTTTTGTGTTGGGGATGCTTTTCTGTTTATTTTTTGCATACTTAATGGATAGATATAGTGTATGTATGTGTATGTGAGAACTTGAGTCAACTGCAAACTCGACTTAATGTGCAACAAAATGGAATTAGAAAAAATATTTGGCCAACAGTGCATTTAGCTGGCGTTAGTTAGAAGCTAAAATAAGCAAAATAAAAACTTTGTCGTACCATAATATTCTGTATGCTCATCCTTTTTGGCTCACATAGACACACACACACATTTAGACACTTTCACATTCTGGCCTGGCTTGGCAAATATTCAACACTTTTGCCAGGCAAATATTTGAAATACATACATATATGTATGTATATTTGGATGTCTGAAGTGCCATCGAGTTTTGCATAATTTATGCATGTGTGCAAAAATGCTAATAACATGCATACCAAGCCTTCACTTACTGCTCCCCCATCCCCCTTCCCGGTCAGTGGATGTCCTTGCTGGCTGACAGTATTATATTTTCAATCAGTGTCAAAACATTTGACAGCATGATAAGTTTTATTGCTATATTCCCCTAAGCTCCAAGCCTAAACCTGACACTCTTTAATTGCACGGAATTTCATTAGATGTCGCATATGTAAATTATGTAAAATATTTAGGCCAAAAACCAGAAATGCAATCAAAAGAAAAGTTGCCAGGCTGCAAACACACAACACAAAAAAATTAAATCGGAAACTAAAATATATAAACATGTTCAACTTTGTGCAACGGGCATAAATATTTTCTTTAATTATTTCCCTTGAACAAATGTTGTGCAGAAATATTTTCACAAATTACGGCACAAAATTCTTTATTTTATAATCCCCTCTCTCTCTCTCTCTCTCTCTTTGCCTTCTGTGTGTGCCCAAAAAGTTTTCCCAGGTGCAGGAACTCATGCTGCAAATGACACTGCCTCATTTCAACAACACAACTTTAGGCTTTGACTTTGTATATCTGTAGATTAAAATGTAATAAACGATTCAAATACACAATGAAAAAATTGTGTAAAATATTTTTAGTAGCAATAAAACTTTTTAGAGCAGGAAATTTAAACATTTCTTTTTATTTGAAATATTTAACTTACTTTTAACATGTAATCTTTTGTCTTATGGTTTTTTTTGAGTGCTTAAATACTTTTGTTAAACTTGTGGCTTCCGCTCAGCAGGAGCATTCGATTGTGGTTACATCAAGCATTTCTTGCCTGGCTGCCTTAACTGCCTTAACGAGTCTCTGGAACATTGTATCAGACTTTAAAGAGCAAAAAATTGCTGACATCCTTGGCATGCATTGAGCCAAAAAGTTGTTGTGCATGTTAGAGAAGGAAACACAAGGTCACAAAATCAATAAGACCCAAAAAAAAAAAACGTATCAAAGAAAGTTTTAAGGCAATCGAAAGTTAACGTTGAATTCAGCTACATTTTCAGGAAAAACTAACTTCATCTTAAATTTATTGCTGTTAAAATGCTTTTAAAACTAGTTCTACTTATTCTTGATTTTACCTTTTTTGTCAATTATTTATTGTTTTAGGTTCTACAAAATTTTAAGATTTTGCTTAATAGTTTTTACAACATTTTACCAATTTTCTTAGAAAATATATTATACTAGAGCCAAGTTTGTTGCATGCTGCTTTCCACACACATTTGGTGCAATATTCTTTTGCTTTGTGCCACGACATAAAGACAAATTCTCAACAGAGCCAATGGCTGTCATATTTTATGGTTTATATATAGAGAGAGACAATCTCATACCAAATTGCAGGCAAAAGCAAATGAAAATGAAAACCGTCAACAGCAAATTTAGCAAACAGCTATGAGGCATAGTGATAGTTACCTGAACGCATGCGAGCCACAAAGATAAGTCACAAGAGACTGAAGAGAAAAACAACTAGAGACAAAAAGATAAACGTAGTTGTTGTATGTACATACATGAATCTTCATATTCGTTTATATTTGAGGGCCCCTGGCGAGAGATGAAGTCAACTTGACTCAACAAAAGCTGACTTCAGGCCGCAAATATTTTATGGCCAAAAACAACAACAACAGCAACAAGCAAACAAACAAACAAAAACAATATCTAGAAGCATATCTTAATGAATCATCCACAGACTGAGGCGTGGCGTGACGCTTGCTGCATTCAAAACGAAATAAATATTTAATATACTCGAAACGCAGAGCGATATGAAATTTAAATAAATACAATTTTAAAGTGAACCCCCCAAGAAATTTGCATAAAATATCAATTACCTGCCATTTAATCGCATCGAAGTATCTTGAAGGTATATATGTACTGTGAAATGTTTTCTCATATTTTCCCATTTTCATATTTTTATGCAGTAAATTTTTTATGTGCATATTTTAAATCTTTTTTTTTGTACACATTTATCTCTTGTTTCGCATTGTGAAAAAAAGGCGTTAAAGCGAATTTATTTTTATGACTCATAGCCGGCTTTATTGTATCTTGCAGCTAACAGCAATGCAATTCAGCACCACTGCAACAGCAACAAAGGCAATTGCAACTGCAACTTAATTGGCGCGCGTGTCAAAGAGGTGAGTTACAGTCGAGTTGTACTTCAGCTTAAAATCGCAACAATTCTTGGGATTCGTGCCTTGGAGTCAGATGTCTGGGCGGTATTTGACTGCGGGGCATGCCACAAGTGGCTAACAGTGCCAGCCATTTTGGCGTCAGGTGTGGGCAAAACGTGCCAGCAGCCAAAACGATAGCAACGCTCTCTGCTAATTGCCTTTTCTTTTCTCAATTATACCCATTATTAACGAAGGAGTAAAGAAAATGCCGTGATATAAAAATGTTTATCGATAGTTATTGGATTTCCGAAGGGCTTAAGTACTTTCATACATAAAAGCTTAACTTAGTTTAAATAAAATCTTGCTCTTAAGCTAAGCATATTTTCGATATTTAACAAAAATTGCATTATCGATAACTATCGATAAACTCTTTTATAAGACTATATTTAAATAGCATTATGAACCAACATATTATCATATGACATAATACAAAAACATTTTATTTTCATGCATATTGTATTAAGCTTACTTACTTACTACAGGGTATACTTACTTACAGGGTATACCTGTAATTGTAATCTTTATGCTATTAGACGCATGCGGCATGCCCTGTTGTTATCTTACCAAGTCGAGTGGTTTTAACTTTATTTCTTTCATTCTTTTATACATTATATTCCTATTTCCATTATTGTTGTTGTTGTTGGCTGTCTGCGGCTTATTTTGTAAATTATGGCGACCTTTCGAGCAGAGGTAGGCAGACACAAAATGTGGAAATAAGCAGCAGGATTACAGCTGTCGACTGCTAATGTGTGTGTGTGTGTGTGTGGAGGCGCCACAGGCAACTGCTGCCGGTGTCTCATAATGCAACGATTGTGTGTAATGGGCGTAGCTGGCTTGACTTTGGCCTGGGAAAGGTCAATGCGACAGGAAGGCAGGCAAAACTGGCTAGCAGTCAGGCAGACTGTCGCCGGTGGCACCAAGGGTGGAGTTGGGGGCACCTAAAATTTACATTTAATTAGACATAATTGTAGCAATTTATACGGCAATTTGTTTGCGTCTTTAGAGTTGGGGGTGGAACAAAATTACTTTAAAGTGATTCATTGGCGCGACGCTTTATGTCGTGATTTCGTAAGGAAATTGTCAAAAGAGTTTGGATATAGCCTTTAAATTCAAAGCGAAATAATTAATTGTTTGCATACATTACTTTAAATAAAGTGTTTGAGTTTAGTTTCAGTTAAATAACTTAACTCTTGGTTAACTTTTGTTTGCAAAAACTAAAAAAAAAAAAACTTTTTAATTTATTTTAAATATTTTATTAAATTTTAAGCTTAAACTTTCTAAAATCTTCACGCAGTTGTCTGCCCTTAAATCTAACAAAAAACTTTTCAGTTAACCCCAAAACAGGTTGGTTTTGACCTCGAGTTTAGGCCATCCTCTATCCTTCAACTCCTCCGCCAACTGCAATCCCATTATTCATTTAAGTTTGACTCTCACACACACACACAAACCTGTACATCATTAGAGAGCCCAAACCCTCTCATCACCTCACCCCCGTCTCGCGCACACTCACCTGTCCAAAGTAATTTCGTTGCAAACTATTTTCGTTGCTGAACTTTTGGCCTTAACATTAAGTTGCCAACAACAAGCCGCAACTATTGAAACTGGCTGCATTTGAGGCACTCAGCAGGCGAATTGCATGTGTTGCGTGCCCCCATATCAATATTTGGTTGCACTCAATTCCAATGCAATTTAAGTTTTAAACAAATTGTACACACAAATATAGCCATATTGGAGGCGTGGCACTTGAAATCAGGCAGGAATTGTGTATTGCTCCCCTTTTTTTATATCGCAGCTTTTTTATTAAGTGCATTTTTTTGGTTGGGAACCAGCTATCCTTGAAATGATTGTGACACGAGTTGGGGGAGCTGCCATGCATGGGGCCAACGATATGCTGGTTGCATGTTTAATATTTGATTACCTGACATGCGGGGAGTGGGATGGGCAGTATGGCAACTGCTTGCCAATGGCAAATACCAAACGTCTGATGTTTGCTTATATATGAGTGCAAGTGTGTGTGTGTGTGTGTACTTTTGTGTGGCATTTATTAGGAGAATTCATTGCATAGCTAAAGGGGCTGAGGAACGGCAAAAGCCGAAGAACAATGGTTAGCGGGTTAGTTGAATTTGAACAATTTAGTCTATTTGCTTAGCTAAGTTATCAAATTTGGAATAGCCAATTGGTCGTACGATAAAATACATATTTACCTAACAAGACCAAATGCATTCAAGACTTGAATATAAATTGTTAAAATAATCAAATGCAACATTGCAGATTATATCCGATTTAGTTTCTTTGCATATCTTAAAATCTGTGTTTTTTGTGTAGCTTAAACTGTAAGCGGATAATACTTTTCAATGCTTCCATATACAGTAGTAGAGAGTAATCAAGTTTATTCTCTTGCAATTTGTTGCATCTCTTCATCATTTAATGCCCTCTTTTAAAGCATTAGTTCATTTAATATTTTATATACGTCTGCCAACTTTGTATTCTTGTTACGTTTTTACTATTGAACAGGCTTGCCAAATCATTTCTACATTGATTTATTTAACCATTGCTGTTTGGCATGAAAAGTGCAACTTCGCCAATGCACTTCACTACACCGCCTGCACCCTCGCCTTCCTATCAATATCTTGGACAGCTTCTACTACTTCTAAGTACATTCTACCTAATGGCAAACATATTTGAGTACTTCCGGGCCCCCTCTACTCTCTTCTTTCCACGCTCTTCATTGCTCTGTACGCTCTGTGCGCTCCATTGAAAGCTGTTTTCTCAACTTGAGCGATTTATTTGCTTTAACATGACCTGCAGTCACAGGCTCCGTCGCTCGGACCCAGTGCCACACCCGACGCCATAAAACAAACCCAAGAGTCAATAGCGCAAAATATATAAACCCAAGCAAAACTCGTAAAAAATCATTTCTTATTTATTTGAGCACCTAACGCGAAATGAAATATTGCGCAAGCAATGAAATTACATTTTCCTTTTCATTTTTTTATTTTCCTGTTTGCTTTATTTTATATTTTTTTGTGGGCGTCATTAGCGGTGCAGATGCTGTTAAAGGAGGTGTGACAGTGGGGCTTGGGGTTGGTGGGGTTTTTGTGGTGGGGTGGCAGCAGATTACGCCAGTCGATGCAGCGTAAATATTTGTACAAATCTAATGAGCACTTGTACCAGCTTTCAGTTTAAGTCGATGGGGAATGAGAGAGAATCGAAAAATAATGCTTTACTTGGGGTCGCCAAAATAGCCTGTGAAATAAATCCAACTATTTTTTTATATTTGCTAATTTAATCATAAAATTTCCATTTCCGATAAATATCGATTAGCGCAAATATCTCAAATAATCTTGTTCTTATCCTGTTCAAAGCTTTAGCATAATCTTGCAACAGGTTCATACTACCCTGCTTGTTAATCCTCATGTCACAGGGTAGCAACAAATACTATAATAAAAAATAAAAACTAAAAGAAAAGCAACCTCAGAAATACGAGTATCTTTTACACATTTGCGGTGCCAGCTCCCCAATGGCAGTGAGCACCGCCCGCCCTTTCCTTTTGGCCCTGCAGGCCTGATAAGAAACCCGAGTACATTGCCGTCTCTCACTACTCTACCTACCTACCAACGTCGACACAGCGCCCACACACTTCAACTTCAGCTGAACTTTAGGCCAGAGTCCTTTTCCCAAGTCAGCCAGCTAACTTGGCCCATTGCGTATTGTTCCATTGGCAATATGGAGTCGTTTTCTTATGGTATACTCTTCCTTGCACTACTCCCCTTATCTTGATGCTCTTTTGTACACACACACATACACACAGAAATGCATACACATGTGTGCTTTCGTTTCGGGCCATGGCCATTGTGTGTGTGTGTGGCAGCTGTAGCCCCTACTTCTCGCCCTTTCTCCTCCCTCTCGGTGCCATAATCACAGTTATGAGTTTTCTGCTGGCTGTTGTTGTCCTTCGGCTTCTGTTGCTGCTGCCGTCCTATCATTGTGACTCGAACAGAGAGACTTTTGCCAACTTTGTCAGCTTTAAGGAGTAATGCTATGTTTGCTGAATCATCGTCTGCTTGTATTCTATGGCCAAACTATAATTTACTGTTGATACGCAATGAGTATGTGGGATAGTTTTAGTCCTTCAAGAAGTTTGTTGAAGTACGCATAGATATTTTCTTATTAGTTTGATTAAATTAGTTGTTGGGTATGTTTTTAAAAGAATGTTATTATATCGTTTAAGCTTTCGATTGTAAAGCATCAATGGCTTAACATCTATCGATGAATAGGACTCTGAAAGCTTGGAAAATATTGAGATCTAGAATGTTGTTAAGTAAGTTTCTGCAGTACAAGTGGGAAAATACAAAAAGCTGCCAGTCTGTCAAGCTCATTTGGGTATTTATTATTTATTTATTTCATCTTTACTTTATTATTTCTCAATAAGTTCGAAATTTGCGTTATTTTGTAAAAAAAATTTTAATGAAATTGCGTTTAAACAGTGTTACGTAAAAAATACTAATTCTAATTATTAAATAATTAAGTAATTATGTGAAATTATTGTACTGTTATCAAAACATTTTTTCAAAAAGAATATGTATTTTTCTAATATCGTTTTTTGTTGAATTTGTTTAATTTAAAACTTATCGTTTTCCCAATGTGGCAGCATTGGCTTTAAAGTAAAAGTGAACAAGGTAAGAGTATACACAGCTCGTTGTTATTTGCCTTTTACTTGGTTTTGCGGCTCATTTATTTTGTGTTGACCATGGCCATTGGTGCTTGGTCGTCGCTGCGTCGTCCAATAAGTCTCTCACACTTATACTGATATCCTTTTCTGGAGTCCTGGCTCTTTTCAATTTTGGACGTAATGCGCGAGACCGCTGGCATTTTATTACGCGTGTGTTTATATGTATAATGAGTACGAATGTATGTGTGTGTGTGTGTTTGCCGTACATTAACAATTTACGTTTATTTTTTTTTATCGCATTCCGTTGCTTGCCTCATCGCTGCCTGCATTATATACGCCTGATTAATTTTCAACTTTAAGGCGGTGCTGCTTGGAAACGGGATGGGGAATGGGGCGACTATGATGTTTTCTCACGCGCAAGTTTCTCCTGATACTTGTGTGCTTGGCCATTTTCGGTTTGAGCCCTAATTGCATATTTTGGCCTTAAACGTTGCGGTTATTATGTGCGGAGTTTGTTGTTGCTTTTGCTGAACTTATTAATTGTGTAATTTAGTTTGTTGTGTTGTTGGCCGGGTCCATTTCAAAGGGCCATAATAGCTGGCCAATTCGTTGTTCATGCGCCGATGCGTTTATGGCTCTTAAGATCTTTTGTTTTTTTTTTCTCGTTTTTGCTTTCAGCTCTAAACATATCGTGGTATAATAAAAGTTGGCCAAGCGAAGACCATTTAAGACATTTGACCGGATTCAGCTGCTTGTTGAGCATCCTTTTTATAAGGGGCGTGTTTTTAGATTAATCTTAATGATAGTAAAGGAAGCGCGTTGAGATCTTAATATGTTTCTTGACGGCAACTTAACTTGAGTTCTATTTAAAAATAGTATTTAAGAAACGATCAGAATTATCTGCAAATGCGAAATAACGTCATTTAGCTTATTAACAATTTATTGTTAATAGGCTTTAACTGCCGTTACTTTGCCGCAAGAGCACCCAGTTAATAAATTGGTTAAAAGCATTTATTTACTCATTCGTGAACAATTCAATAAATGCGAATATGAGAGATGCAAATAAAAGCGAATATTACAACGGTTCGATTTCCAATCAGTTAAAACCCAAAATCCATTTACCATACAATTTTTAAGGGCACTTCAATATTGGTCAGTCAGCACGTTAAGTAGTCTTCTTCTTCTTCCTCATTTTTTACATATGCATGCACTTTTTTTTCTTTTTGTATGCATATTATTCATATTTCTACGAAAAAGCGCAGACACAAAAACTTGGCAAAGAGTTGTTGTTCTTGTTGTATTTGTGTATGTTGTTCACTGAGTGTTCATTTCGCGTTGTATTTGCTCAGTGACTGAGCATTTAATGCATGCCGCGAATATATGTATGTACATATGTATGAGTGGGTGGGCGTGGCAACGGCAAAGGGCTAAAACTGAAACTGAAACCGAATATCTGAAAGGCAAACGATGCGTAAATTTGAAGTATTTTGCGTGTTGCCTGAAAACGGATAAGCAAAAGGATTTATTTCATAGCTCATTTACGCTGTATCTCAATTTCATCTTTGAATATGAAACAAGGTTTATTTGTTTCTTAAAGCGTTTACAAGTTGTTTGTTGTTGTTTAAATTTTGGTTAATTTGTTTTGTATACAAACAATTTTTAATAATAATTAATAACTGCCAAGAAATGACAATAATAATATTAAACTTTTTGCATCATTTTGTCGCATTTAGTAAAGAGCATCACAAATTCATTATGCTTTGCAAATTGTTGTTCAGTTTCTTGTTTTGTTTACGTATTCTGCTCTGACAAGTCTCCTTTTCGACACGTTTGCCATATCGAGTGGTCTCATACATACATACTTACTGAACCCAAAAAGAAATGTTGTAGAACAAGTTTTTATGCTGAGGCTTACTTGTTCAAGGAGGGAGGGAAGAGTGTGTGAAGGAGGCCGGCATGGAAGGCAAGGAGTGCGTGGCTTATGCCAGCCATGGGAATGCGAATACGATTGAGAATGAGAATTGTTTTTGTGGCAAACAAGCCGGTGACCATGTTCACAGGCACTTAATAAGTGTTTGCCATGCAGAACCGGATCATATTTAAAAAGTTGGGTTATGAATGCAAACGCATTGAAAGTTGCTTTATGAAAAGTCAAATACAAGGATTGTTGACTGCAATTCGTTTCATTTGCTTGTCAACTCGTCAAATGCACACAACGAATAAGTTTCCTTTTCTTTTGGCTTGAAAATGAGTTTAAGTCACGGAAAAACTGCCAGAACAACATAAGACTAATAAGCTACCCCCAGGCTGGAATCCTTCAGGCAAATGCGGCCATTTATTTCAGATGTTGTTTGTGAAGGGTGTTGCCAAAAGTTGCCTGGTTCTTACACATGCGAAAATGTGTGGGGGTGTGTGCTTTGGCAGTTATAAATTGCGTTGCGTATACGCAATGTGGTTAAGCTCACAAAATGCTCACTTATGAATACAAGACTCAGCATACACACAAACATACATAAAAACACTATATACTATGCATATACAAAATGAATATGTACCTATATAAAAACGCAGTAAATTAGGCAAGAAATTCAATAACTTGTGGTTAGCAAACGGAAGTCAAGGCGCAGGACAACTAAAAGTGTTGGGCTTGGCAGTTAAAGGACTGCTCGTAGCTAGGTGCTTGATGAGGAAAGCGTCTCACAAAGCATACAAAAAGCAAAGCTTTACAAAAAGCTAGAATTCAAATAAGAAATATATTTGTAAAGAATGTTGTGAAAAAGTCACTATAAAATTGTTGCCAACAAAAAGAAATTCTAGTGAAGAGGAAATAGAATGGATGGAAAGGAATTTAAAGAAATTAATAAAGCTGATAAGACCAGTTGAAAAAGAATTGTAATTCTTAAAGCATTTGACATCGCTTTAAAGAACCAAATTTTAGATTGTTGGCATTTTGATATTGTTTTATTGTGTATTTGGATAATTAGATAAAAGAGCTAAAGCCAAGAGTATTACTTCTGGAAATTGGGTGAATTTTGATGAAGCTATGGCAATCGATAACTTTGTCTTTCTGCCAGTCGACTTTGTGACACAAACTTTGGGTAACTTTACTCGGAATTTGTCTTACTTTTTGTTTGGACACAATCATCACAAAAACACAATTTAATATGTCTTTTATATTAAAGACAGTTAAAAAATACATTGTTCAACACTGTCAACGAATAACTGCTCCACTTGGCACACTTTGGCACTGCTGGTGGCCATTTTGAATTTGCTTTCGGCACGCTCTCTCGGCAAATGACTCGAACGTAATTTAAAATTAACATTTTCCAAACATAAACATAATTTTTAATTGCACACTGCGGACTCGTTCGGCTGCAAGAATAATCGAAGGCTAGACGTGCAGCTTGTGGTCCTTGGGCGATGTCCTGACAATCATTGCGCATACGCCACGTGTTTCGCACCCCATTCTATTTGTACATTTGAAATTATTGCCAAAGCGTCGTTTGCAGCATAATTAGACACAAGCACACACTCACGCACACACAAAAACACTAAAACTGCTGTCATGCATTTGACATTTGTGTTTAGCTGTTAAATTGCTGTGGTTTTTGCTTGACAGGCGGCGCCGCATTAGAAAACAAACGGAAAATGCTTTCGCTGTCAAGCATTTCATTTAAATTTTACATGAACCACAGACACAGCAAACACACACACTCACACACACACACACACACACACTCACACGCATACAGTTGAAAATGTGGCAAACTTGTGGTCGAGATTGTGCAAAGATTTCGTGGCACAAAAATTTAATTACTCTCCCCTTTTTATCGGTATCAGTCTCAACATCGTCCAGACCAGACGCTTTTGTCACCGCATGGCAATGAAAAATTAAACTTTGCCAATTAATTTCATTCACATGCTGTTTAATTTTAACTTTAAGCACGCTCTTGTGTCACGCTCCTCATCCTTACTACTTTTCCCATCTATATGTTTGCCCTGCGACAACAGAAAATGTTTTACGCATGTCTTTGAAATATTTGGTAACATACGACTCATAACTTGATGTGAACTTAAAACAAGCTCTATATGGACACATATTTTGTGTTGTGGGGGTGTGAGAAATTTTTGTGTTTATGCCTTTTTCAAATTGCACAGCTGGGAGTGAAATGAAAGTTGGGATGTTTTTTGTTATTTATAGTTTAAGAATGTGGATCAAAACGTGTGTTTAATTTAAGGTTTACCGAGTGCTGCTTCTCTGAAAAACTTAAGCCTTTAAAACGCTCTTTCGCTTAAAAAGCTAAATAAAAAATTTCAGAAATAAAAAAATTTTAATAAACTTTCATTAAGCTGACTAAATAAATTAGATACAAATTGAATATATAATAAAAATATATTGTTAAGAATGAATTTAATAATTAGTAAGGGAAAGCTCCCAGACTACTCGATTAGCTAAGCTTATTAGTAATAGTAGTAATCCGTCAAAACAAAAAAATTAATGAATTAAAAATTGGTGAGATATTATTAATAATTTTATATGTATAATACTATACCAATATTATTGTAAACATTTTGAACTATTTTATTTATTTACTACGATTGGGTTTTTTTTTAGAATTTCTCAAAATTGCCAGCTTTTGCTTTATTTAGAACTTTCTTAGTTTTTTTTCATATTTTTAATTCTTTGACCTCATTTCCTGCCTGCTCATTCCTTTTTCTTTTCATCAACCATTCACTTTCTTTTTGCTCCATATGCACGTGACCCGAGCGCCGCTCTTTTCTAGAGCGAAAGTAAATTACAAAGTTTATCAGCTTCATTTTTCTTGTTCGCCTCCTTCATTGTGCTTTTACCACGTTTCCGTTTTCATTATGTCAAATTTCATGACAAAGATAACGACTATGGTTGACTACTCTATATATATATATGTAGTATATATGTGACTATAATACGTGCATGATGATAATGCTACGCACTGACATTAATCATTTCCTTAGCTTGTCGCTCAACTTTATAATTTCGGCAAGGCTTTATAACGCACACACACACCTCCCTAACTGCCCCTATAACAGGGTGTGTTTGCTATATGCAGCTACGATTTTTCATACGAAATGATGTCATTAAACAAAGAACTGTAACGAACCGACGACGACGACAATAATGAGCCCGGGCGCTGCACGAAAAGCCGACGCATTGGTGCAGGACGAACAGCAGCAGCAGCAGCGGCAGCAGGCGAGTTGCTCAGCTCAGAACGAGCTGAAGGATGAGCAGCAACTGGAGGTGGCACAAAAATTGTGCGACAAAATCCCAAAACAATTTATATGAACCAAGCGAAACGACACGCCAGCTACAGCAGCAACAATAACATTGTTAACAACAACAAAGCACAAATTTGGGAAGTGGGGAAAGTGACATAAACTTGGTAATACGTTGAGGCCATGCACACACACAAATACATACACACACACATACATACATACAGAGCATATAATGAAGCAAGTGAAGTTGTTGCAAAATAGGTTGTGTTCCCCCCTTTTAATCCTGATAGTCCCAAATCTGTTACGAGGGTTGTTGTTTAAGTTTGTGAGATGTTAAAAAATACTTTGAGAGATGCAGTATTGCTGCAATAAATAGACTTAGATGACAAAGAAACCATAATCAAACTTTTTAAGCCTCAAAAAGTAAATAAAATAAAAATTTTTAATCCTATTGTCAGACTTATAGCTGTTTAATTATGATTACGTTTTTAAATCAATTAGTTAGTCAGATTACTTTTTGAATACTTTTGTTAATTTTAATTAACTTAAATAATCCTTGAATAATTAAGATAATTTTGTGGAATGTTTGTTATTTTCTTTTTTAATAATCGTGAAAATTCACAATAATTTTGACATAAAAGATACTTTGTAATCTTATTACTGATTACTTCCATTAGTAATCATTTCTTAACAGCTCTGTTTGTCAAAACGAAAGATTTGTTAATTTGTCACATACACATAAAATCTTTTATAAATTTCTCATAACCTCAAAATGAAGTTTTTACCTTTTCCAGTCTCTTTTCACCAACTCAAAATACTTCAACTCCACTTGGCTCGAACAATTGTGCAATTATAATGATATCATTGATATATTGATACATGCCATTGTCATGCAATCACCTTGCTGACCGTCGGACCTGGTAGCCTAAAAAAAAACTTAACCAACAACTCTCGCCAAAAGGTTGGCCAAAACGGATGCGTCAAGTTGAATGGCTATAAAAGCGTTGAATGAATGTTGTTGTGAACCGAACCAGTGAAGACGACTGCCTCCAGCTACACAAGGCTTGGCACACGGCGAATTATGTATGCAAGTCGGCTACGCAAAAACAAATACACACACACACACACACATACATACAGAGCTTAACCGGGCCCAGAACATTTGCCCGCTTCCGATGCGGGGCCGCCCCCAAACACAAATCACGAGGCGCAAGCATTTTGTCAACCAGCCCTGGCAGGGAAGAGGTTGTGGGGGGGGGGGGTTGGATGGGATGGGCTGATTGTGGGCGTGGCTTAGCTGCGATAGAGTGAACCCGAGCGATGACGTTGAATGACGACGAATTTTGAATACGAATTTCATTATACGCAGCACTCAATTATTCAGTAATCTAGTTGCCGACAACAAGAGAATGAGCAGAGAGGGGGATGAAAGAGAGAGAGAGGGGGGGGGGGTTGCAAGAGAGGTGCTGTGAGGCGGACAATGTTGATTGCTGCACTTGCCCGCGCGTCACGTCGCTTCACGTTTTGAAATGTTAACAAAATGTTGCAGTTGCTGCGTCGCACAGCTAATTAACGTGCCAATTTGTTGTTGCTGTTGTTCTTGTTGTTGTTGTTGCCAATGCAAATCTGTACTTATATAACACGATGAAGAGGCATGGCACATAAAACACAAACACACACACACACACTCATATATACACTAAATTGCCGCATTGGTTGGCAACGCGCACAAATTGCCAATTCTTTTGAATTTTGATGAACTTTTTTTTGTGCCCAGTTCATGATGTTGTTTGTTGTTGCCATGTGACCGTTTCTGGTTCAGCATTGGTTATTCCAGGAGGGAGTGGGGGGAGGGGGGTTTGGAGGGCAGCTAACAACTCGTTAGTTGCTGCCCGTAATTATAATTATGCATGTGTACACACTAATTAATTATGCATGCGCCTTATGAAGTTCAAGCTTATTTTGGTAACAATTTGCCTGTTGTTGTTGTTGTTACTGTTTGGGCCTCATCATAAATAGGGGGTTTAGGGTAAATGTCAATGAGGGTAAATCGAGGTCGTTGTTGTTGTTGTTGTTGTTGTCAGATAGTTGATGATGTGGTATCATCCATGAGAGAGTGCCGGCAAATTTGATTAGTGCATTAAGCGCTTGATTTTACAGTTTGTCCAACCGGGCGTATGTGTAATTAAATTTGTAAAACTGAAACATGAAAAGATAACTGTTATTAAATATGTACTGAATATATTTCAAAGAACTTCTTTGTTGTAAGTAAGTTGCAACCAAGTTGCATAAACTATTCCGAAAAGACTGCCAACTTGCATCCAATTATTATGCAAAACCCGATCATCTTGCCACTAAATAGCGAAGCTTTCGTTCGTTTCTTATGCGTTTGCAGTTAAATGCGATTTGTTTGTGATGGCGGGGTGGGAGGGCAAAACGTAAGAAGACTCCAATTTATGCAACTTAATTTAAACGCTCTCTCTCTTTCGCTCTCACTCTTTCAGCCAGCAGCCATTTTGGACTCGCATTCGTTCGCATTGCGACTGCGGTCCTTTTTACTGTTTGCGTGTGGAATATGCAAATGTAAATTATGGCAAATAAGACAACAGACTGCAGTTATGCGCTGTAATAAAGAGATAAACAGCAAAGGGACAATATGCAAATAAATAATATGTGCCACATGCTGTGGCATAAAAGTGGCAGCCACTTGGAGTGCAACATATTGTCATGCAGGTGTACAGAAAAAAAAGGAATTTATGTGCATTAAAACTGACATTAAATGCGCAGCAAATTGTGATTTAATTTTTATAATTATAATATGGATATGATGAGTATCTTCAAGTCTAGTTTACTGTTTTTTGCTGTGTTGCACAACTTAGTTTTTCGCAGTTGATCCAATGTCCAGTTACTGTTGCTGCTACAAATTTCATCTCAAGCATACTTAAAACTTTGCATATTTGAACAGGTCTCTCTGGCTCGCAATCTTTATTTTTCTTTTTTGTTGTTATCAAGCAACTAATTTCCGAAGTCAGCAAAAGTTCGCAACTTTAAGCAAAACGAAACTTTTGCGCAGCTTTCCATTCTGGACTTTGTCAGCGGTGGAAAACTTGATCTTTTGGGTTCCGTTGCGCTCTGCTCTGACATATGTGACAAATGACATTGGTAATTGCTGTTAAACAATTTTCATATCGAATGTCGAGGGTGCAAAAGGGCAAAAGGCTCTCACACACAGAAAAGTTAAGGTAGTCAACACAGTGCGTATACGTCATGTGACTTTTGTGTGGTTGGCAATGTCGAAATAATTATTAAATAAGCCATTAAGTGTCATTATGTGCAGATGACTGGCAATTGAAAGCTCTTGGTGGTAAAGAGTACTTATGATATATGTATACCCTGTTAGAATTGTTTAACACAAGAACATTCTACATAGAGTTAAAAAGGATTGCTATATTTGACAATAACATTTTTTGTTTGCCTGTTGATTAGGGCTTTGTTTATTTAAATTCCATGCATTTTTAAAATGAATTTCGCGTTTGGTTTCTATGCACGTTTCCTGCCGTTCACAGAACAAAAAACATTTTTAATGAAATTAAATACACATGTCAGACAACAAACAAGAATAGAACAACACAAAACAAAAGCCCAACTGTGCGTACAATGTCAAAGTTATCGAGTGGCCAAGAGTTTTCAATTACAATTCAACGCCAGTGACGAAAAGCCACAGAAACGCCGAAAACCCATTTATTTTTCTTTGATCAGTACGATATTTTGGTTTATTCAGTGATTATTTTCATGGATTTTTACTTTAAAATAATACTTTTTTTTTGTGAGGCATTGAATGAAACCGCTGCGGTCGGCTAAATGGCCACGAACAAATAAAAATAAATAAATAAAAAAAAACAGCAAGCAAATTAAATTATATGTGCGACAAACAAAAGCAAACAAAAATATTTCAAAAAAAAAAAAAAACATTACAATAATAATAAAAGAAAATCGCAATTGAAATTGATATGCACAATTAAATGCAAGCAAATAAACATTTAGCATGCCAATTGAACTGTTAAATGCAATATACATATATCTGATAAACATATATATCATGCCAAATACGATCATACAGAACAAATTAGGAATGCAAGCAAATGCTTAATAATTATGCTCAATTATTAACATGAACTGTTATGTACATATATTTATTTAATACCATTAAAATGCACAGCTATAAATATTAAACGTTTTATTATTGCATGCCAAACTCACTTTCAATCTACAACAATCTCTTTAATGCTTATCCCAAAATCAATCATGAAACAAATGAAAAAGAAATTTGTCCCAAATCTCAGCTACTTTGGGGAAAATTGATGCCATCTCAGCAGCCAACATAATGACCCCAAAAGAACGAACGAAGCGTTTCTATTAATAGGAACATGCTAAGTATAGCGGTAAATTGTGCTCAATGCGCTTTTCCCTTTCCCCACCTTAAAACAGTTGACGCCCACTTATGAGTAAGACCCGTTGTTGTTGTTGCTTCATCTTTTTTTTTTCTGTAGAAGTTTTTCTTGTATCTGTAATGCATGGTTTTTCTTTTTCTAGACCAAAGCTGTCGTGCATCTTTTTCTTGCCTTTGCCATAAGTGTATGTGTGTGTGTGTGTGTGTGTTCGTGCTCTAACGTATGTCACCAAATGTCATTGACACGATTTGCTTTATGCTGCATTTCTTCTAACAACACCACAACAAAAGCAACAACAACTGCGACTTGTATAAGCATTATGCTTACATACATATACATTCACATATATCTGACTATATCTGTGCCGACGTTTTTACACGCCGTTTACTTTGTGCGCCGGGGCCACCTCAGCGTTTTTTTTCTTTCCCTCTCCCTATATTGCTCAGTGTTTGTCTTTCGTGCATTTTGCCTCGCTCTCTCGACCCATTCAGTGATAGCAAAAGAGTTGACGTTCGTGTGGGGGTTTGGAGTGTGGGGAGGTGCGTTAGCAAGCTGATTGTTATCAGTGTTTAGAAAAGTGCCGACACAAGCAAACAAACACACACACACATACACACTCACTTAGTAAAGAAAACTTAGTTGAAAAACAAATAACAAAACTTGCAACAAGATTTTTATTATTTTTTTTAATTGATACGGATTATGTTACAGCTGCACAGCTGCAGTGCCTAATTAACAGCAGCAGTAGACACATATAACAATCAATCAATCAATCAACCATTAAGTCAATGCATCAGTAAGCGTCAGTCAAGCGAATAGTCATTTGGTCACATTTCATGGAAATCGAAATCAAATATTTGATTTACATTTTACGGCAAGTCAATTGTGTGATATTATGTATGTAAATCCATATATATATATAGTATATGTATATTGTATTTATATAATGTAACCAACCATTTAGTTAGAGCTATTTGTGGCTGCATGCCCCAGAGGCCTGTTTGAGTGTAAGCCTTTTAGCTGCTTGTCCATTTAAAATATACTATAAACACAAAAAGCATTCAGCTGCAATTAATTTAATGAGCTTCAACAGCAGCAGCAGCAGCAGCAACGCCAGCAGCTGGCAGCATGAATATAGTATTGCTGCATAATTCAAATGTATCACATAACCTCGATAATTACTTAAAACTTGTTGTTGCCACGAGGCGGTTAGTGATAAAAAAAAAATAGTGATTAAACCAAGTTCCAGATTCATTTAACTTGCAGTTATAATTTTTGCCAAACCATATCATATTTTGAACTATACAAAGAGCTCAGTTTTGCAGTGTCCAAGTACAACAAGTTTTATATTAACTTTACCAAGAACTAATTTAATTATTTATAGAATTTAATTTTGTGTTTATAGCATGTATGTGACACAACGTTTTAATGCTTTTGCTTTAGTGATTGATAAAAAAATGCATTCATTATTCACATTCAACTCAATTTACATTTTTCGTTTAAATATTTTCATTAAATGCAAATTTTGTGTGACAATAGCAGCAGAGCTCAGAACTGTTTAATATGCTGAGCGTCAAATTTTTGTGACAAGGGCAATCGATTAAAATGGTTTGCTGCGAGACGTGTCAAATTGATTGAATAACAGACGGCCAACAGATCAACCTAAAATGGTATTAAAAGGGATATAAAATAACATGAAGGATAATCAGAGTTTGGAATCACAGTTTTTAATTAATCTGTTTGGTTCGTTACAAGATTCAAAGCAACGACAAAAAAAAATGATATAATACTGACATAAGTAGAACATTTTGTACAACAGCTTGCATAATGCAGCTTTTATATTATAGTTTTTGTTCCTCTTTTATATGAAAGATTGCACATTTCTAGAGCGCTTTTCTTTTGAATGTCGCTGTTGCATGTCCGTTTAGATATCATTTACATGTTTGTATAACATTTAAAAAGTCGCTTTTTTTGCTTCCCCATCATCATAAACTCACAGCAAGTTGTCATTCTTCCCCAACCCCTCTCTGTGGCATTCTTGGTTTATTTAAAGAACATAAAAAAAAACTTATGACATTGTATTAGACCCGTTCAAAGCAGAAAAAGAAAACAGTAGTGGCAGCGTCTGCAGACAATCGGCCAACTTCACAAGCATACATATGTATATATGAAACTCTATATACACATAGACCTCCCTATAGCATGGTCTGTGAAATGTTTTGCATGTTTACTCATGTATTTGCATTCCGTGTGACATAAATCACGCACATGACACAACACAACACACGATGCGCGGCCCAAGGCACAAAAGAGAAATACCGAACAGCAGCAACAGCAACAGCAGCAGCGGGGGGGCCGACCAATGTAGGCGTTGCCTTCAGAATATAGTAAGGGGGCGCCCACACACACACACACACACACACACACACACAGAAACTACCCCACCACATTTCCAATGCCCATTCCAATGCTCATTCCCGATCCACAGTCGCTGCTGCTGCAACGGAAATGTCGCGATGCATTTTTCAATGAGTGCGTTGATTATTCCGACAACCTTCAACCTCGTAGCAAATACACACAGCCCCAAAGCATTCTCCAGGCAGTCATCCGAAACAGTTCCTTTAGCTAGGGTATAGAGCAGACGGAATGGGGGAGGTAACAAAAAATACATTGAGACAAAGCATAAGAAATTAATTAAGCTGCCAGTCGCGACTCGATTTCAATTCAAAAGTTTTTCATTTGCTTTGATTTGTGAGACGAATACAAACAGTTGTGCCGATAAGTATCTAGATGGCTGGACAAAATGAATAAATTATTTATAATAATACAAAGATGATCCATAAATAAATAGTCATATATTAATAATCTTTACATTTATTATCGTATTTATTTAATAACCCAAATCTCATTCCCGAGAGAGCATTTCAACTTCGACTTTTACCCTTGAGATTTATGTGCTGGAATTTCTTTTAACTCTTGCTTGACTCACTTTTGCATTTGCATTTGTCATTGACGAATTTCGAGTATATTAATTTCGCATTTATTCCGAGATATTTTGCATATCCTTGACATTGATTGATGTGCAGGTTGAGTGAAGGAAAATCAACTGCAGCCTTAACAGTAAGCCCCAAAATGTGCATATGTATTAAGCTAGCTTGATTAAATCATATCACAAAACCAGTCAAAGTCCTCAACTAATTTCAGTCTTTGATTTGGAGCTTACAACTGCAACTGCAACTGCAACGGCAACAGAATTAGCAACAGCAACAAGCAAGCCCGTAAATCATTTGATGTCTAATTTTATGGAGCTTTGGCTCCATTAACTAACTAACAGTAACCAGTTAGTTCGCCTTCAGGCAGCTTATCCTGTTGCAGCCACCTGGAATTTAATTACACCCAAAGCCAAATTGAAGTGCCTGCCTCATCCTACACCCCCACACACACACCAACATCATTTGCATTTGCTCGCTTGCCACAGCTCGAATGTGTCATAAGGCATAAACCGCACTCGAAATCCCAGCAATATATCACCAATTGCAGACAAACAATCCAGTCGACAGACAGACATTATACAGTTTTAGCTGCTGCTGCCGCTGCTGCTGTTGCTGAGGGTTTTGGGAAATTTACAGTTGCAGCTCTTGTGCGGTAAATGTAATCATCAAATCACGACCATAACCACAGAGGAGTGCAACGGAGCAGTCGCTAATTCAATTAGCGCCCCAAAATATAAATCCGACCTAACCCCCAATGCCTCCATCTACACTTAAAACAGGAATTAGACTTGATGCTTGAAACTACTGCTGCTGCTGCTGGCACTTGTGCTTAGCCGTTTCATGTAATTGGCTATAATGTGTACATAAATCAGGGGCGTTACTCGTGGGCGTAAGGAGGCTGTGAGAATCTAAGACTACAGTTGCTCTCATCCAACATAATGCATCATGTTTCACGACAAGAAACACTATCGAGCCAGAAAATTGGAACTTTCAATGAGAGAAGATGAAAATCATTAATAGTTAGAAAGAGGTTATAAATAATATGTTCAACACTTTTTATCCTTCGGTTAACTTTACAGGTTAATACTAAATGTTTAGCTCTATAGTATTTCGAAATGCCACAAGCATGTTGCACAGTGTTGCAAGTTGTGGTGGCAGTGAAATGCAAATGCAGAAGCATGAAAGTGCTTGCCACTGCTAATAATGGGCATTATCATTATGTTAGCGGGTTGAACGGGGGCTGTGTGCGGCGGTAAACTCGATAACTATTTCAGACAGGCATGCAGGGGAAGAGTTGGAACGTTGGCAATCATGGCAGTCACTTGGGTTTGAGTTTGGGGTTTTAGTTACTCACACACACACACACAAACTGATACACATTTCGCAGTGACATGCATTTCTCATGATGCAAAATTTTGTTCACTTGACATTTTGACATTTGGCAGCTGGCGCCAAATTAACGCGACAGCAGCGTGGGACTTGATGCTGCTGCACTGACAAGTTTTAGTGGTGGGGAGGAGGGGGAGATGCTGCGTTGAAAGATGAACCAATGCGCATCAACTAAACCAAAATTGTGGCAGCCACATTCGAAGAGACTCTGCTTGGCTAAACTGCAACTGTCAGACGCACTAATTTATCAAGTTCGACAGTTGTTATTGTTGACAATTTGACAATGGCTGTGTTGGGGCGTGCAATGTGCAGTCATGTATTAAATTCACCGGACATGATGGCTTAATTGAAAGTTACACAGATACCCTATACTTTTCGTTTAAGAGTGCATGTTGCTGTATGAATAAAATATGAGAATATGACATGCACAGATTGCTGAATAATATGCTAGACAAAATCGCTTAGTCAATTTATGCAGCTCATTTTGCATAGAATTTCAATGAACTATGCTTTTACCTTGATGAAATTGGGAACCAAAAATCATTTGCAAGTGAATACGGCCCAAGCATGTATGGTAAATGTATTCAATGGACACAAAAGACTGTTGTGTAGAGTGGGTTAGCAGGTGGGGGTGGCGGGAGGAGGCTTGTCAAAATCAGAAGCTAAAGCCAACATAAAGGCAAACATGAAGACGACGCATCGTAGGGCGAGAACAACAATAGATAATGCTAGTGACACATATGTATGTATATATGTATGTACAACAAAGACTACAACAACCCACAAACTACAACAATAGTAGCTCCATGCCACAGACAGCACAAACAACAACAACAACAAAGACAACTTAAGGATGGTCACGATTTATTGTTGGAAGGCAAGAGCTGTAATAAATCGAAGTCAGGCAGACACTTTGCGGCTTCTTTTGCCATTAAAAGATAAAAAATCAATCTACTAAACAGATGAGTAGAATAAAAAGAAAGAGAAGAAGCTAAACAGAAACTATGGCATGCATGCCGGCACTTTCAGGATTAACGCTTAATAAGCTAATAAGAACTTTATGAAAAGCCTGAAAGAGTGTCGCATGTGCTAAAAGCTTTAAGCTTGGCAATTATTATCGCAGAGTTGCTTCAAGATTAATTAAGAAGAAATATAAAGGGAGCTTATCTCGCTTAAGATAATCAGAACTCCTTTAATAAACCTTATATACAAAATATTTTGATTTGAATAGTTCTACGAGTATGCTGATCTTGTTGTTGTTTTGGTTTTCTTTATGACATGCTAAAGTTTCGTCACGCACACTTAAAGGACTTGCAACACACACACACACATACGAAACGACATCGTCCTTCATATCTTCAGCAGAATTGCAAACAATCTCAATCTCAAGTCAAGTTTATTTGACTCAACTTGACAGCACCTCTGTCTGTATATCTCGTTCTCAATTCATGCAATAAGTTGACTTCTGACTCGCTGCACCTCGTCTAAATCTTTGTCATAGTTGAAGACCAACTGCTAGAGCAAGTGGTTCCCAACTTTATTCACATTTCTTCGCTCACATGCACCACTCATAAATCTGGCTGGTCCTTAGGAAGTCGTACCGAAGAATAGTTCTGTCTGTCAACGTGACGTATGCGCAATGTGCCAACACTTTAGCTAAGAACTTAATTTAAAGATGCCTTCATAAACACAAGGCAAACCATGTGGTAAAATGGCCAGAATAAAGTTGCACCAACTCCTTGGCAAACAATTTGGTTACGCTCGGCTCGCATTTCAATTAAGCTGCTGGCTTTGGAACCTTTTTCAGACAATTAGCTTGGGCTATGAGTTATGACTTTGGTCTTTTAAGTAAATTATGGTCAGTGCTTGCGCATAAAAATAATTTAAAATAATAGCCAGAAAAATAAAAGAACATAAAGGCCAGAAATAAAGCTAAAAAAACATTAAGAAAAAACAAACCCTAGCTGTGTGTGTATGTGTTTAACTATTATGGCTGGGTCTGAGCCCAGCTTATGCTATGCAACTTTTGTGCTTCATTTCCGTTTCCGGCTGCACACACGCCCGCACACACACACATATACACGCACACGAGCATAAATGCAGCCAAGTCAAAGGCCAAGAAGAGCGGGAGAAAGCGAGATGTGAATAGAAAAGCATATGCATAATGGCAGACGTGCCGAAAGCCAAAACTTTATGCCCAAAGACAATGCTAGAACCAACCAGAAGGCGGCTACTATACGTATGCGTATGTGTGTGTAAGGGGGGTGTGGCAAACTGCAGCTCGTTTGTTTTGACTTTCAATTGGAGAGCTGTTGCTTCTGGCTGCTAACGGCTGCTCCCTGCCAGCTAGTCTTGCCTGACTGCCCGACTGCCTTACTGCCTGCCTGACTGCCAGACTGTATCCTGCATCCTGCTACCAGCTGCTACTGCAGACTCCTTGCTGAACTTTGGCCATTTGTTTGGTGCCTTTTGGAAAATATAATAAAGACAGCACTGGGCACATAATGCATTTTGCTTGTTTACATAAATATTTGCACAATATGAAACGAAAAAGAAAGAGAAAAAAGCCAGCGACGACAGGATGCTCGCCCACAACGAAAAAAAAAAAAAATAAGGATGAAATCCAATTCCCATACAATTCCCATTTTCTAGCAATTTTTTCAAGAATTTAGTCACGTAATGCACCAGAGCCTTACAAATTCAGCTCAATATTTGGAGTTTATTTAATATTTTTACATCGCATTATGCTTATGTTTATTGTTATACAAATTTTATTCCGTCTCACGTTTCCATCTCTAGCACCGCTCAGCTTGTTATTTTCTTTATGCTTTCTTGTTTTATTTGTGCTTTCTATTTCAATGCTGCTTATCAATTGCAATGTCTCGTCTTGTTTACTTCTTGGCTTACATTGTTGTCTGGCAAAAGATGGGTTCAAGCTGTTCGTAGCATATTTGCTTTTGCCCCAAGAGCCAATGTCCTTTTTGCTTCATCGTGTCGTAGGTCATTTCCAGATATTTATCCACAATTTTTATGGAACTTTTTATGTGACAGCGCCAACAACAGCAACAACAACAACTACTTTGAACACAAAATGGGAAAAGTTTGCAGTTGCCTTGATTAGTCAACCAGGCAAATGAGACATGGAATGAACGGATAAATTGGGGACGTAACTCTCTAGAGATTTGCCAGTTGACAGCTGGCAAAAATATATATATAACAAATAAATAAAATAGCAAAAATGGCAAATGAAAAAGTCAAAATGAAAGTTGTTTAAAATAAATTTAGAAATGGACATGCAAATAGCTGGGAGCCATTAATTGTTGAAAACTTTTTAGCATAACTTTTGGCCTGCGGTCGGCAATCAACTGTAAACTGTATCCTGCTAAATGCGTTATATCAAGATAATACGAACAACTTTTTAAAAGTCAAATAAATGTTTAATCTTTAGTGCAACTTATTGATATATTTGTATTTCATATACTTGTTACTTAAACAACTATTTTTTCTTGTTGTTTTCTCATTGCAGCATCTGCTCCTTAGCAGCAAATCCCCAACATTAAACAAACTTAACGGCACATATACTTCTAACCAAGGTAAGTTACGCAAACTTTTCACATGCCAGAAACCAAACTTGAAGCCATTTGTAAAAGTATTTATTTATTTATGTTTTAAAGTGACTCCAGCAGTAAAAGTTGCAATTTTATAACTACAACATATGCATATATTTGACTTTTAAAGTCTTAAAGTCATTTCTAAATTCACTTTGGAAACTTTCAACTTTTTGTCAAAATGATTTTTAAAACTAATCCAATATGCAAGCACCATGCAATTTTGCCTAAGTTTTATAAACTTCTCATAAGATAACGTAATAAAATGTTTCGAAATGCTGAAACTTTGACTAAAGTGATTTTGAGTTTACTTAATTGATAGGCCTTAAGGAGCTTAAATAATTTTTAAATAAGATGCATTTGTATTATTGTTGCCTGTATTTGCTTTGACTGCAAAAGGTAAATACTATCTGCAATTCAAAGATGTTTTCATCCTTTGCTCAGCTTCTTTTTGCAATTATCCTGCCGGCACTGTGGGGCTAAGCAATGCTTAAGGAACCATGTCAACTGCGTGCAACAGCACTTACGTTGTGCCACAGAAGAGAAGAGAGTCAGTGTGAGAGAAGGCAAAAGGCAAAAAAATAAATGCGGAAAAGTGCACAGCTCAAAGTCATTTGCACTGTTTGGTTTTCGCATCCGCAGTTCCAATTACGTTTTGTGGTCGCCAAGGATATGCCCAAGGAATCTCTCTTGGAATCTCAACTTATTTGCAGCAATCGTTCATTCGTTTATTCAGCGATACAATGTTCTATCAGCCTTCACCCACATTTTAAGCATAAATAAAGCAAAGTCAGCTGCTATGATATAATTACGCAAGCAGGCTGCTTTAAGCTTTGCTGGGGGTGGGGTGGCAAAGTTGGTTGGGGATATGTCATAACAAACATAAAATTGCAACTTGTGCCACTTAAGTTGCAAGTTGCTCATACGCCGCATTTGCTAGCCTTGCGGCTGCTTGCCTGCAGCTCGCTGTTTGTCTGTCTGTCTGTCAGTCGAGTGCTTCTGTGCATTTATTTGCCCCTTGACTCAACTTCCCCTCGGCGACCCTTCATCACAGAGCGATAGAGGAAGAGACAGAGAGAGTGAGAGAGAAAAAGAGATTCGCCGTCTTGAACGTAAAATGCAATTCAAGCAATTTTCAATTTGCGTTGTTCGTTGTCGTCTTGCCCCAAAGGCAGTGGCAGAGTTCTTGCCTGAACCCCTCTTCCTCCCCTACTATCTCTCCACTCTTTCTCATCAACCCATCGGCGCCGTAAGCCTGCTTTACATCAAATTGAAAAAGCAAACTTGTCGCGCTAAAAAAAAGAATCAAAAAAATTGTCATCATTCCGAAATCCGGAGGTCTACTGCCAATTTTTTGCTTACAATTTAGCAACACGCCTTTTTCCTCCTCATCCCGTTTTCAAGCTGCTTGCGGCACATTACAGTTGGCGTTAGTTCCCTTGTGACCTCCTGCTTGCCATCCCCCTCCTAACTCCCATTTTTTAGCTGGCAGCACTTTTATGGCTCAAGCAGCGCTTTGCAATGCGTTAAAATCGTGCGAAAACTTTTTGCGCAAGATTTTATTTTATTTTTGCTGTTTTTTTTTTTTCGCTCGCGCTCAAAACTTGCTTGTTAGCCCTGCTTATTCGCTCTATCTATAAAACACACTCATTTTCCACACTCTCTCGTCCCCCTTCGTTTTCGCTATCTGCATTTCACTCTCTCTCTTTAACATAGCTGTCCTTGCACGCTTGCAACTTTCGCAGCTAAGCTCAAAATTAAGGCATTAATGTTGGTTTTATGGGCTCCTCCGAATTGGTTTCTCTTTCTCTTGGCACTGCTTGAAGACTTGCTGCCAGTTAGTTAGGAGTTTTGGGTTCCCAAAAAGTATTTAAAGACTAGCAAAACTGTTTGCAATGCGCTCTGCCGAGTGCCAAATGCGTTCAAATAACAGTTACACAGTACACATCGCGTTAATCTCTTTTTCTCTCTCTCTCTCTCTCTCTTTATCTCTTTCTCGATTGGCAGCTTTTGTAGTTAAGCAGCTGCTGCAACTCATTGCTAAACGGACTAAAATAATACTGGGAAAAGGGTTAGTTGTCAGTGGCAATAGTAGAATGAAAAATAAGCTTTTGATTATTTTTTGCAAAAGAATTTCATGAAAATTCATTTGGTTGATATGAATCCTTACACACAGTTTTTACAAATGTGTCATGCAATTAATTGCAGCATTAAATTGCGCTTTTTGTGGAATTGAATAAAGTGCAACTTTATTATAGTTAAGCTTCTACCATTAAAGATAAATCCCATTTACAGTTACCAACTTGTAAACTGTTGGCTTTGACTTCTGCTCTCGAATTCTGCCAGCTTTGAGAAACGGCAAAAAATGTTGTTTGCCATGGCAAAAGGAAAAGGAAACATAAAAGAAACTATACACAGCCTACCATTTGGCCTCTATACATACCATACACACACTTTTTTTGAGCTTAACATTTGAGAAACAAAAAAAAAAAAAAAGGAAAGAATTTACAATGAAAGACCTCGAAGCAAGCGGCTGACGAAGCCTCCATCAACTAGAAATTCAATGCAAAAATGCAATGTTAACCCAAACAAGAAGAAGGCGAAGTACAATAAGTGCGACAACGATAACAAAAGTATTACAAATGACTGCAAACTACTAGAAGCAAACAGCAGCCGCAACAGCAGCAGCACCAACAAGATAAAAACAACTATAAAGAAATAAAAGAGATGTTCCAAAGTCATTTTGTAAGTGGGTAAAGAATGAGGAACACTATGACCGGGAGCGGGAATGGGAGTGGGAAGTAATTGAAGGCGTTTAACAAAAGACAGGCAACGGTGCACTAGCGTTTATTGTGCAAACAATGCAGCTTCAACTACAACAATTAGAATGGGTCTAACTCTTAAGTATTTCGAATTAAAAAAGTGGAATCTTACAAAAGAAAACGTCAACATAGCAAAAAACGTGCCAAAGCGGAAAAATCACAGACTAAAGCAAAGCCTTAAGAACAGATGAAATATATATACAAAGCTTTTCATGCTTGAAGTTACCCTGTAATCAAAGAAGATAGAAAGTTAACTTTCTTGAAAGTATTTCTAACTGATAGTATATCTGGAGCTGTTGCCATTAGTTTAGCTAAACTCGGGTTCAAATCTATCAATTATTTCTTTAAAGTTACATTTTGTAAGCCCCTAGTTTAACCAACAACTGTTGTTAAGTAATTATTGCTATAGATCTTTAAAGTATAATAAAAAGTTGTTCTGCAAGCTGGCAAACTTATTTCAGATGCTGGACGCTTTTTGGTGGCCAGCCAATCAATCTTGCAGGTTCAGTTGCAAGCTTTGCCAACTGGCAACCAAATCAAACATGCCTGAACCGTTTTTGCCCTGTTTCATGTTCAATGTCCTGTGTCCCTTATGTCCACATGTTTCGTACCGTTATGCCGCCTGCTACTTCATCTTCATTCATTTCGCCAATTGCCTTGTCGGCTGGCTTTTGCCAGTTTTTGTTTTTGCCATTTGTTGTTGTTTTTTGCATTTTTTTTTTATCATTTTTTGTGCGCCTGGTGACAATTGCAAATATTTTGCAATTTTGCTGTTTTGTTAGTTGGCCATTTCTCTTTTCCTATTTCTTTGTGCACGCTGCTGCCTCAACTGCTTTCTGTTCCCTTTACTTCTTGCTTTGCATTTTGGCATCAAGATGAGCTTCATGGAATGGGCTTTGCTTCGCTGTTTGCTTGTTTGTTTCCCCTGACATGAACATGTAAGAGGAGAGCGGAGCGAGAGGGTGTTGTTGGAGGTGGCTTGTCATGCATGAGTGCCGTTGCCTGCAGCGTTGAAAATTTGTAGCTGCAACAGCCCTGGCTTCGTCTGCCTTCAACCCAAACCCTCACTGCAATGAAGATTGATCACAGTTGCTGCAAGTTGCAAGTTGAGCGTCGGTTTTTACAGCCCCCCAAAAACTGCAATTTTTATTTTTGCCACTTTCTGTTCGACCTTCTGCTGTCCGTTTCCTGCCACTGCAACCCCACCCTGCCGACCTGTCGTTTAATATGAAAAATTGCGGCAAATATTTGCGAAGCGCGACAAAAGATGCAGCAAATGTTAAAAGTGGCGTCCGCTCTAATTGCAAGAATTTGTCAGTATTGTTAAAGGGCTTATAAATTTATAGTTGGCAGGCAGCGAGAGTTGTGAATACCAAGTAGCTGGGCAAAAGGCAAAATTTCCACGAAATTTCTCATGTACTCAAATGATGAATGAATTATAAGTGTAATTGTCATTATTTAATATTAAATTCTTGGAAGTACTTAGGTTTATTAAATTATTTAGTTACTTAAAGCTTATATATAGGCATTTGACTTACAAGATATCCGTGTCATTATTAAACTTCTGTCACTTGTTTTGTATAAATAAACATTTCTAAACAAAATGTATAGAAATGACAGCACGTTTTAAATATTAAATGCTTAAATAAATATATTAGTTATTCAATTTATATTCAGGTTCATAAATGGTGTGCTGAAATGTAATCAAGTATTTATTATTCAAATGGTTTTTAATGCGTTTCCACACCTAATGGAATCTAAATTATATTGCTTTTTATACAACGTATACGCAATGTTGAACATATACACACTCACAGAGCGAGAGAGGGAGAGAGAGATAGGCGCAACAATTTCTAAGCTGACATGTAAAAAGTGTTTTTACAGTTTTTACAACAAGCCACAGCAAAACAAGCACATTGGCCACTTTGTTTGTGGGTGCTTGGAGCCCGCTTTTATATTGCCGTGTTGCTGCGGTTGTCATTCCACATTCTGTTGCTGCTACAACTGCACAATGTGCCCCAAAAAAAAGGAGAAAAAAAGAAAAGAAAAAAATAGCAAAACCCAATGAGTAGGCGGCCAACTGTTGCACACACTCGGCCATTGACTAACGGTCTGTCACACTGACCCCCGCCATGTTCCCGCTTGTTGGGGCCACTCTTTGGCCCCTTGTCACGCCCCTTGCTCTTCTTGGCCTGGGCATGGCAGCTACTGTTTTAACCTTAAGTGCCGTTGGCATAGTTTTAGCAACTGTCTGACGACGAAGCTCCCAAGGCGTCTGCCACTATTTATAGCCGCTTCACTTCGTCCACATTTTGTTAGCTTATTGCACTAGCGCTCAAAAGCATGCTACAGTTTATTCGCCACGGGAAACTACAAGAAAACATTTAGGGGTATGTTGAATGTGTGCCCTAGACTTGTTTCAAAACAGGATATTTTATAATATTGCAATTGTTTATAAAATGTTAAGCAATATGTTTTAGTTGAGTTTTAACAGATCTTAAATATACTTTTTTTTACTTTTTCACCCATCTTCAATGACAGTTTATTATCCGTAGCGTGCATTACAGGGTATTTAAACTGTTATACAACTCGTTGCTTACTTCTTAGACTTCTACAAGCCACTTGTCAACTGTTGACGCGCTTTTGTCGTTGCCTTCGCATCTTGCTCTACTTCCACAACTAGTTGGCTGTTCAACTTCAGCTTCAGTTGTCGTTGTTGTTTTTGTTGTTGACTTTCCATTTCATATTGCCCGACTTTGTTCCCGTTGGTGCTGACTAGCTTGTAGGTATCTGTTGGACAAAAGTGCAAAGGCGCACGGCAAGCGGCAAACGGCAAATAGCAAACAGTGAAAGAGCCTTGGACAGGCTCCAGTGAGCCTCTATCTCTGACAGGGATGAAGTGCTATGTCGGGGCCCCATGCATGGCAATCCAATTATCATACGCCCCGTGGTAGACGCTCTAATTGGAAACAAACAGCTGAGAGTCAAAAGCTAAAAGCGCCAGCATAAAAAACCATTTGGCAGATTTACATTTCTCAAACAAACGGCGAGCTTTTTATATATTTTTGTTGTTCTTTTGTTACTTTACTTCACTTTTTTCGCCCTCTCGCTGCTGTAGTTTTTTGTTTTATCAGCGTAGCGTGAGCTCAAAAACAAACTCAACAGCTAAAACTTTATAGCTGGCAAGCTTCACACAAATTTCAAATGTAAAATATGCCAAGAATATGTAAAAAAAAAAATTGCTGATGCCAGTCTAGTTCCTTTGCGCCTTGCGCTTTGCCATCAGTTTTTTTTTTACCCGCTCTAACGTTTATTAAAAATTCATTCCCAGTTTTTATAGCGGGCAAATTGATGCACGCCCCGCCCACCCATTTCCTGACAGCCATGAGATCGAAAATATTGTATTTGAGGGCCGAAACGACGACCCAAAAAAAAAAACCGAAACAGTTTTCATTTTTAGCGGTTTTTGGGCAATACAATACAACACCAAAAGAACCAAAAAAAGTTGTTCATAGCGAGTGCAAAATTTCCATTAGAAGCCACAACAGATGTACAGCAGTTAGAAGGGGAAGGGGAGGGGGGAGCGTTATTCGGGATTCAATAAAGTGTGGCGTTGCTTTCACGAGTTAGACAGAGTTTTGTGCTGTTCGTTGGGAAAGTGTTGCGAATTGAATTTGACTAAAAGGGAAATCACTTTTTCAAGCGTTTTTCGATACCATCAACAACAACAGACAAGGCCATCGAAGGGCCATTGAAGTACGTACTGATATCGAAATCGATACTTGAACAATTTTGGACATTGTTTTTTAGGAAACTTGTGTGCAATTTGTGCGATACGTTCATGTTGATTGACATGAACTAGATCAAAATACAATTTATTGTGTGTGTATGCAAAAGTCTTTCAATTTGTATTTAGAGATATTTTCATTGATTTTGACTGCCATGCATTGAAAGTATTTCTTTATTGCTTTCACTTTTCAATTGTTTAACGCCAGGCCAGAAATAGTTTCTCATATTTACAATGCGATTGATGTCAAACACAAAAACTTTTAGCTATGCAGTTTTTTGTTTCTGTTTTGTAAAGCGTTTACCAACTCTGTAAAAGTTCTTTTGGCTTTTTAATGCCATTCAGAACTCCCTTAGCGCACGCCTAAAAATATGCAAACGAAAACATGGCTGGGCCAAATAAAAAATAAGAACAACACAACAACAAATAATATCAAATTCAGTGAGGCTAAATGCTACAAACCACCAGCACCCACCCACCCAAGCGAATTCATGGCGTGAATTTATAATTCAACGCGAACGCTTTTAATGCAATTTGTAAGTGTCGCGCGGGTTGGGCGCGTTCCCCGAATAAATTTTCCAAATATGATGTAAGACAAAAGGAGAGTGGGAAAGAGGCAGCTACCCCGATTGTGCAAGTGAGATGGCTGCAAGGCAAATGCATATGTATTTGCTCTGGATTTTTTCTGTTTCGATCTGGCAACGTTGCTTTGGTCAACCCACAAAACCACTTGCACACCCTAGACAATACACACACGCACACCCTACCCATACCACAATGAATTTTTTTTAAAACAACGATTCTCGCTTTAGCCCATTCTCGGAGGCTGGGTTAAAACTCGTCATGGATCGGAACTGACAGCTGTCGGCTGCCTTCTGCTATATAAATAGTATTCAAATACGGATTGCGAATGACGCTTCGTTCATTCTTTCTATCTAGCGGGCGGGAGGGGGAACAGCTTTTTTTCCTCCTGTTACGGCTTGTTGGGCAACACGTGCAATTCCACTTTCAGCTTATCCACACACACCACTATACATTCGTACGTTCGTACATGCATGTGTGGAAATGTTATTGCGTGTTTTCTGGGGTTCTAGGTATTTTGCCGCCAGACGTGTAGTTGCGTTTTATTCCCATTACCAATTCTGATTCGATTCGACGCCAAATGCTTGAACAATAGGAGATTCAGCTCTAGGAATATCAAGCATTTCGTAGAGATCGCTTTAAAATAGGCTATAAACGTCGTTCTTTATGGCTCAATATGTGACTTGACTTGAACCTTGTTGAAGAGCTTCACAGATTTACCACTGCATAGCACTTAATAACTATTAAAATGTAACATCCACATGGCATCCACAGAGCGCACCACATGCCACAGCTGCTTTCAAAAATTCTCAGCCACACACTACCATGTCATAAACTTTCAACTTTAGTTGCATCCTCCATTTTTGGGCCATTCTTTATAGTGCCACAAGCCACAAGGAACACACACACACACACACGCGCACAGATAATTTTTCAGAACTTCCGTGGCGCGACTTGCGTGCGAAAACTTTGCAGACACAAAGGCAAGACAAAGCGTCAAGGGAAGAATAGGGGGGAAGAAAAGCCACACAAAACACTTGGAAGTCCCAGTGGCCGAGTTTCCTCAACTCCTCGAGCTCCCTTCAAGCACCCTGAAGTAGCCGTTAAAGCATTTACTTTTACGCTGGCATTCAAGTGCAATTAGCAGTCTGCTAATTAGTCTAAACGGACGGACCCCAGCCGGACAACGCCCCCAGCTACGGCTACGTGAGACACAATACAACTTCACACCGCGTCGCTTCGACTCTCTTGAAAAGTCAGTTTGTTGCGCGCTGTCTCGTATTTTTCGCATCACGCGGTGCAGTCATAATAAAATTATGAAGCCAACGTGCGCCAATTTTGTATTGTGTGGCCGGCCGCTGAGGCTGCGAGGCACAGATGTGGCCTGGCAGACGTTATGCTCTTTGAAGGCACTCAGACAGTGCTTCCTGAATATGTTCAGAGGATGTCCACGTAGACATGGACGTGCCCGTGCCCGTGTCCTATGTCCTGTGTCTCCTGTTCGCAACTTCACTAATTGAGTTATGTGCGACTCGTCCGGCGACTGTATTTAATTGCATTTGAAAGGAGCTGTCCTTATTGCATTTGGCTGCCGCCGTCGCCACAGCAGCATGCCACAAAAGCTGACAAAAGCCTATCGAGTCAAGCCACAGAGTGAAATAATTGTAAAATTTTGGGAACGCATGCGCCGCCCTATAACCACATCATTTATGGTTAGTTGTTTGCCACTTGGCCACTTGGCTACTTGGCCTGCAACTTCGTTTGCTTTTGTGTTGGTGTTGGCCAAAAAGCCTTTCAACATTTTTTGTTTAATGACTGCAGTGCCAAGACATTAAACTCTTGTTGGCCGCATTAACATTTCCCGCATTTTCTCAGCTACTATTTCGTTTAATGCAGTTGGCAACGTGCAGACGCTGCGCTGTTGCCAAACAGATTTGCTCAGCTTTAGTTTACGATTCCAATTTAAAAGCGATTTGCCACCGCTGGCAAACTATTCTGTATATATGTACCTATATAGCTCAAGGCGTGACTTGGCCGCAGACTTGTGTTTCTGAGTGGCCCCAAAAAGTAGGCAACAAATTGTTGCCAGTAAGAGTTTCTAAGAGAAGATGCTCAAGAAATTAAGTCAAGTGAACTTATGGGCAGAAGCAATTGTTTATAAACGGATTGTTAGAGCAAGCTCAGCTAGTTGTTATTTAGATAATTAATACACTTACAGCGACTAGTATAATAGATTTAAGACTCGTTCCACTTTCAACTACTCGTCTTGAACCTAATTGTAGTTGAATGCAACTATGCAAACTACATGTGCTTAATGATACCAGCCGCATGTGCCTTATCTACAACTGTTGTACAACTCGGGCACTCCTCTATGGCTTTGCTCTCTCCTCTCTCTCTCTCTCTCTTTCTCTGTTTCTCTGTGTTTGATTCAGTCTACATTTATGCTCTAATTAGAGTACACTGAGGCGCTGCTCCATCGCGTGTTACAAATTGAGTGCCCACCCCAAACATACCTACATTACGCTAACTGTGTTCCGTTTTTGCATCATGTTATCCACATCCACAGAGGCTCCCTTATCCCATAAACCCAGTTTGTAGTAGCTGCAGCGTTGCCGTCACTGGCGGCGTGCCTCTAATGCAACTGTTAAGTGCCCGGCACTTTGTGACTAACGAATTATAAAAAAGAAACGTAATGCGAATGCGAAAGCACGAAACACCAAACACACCTTTTTTTTAGCGCTTGTGCTTGTTATTATTATTATTTTACGCGCATGCATAAATTGAAAAGAGGATGAGGAACCGCACGAAAAAAATAAACCAAAACAACCAAAATGCAAAAGGAATTGTTTTAACTTTCCGAAGCTCAAATACCCTTATAAAAACAGATTCCAATATCACATAAACTGAAACAAGTGACTATATAAAACACAATTTACAAAAAAAAAAACGCCACACACTTTTATGTAGCAGTTAATATACCTGGTGAAAAATATTTGTAGAAAAGAAACGAGCGCCGTTAAAGGAAAGGAAATATTTGTACACAAGTACTGCCTTTTTATTGTTGTGGCAGGCTGGCAGGCAGGCGTGTGGTAACCAAATATACAATGGAGTGAAGCAAGTGGAATATTATTGCTACAGTTAACACAAACACGTGCATACATTCATACAATAATCGTATGTGTTGCAAAGTAACGAAAAGCATACGCGAGTTAAATTTTAAGCATGTGCAACTGCATTCATGATTATATACATGTGTGTGTGTTTGTGCGTTAGCATTTTTTTGGCTTGTTAGGCAGCCAAACAGGAAGTGCCAAACACACACACACACACCCACCCACACACATATATACAATAAACGCTTAAGCTTGAGTTCAAGTGCGCCATCGTCCGCCATTTTGTTTGGCTTTTTGTGCACTTTCTTTTGTTGCTTTGTTTTGGGCATAAAAATGGCGTTTATGCTTTGCTTGCTTCACAGCAACAGCAACAACAACTACAACAATGCCAAGCTGCAGGTACGTTGAGTGGAAAAAGTGCACAACAACAAGAAAAACAACAATAAGAACGTAAAAGAACAAAAACTGCACTAAATGCACAAGCTGCCAGCGTATGTCCGTTTCCGTGTTGGTTAGCGTCAAATTGACATACAGGATGCTCGCTTCGTGCTTCTCGCACATCAAGCTCGACTTTTGCAACTGTTATTGCTTCTTCTGCTTCTTGCTCTTGGTTTTTTTGCTCTGTGTTTTTTGTATACCGTTTGTCTGGCATTAAAGTGTCAATTTGTGCTGCGCGCCTGTTAGCCAAAATTGGTTACCAACTGCAACATATTGGCCAGCAACGATAACTGTCAACGGTGCCGAGAATGGAGGCCATTAAATTGCTGTTAGCTTTCAATTTAGCGCCAGGTATTCGATGCTCACGCTCATTAGCATTGAACGACGAGCCCAGGCCACAGCTGGACACAGCAGACGTGGCCAAACGATAGCTTCAGTGAAATTTTGTGAATAGAGACAGCAGGCAGGCCAGAAGCAGAAGCGGCAAGAGCGACTAATTGGGCCGCACAACAGTGGCCACAAAACGTGGTAATCAATGGGAACGAGAAAACGAACAGCATCTCGCTTTCAGTCTTTCAAATGAATGTCAGCTTTGGCCATAAAGTCGAATCATTTTAAACATTTGAATGGAAAATGTCATTAAAAGTTTACTTAAGCTAGGAATTAACAACAGCTAAAGTTGTTCTATAAATAAATAAAGTTAGTCTTAACTAGCAAAGCGTGCATATTTCAATTACTTTTGTCTTTTATTTTAGACAAATTAAACACACTAACTAAATGCGCTCATAAATTGAATGCTTAAAACACTTTTCAACACAAACATTACATGTGTTAATTAAAAATAACAGTCAACATTACATTAAAATGTTATTTAAAGCACATTACAAATGTTGTTGTTTATTACGAGTAATAAATAAATGCTTGTGGGAATTCTATAGTCGAATACCCCAAAGGTAATATGCATTCGTATTTGTGTTTACCTGAACAACACACACACAAAATTATCCACAAGCATGTTAAATTTGTAACTTTTAATTGTTGTCACTTAAAATAAAAACAACAAATATAACACTTTGCCAAATGTTGTTATTTGCTCATCGACAAGTGCTCGAGAACATCTCTCACTTTTCCCTTTAAGCGCATTGAGCTTTAAATGTGTTTGTTTGGCCACTTCAGTAGCTCGTTTTGGCCTTAGTCGATGCTAAACAAATAGCAATAAAAGCCCAAAAATAATAAGGTTTACTGCTGCCGACGGCGAAAGGTAACAAGCAAAAAGTGGGTGGTGCGATTGGAGGGAATTGAACTTTATGTGGATACCTCGTCAGATCGCTTGAGTGCCCTTTCGGCGTTTATTGTGGCTGGCGCTACCAAAAACTTTGGCACTAAACAGAAATTACCCATACGCCGTGGGTGCCGTTGATTGGCAGCGGGTGCACAAAAAGGAAACGAGCTCAACTTCAGTTACTCGACGAGGTTAGCGTGAAGAAATAAATATATGTTTTTAGTTGCGCTGCTGTGGTTGAGGTTTGGGGTTAAGGTGGTTGCGACCGCATGCTGTTGAACATTGTTTAGCCTCTCTCATGAACTCATAAATCTGCAGGTTGCAAAGCATAAATCTGCCTCTAAGAGTGACTGCCATGTGGCAGGCAGCTGGCAGCGGCCAGCAGTCAGCAGTGTTGTCAACTTTTGATGAAAATATCTAGTTTTAAAACAAAAAATATAAAAAGCACACGAAAAAAATGGTTATTTTGCATTTGCTATAAAAAAAACTGCCCGAGTTGCGTACAGAGTTTTTGTTTAAAGCCATGACTTGCAGCTCAATGGACCATTTGTTAAATTTCCTACACTCAATCAATCATTGAAAGTTTTCTAAATAAATATGAATAAAATAAATTAAATATTTTTAACGGACAACAAAACCATTGGGGTCCCAAGCATTAAATCTGTTTATCAATTGGATTTATAAATAATTCCAAAATCATGCTAGGATTATCTTATTTGCCAGCTCTGATGGTTGTGGCAACGTTTTGGGGCTCACTAAAAAATGCATTCGCAACCAATAAAACATTGCACTCTGGTATTAATTGCAGAAACGTCAGTTGGAACACACACGAGTCAAGAGGATGGCCAACGAACCGCAGGTGCAACCCCAAATGCTGGTCGTGGCTTTGCTTGCCATTAGCGCAGCGTTGTCGCTTAGCAGCGCTGAGAGCTCGTCGAGTTGCGGCCCCAACTTCCCAGTTGCCTGTTCCTGTGGCAACGAGATGTACGAGGGCACCGTTCAGTTCATTGTGAACTGCACAAATGCGGGATTGCGTAATACGAGCGTGCTAGAGTTTATGCCCGAGCAGGTGGAAATACTCATATTTACGGGCAACTTTATCACTGAGCTGCCGTGGAACGTGTTTGGTAGCATCAATGACTACAAGCAGCTGAAGATCGTGGACATGAGCAGCAATCATATACGCGAGATACGTGGCAAGAGCTATCATCATGTGCCACGTGTGGAGCGTCTCATTCTCAATCACAACAATCTGAGCATTTCGCGCTTCGACGACGAGGTGAATCATCATCATCCGCGCGTCTTCTCCAACTTTGGCAATCTGCAGAGTCTTCACCTGACCGATGCCTTTGAGGATCACAGCTCGCCGCAGCTTAGCGAGGATTTGCATGATATATTTGTGAATAGCCAGCTGGTGAAGCTGCAAAAACTCCATCTGGAGCAGAATGAGATAACGCACTTCAAGGATCGCAATGTGTTCTGTGATCTGCCTGCATTGCGTGATCTTCACCTGGGCGATAATCTGCTAAAGGACATCAACTTTGAAGGTGCGCTGCCTGAACAATCTGCGCTTTTTGGACCTGGAGCGTAACAAGTTCGAGTTTGTCAAGCCGAGCGATATGCATGTCTTGAATGAGCTGCAGGAGCGTGAGAACCGCACCGTTAATCTAATTGTCGACTTTAATCTGAATCCGTTTGTGTGCAACTGCAAAATATCACCATTCCGCACGTGGCTGCAGGCGACGCGAGTGCAGGTGCGCAATCAGGATAGCATTATGTGCTTCCATGGACTACAACACGTTGATCCGGCGCCGGCGCACCTTCTCCAGCTGGACATGAGCGAATGTGCCGCCGAGATGGCAGCAGCTGCCTCATTCCTTAACATTGCCGAGGATGAGCAGGTGTATGGGCAACTGCAGCCGCATCTTAGTGGACACACGGCTACGTTGATCTTCCTTCTTATTGTGCTGAGCATGATCCTGCTGGGCCTGCTGGTGGCTCTGGTCTATGTTAGTCGCGACAAATTAAAGTATATGATGACACCGGTGTTTGATAATGTGGCCAAGAAAGTGCAGTATACATCAATTAAGGATGAGGATTGTCCGGAGGTGCATGTCTAAGGATGTACAGGATATCTAAACAGCCCCACGTCCATATCAAAAACATTAGCAACAGAACTAAGTGCAGTTTCGTGTTTTTTTCTCATTGCCATTCGCGTAGCGCAAAATGTGTGCCATTCACAAGGAACGACGTCAGCGGCAAGCGCATATCACTTAAAAAATAAAAACATATTTTCAGTTAAATCTACTTAATACACATGAACTCACAAACTTATTGTTTGATAGTATCTAAGTGAATTGTTGCATTTAAGGTAATAGAACAACAAATGTGGCAAAGTTGATTACAAAAATACAGCAATAATGTTAGCGATTTTCTAAGTAGAGTTTAAGCCGCCTTGTTATGCGTTCTATAATTTCAAATGGGCAAACAGCCAATTATTTCGACACAATATAAAACTTATTTACCATACATACATGCATATATTGTAACAAACACGTTAGTGTTATCTGTGATTTAAGTTTAGTAGCTTTACTTTGTTAAAACTCAAGCAAACGAATATTGATGCAAACACATACATAAATACATATAAAACAAAAAGCATTATTCACCCTGTATAACATATGACGTACTTACTTACATATAACTTACACTTATGTTAAAAATACTTATAAATGTTATTAATCATTTGTCAATTATCAATTGTACTATTTAAATGATTTTCACTTTAGTTTTCTGTACTTAACACACAGTTTTTATAAATAAACTTTGAAAATAAACCCAGTGTTTTTAATGTTTAGCAAGAAGATATTTTTTAAACGGGTCAGGTGCGCGCCAATTGTGGTTATTGTGTGGCAGCCCTAGAACAGTCACAATAACCACTCGGATAAGAAAACAGCTGTTCTACTACAGTGAACGATAGCTGCAAAGAAGAAGACATTTACATTGATAAAGCACAAATGTTTTTGTGGTGAGCGCCTATAAATTTAACAACTAAATCAACATAAAAAGCAGTAACCGCACGATTATGAGATATGCCCTTTATTTGCCCCATAAAAATGTTTAAAACCACTTAGATTGTCAAATCGTATGCCATTTGCATGAGAGCATTTCATGCGCCATAGACTTAACGTTGTGTTGTTCTTGCTTGTTTGTGTGTGTGAGTATATAAACAAATTAGATTCATTCTGTTTTGTTGCTTCAATATTTACATTATGCAACGTCATACCGCTGCACAGTTTCATACCCAGCTCTAAATTTAACTTTTATTCTCAAGAAAACAATTGCATTTAAACATCTGTGATAGCACACGCACACAAATAGAATAATCGCTAATAGTACGTGTGCCTGTTAATATGCTAAAATAACTGGTTAGTCTGGTAAACATATTCTAAACCAACATGTGTTTTTACTCCAGATGCTCAAAAACTGTCGACGTGTGTGCGCCTTGACTCGCTCCAATATCTTTGCAAACTCCCAGAGCAAGCGCCTTAACCAAACCCTACCGCAAATCAAAATGGATAAGTTTGATTTGCCAAAACGTTTGCAAGGCAGTACACCCAGTGTTTGGAACGAGTATATTGCTCTGGCCATGCAGTACAAGCCACTGAATTTGGGCCAAGGATTTCCAGATGATGCTGCGCCGGAATATGTAACGAGCACGCTGGCAGACATTGCCAAGGATCCAAATCCGCTGCTGCATCAATACACCAGAGGCAACGTAAGGAATATACAACTAAACCAGCATAACGACTAAGACTTTATTTTGTTTTTGTTACAGGGTCATGTGCGTTTGGTGCAGGCGCTGTCTAAGCTGTACAGTGGCTTAATTGGCAGAGAGCTAAATCCGCTCAATGATATTCTGATAACATCTGGCGCCTATGAGGCACTGTACTCCACCATACTGGGACATGTCGATGAGGGCGAGGAGGTCATCATTATTGAACCCTTCTTTGATTGCTATGAGCCCATGGTCAAAATGGCAAATGGCGTCCCTCGATTCATTCCACTTAAGCCAGTAAGATTGTAAAAATATATGTAAATATATTTGTTAATCTTACATCATATATACATCTCCTCCCCAGCGAAAGAAAGACGGGCCATTAAGCTCTGCGGATTGGGTTTTGGACGATGCTGAACTGGAAAAACTATTTAACGAGAAGACAAAAATGATTATATTGAACACTCCGCATAATCCCACTGGCAAGGTCTTTCATCGCAAGGAGCTGGAACGCATTGCTGAGTTGTGCCGCAAGTGGAACGTGCTTTGCGTCTCGGATGAGGTATACGAATGGCTTGTCTTTGATGGTGTTGAGCATGTGCGCATTTGCACTCTACCAGGCATGTGGGATCGCACTATAACAATTGGCTCGGCAGGCAAAACCTTCTCAGTAACAGGCTGGAAAATTGGATGGGCCTATGGACCACAACATTTGATTCGAAACCTGCAAATGGTGCATCAAAACTCGGTCTACACGTGTCCGACGCCACTACAGGAGGGCGTGGCACGCAGCTTTGAGGTGGAACTGGCGCGTCTGGGAAAGCCAGAGAGCTATTTCCTTAGCTTGCCGCGTGAACTGCAGCCAAAACGAGACTTCATGGCAAAGTTTCTAAGCGAAGCCGGCATGCGCCCAACAATTCCCGAGGGAGGTTATTTTATGTTGGCTGATTGGTCGCCACTGGCAAACAAAGTGGATCTAAGCACAGAGCTGGACAGGCATCGTGACTACAGGTTCACAAAATGGATGACAAAGAACATGGGACTGCAGGGCATACCGCCGAGTGCGTTTTATAGTGAGCCCAATAAGCACCTAGGTGAGGACTTTGTGCGCTACTGTTTTATCAAGAAGCAGGCTAATCTCGACAAGGCTGCCGAGCTGCTTAAGCAGTGGAAATAGAGTTTGTGTTTGTATGTAGTGTAACTACGCATTTGTTAGTTAAATAAACGAATTTGTTTTGAATTGCTTGTGTGTGTCTCGCTACTTTCTTGACTTTCATCATGCATGTTGGATCGTGTACGCCAAACCATAACCTGCACACGACACCGTTACATAACCCAAAATAAAAGAAAACAAATGCATGAGATATTCGTATTGTAGCCTTACTCCAATCTCCTTTTTATTTGCAATCCAATGACATGTTCATCCGCACAGAATAAATTGGATTTGTTTTTGTGTTTCTTGTATGTGTGTGTGTTAATTAAACTAAAGGAAAACGTTAAAGCAAACGCCGCTTTAGATATCGTAAACGGACTTCAGGGCCAATTCGGGCTTGTCGTAGCCCAGCTCCTCAATGGTTGGCACACCCAGCTCCTTAAGGGTTGGTGTGATCTTCTCCAGCAAGTAGGGATACAAAGTAGCCTTCTGGTCACCGCACTTGTCCTTGCAGCCCTCCAGCCACCTGATGGCCAGGGCAATGTCGTTGACACGGCGGCAGGCACGCAGTCCAGACTCAATCACCTTTGGGCTAGGCACCAAATCCATGCCGAGCAAATCGTTCATACCCTTGCGAACCTCCCAGCCATCGATGCCCTCGCGAGCAAAATATTTCTCGTAACGCGAATCGAACGCCTCTGCCGATTCTTCAGTACCGTGCTGGCGCACAGCAATGACACGCGTGGATGTAACACCAACGCTGCTGCGAAGGGCATTGGCGAATTTACCAGCTGTAACGCGCAACATGACTGTCAAAAGTAGTACAAAATGAAATAATACTTAGATTCTGTAAAAATATTGGTTAAGTAACAGCTTCGACTCACTTTTTGGCTCTTGTTCTTGCTACTTTTTCACACAGATGACAGAATGGCCAGTGTTAAGCAGCACAACTCAGATATGTCGCCTATCGAATATTTTTCAGTAATTATAGTGTTGGGCAGTTGCTATCGAGACAGTGCTGTGCATTGCCACAACTGTCAGACGATTGTTCTCGAACACTGTGTGACGAACTGAGCAGTCATTCTCATTTTGTGCCCGACAATTCGGTTGAAAATCGCAGTTTCTGCTGAAAATAGAATTGCGAGCAGCGACCGCGGCTTAATTAACTAACTTTTAGCCAAGTAAAAACAGTAAAATGTCGGCAGCAGGGTAAGCATAAGTGTTAGCATTAATAATAGTCTTTAATTAATGTTGCCTCAATTTTCGAGTCGCTCTTTTCTTTTTGTGGCTTCTTTGTGCGACGCGTGCTTTTTGCTGCAGGTATATTAGCGGCGTCTATTTTTTGCAAAGACACCACAACAGAGGTGCTGCAGTTTGTGATAATTGCCAACTCCTCTTTAACGCATCTCGAGTGGCGCCATTGGTGGGCGTGTCTCATGCGCAAATGCATTGTATTTTTGGACGGTACGCCGTGCCATTAGAATGTCGCTGAAGTTTGAGGTTATGTTAAGGTTGGCGCTAATTTTGTTTCGAGTGTTGCCCCAATGCTGAAATTTGTACAGCATGGACTTTTATTCTATGCAAATCAAGCGAATAATTTTGAATAAGCTTGCACTCTGGAACTTGTTTAATAAAACATTGATGCCGGCGTTGCCATGATACCAAATACAATTTTGTGTTCACCGTATAGAATACCGTATCAAAGCCGGTCTTAAGAATGTTTTTGTTTGTTTAACTAATGTATAAATTGTTGGTTTTCATTGCAGATCGATTCCGCCACCCGTCTCTTGGGCTCAGCGCAGCGATTTAGTCTACGTTATCATTGATGTTGAATGCAAGGACATTGAACACAAGTAAGTGCAGTTAAATAAAAATTGCTAAATATTTTGGTATATTACTAATGTTTCTGATCTGGATAGCTTGTATCTATTCAATAACATATATTTAATAACTTCGTGCTTTAATTTCGTTGCAGGGTGACAGAAAACAGCTTCACCTTTAAGGGTGTGAACGCACTGGATGCCTCGAAGAAATACGATGTCACACTGAACTTTTTTGAGACGGTTGACCCGGAAAAAGTGACCAGCAAGAACATCGGCCGTTGCCTGGAGTTCACAATACCGAAGAAAACAAGCGGTCCATACTGGCCCTTCCTAACAACCGATAAAACCAAACTCCACTTCCTAAAAGCCAATTTTGCTAAGTGGCGCGATGAGTCTGACGACGAGGAAGGTGAGTCGCTGAAAAACTCATTATAATTATTTCAAAACTTTATGTATTTACGTTTTTCTATGTGCAGCCGATACCAAGGACAACGGCATGTTTAGCAACTTTGCTAACGTTGGGGGAGATTGGAACAATAAGTTTGACGACTTTAACTTGGATGAAGATGATGACTCCGACGATAACATACCGAGTCTGTCGCAAAACGATGAAGAAGAGGAAGAGGGTGGTGAAGGTGGGGAAGGTGACAAGGAGTCAAAGAAACCAGATGCCTAAGTTAGCTGATTAAGGCAGTTTTGAATTACTAGAGTCGTAGCGTTAGCAAGACCTACATACCGTTAAGTCAAACACAAGCAACAACAAAACACAGACATACAAAGTACACCTTCATGAGATCATAACACATTTATAACACACACTAATTGAACAGCAAGTGCGATATGTTAACGACATAAACAGAACAGGATAAAAGAACAAGAGTAACATGCATACATTAACGCTGGATTTTCGCCACAAAAACAACAAAAAGCTGCAACCAATTTATTGCGAAGTTTAATTTGCAATTAATTATTTTTTGTGTTTCCTGTACATAAAGGAAATTAAAATAAAAAAAAAAACTGAAAAATTAAAACCTCTTTGTTTTTTTATTTGTTTGGACACACACAGACAAACACACACAAATACATAAACCGCAGTGGTGTGTTAAACCGGTGTTTAACAACATTGGCAACACTGTCGCTTTGACAACGCGGGCAAGAAGAAGAATGCTTTAAAATTTTGTTGAATCTAACAAAACATGCAGAGCAAAAACATTCATTCAAACGCTGTCATTAGCATACAATACACTTATTATTACTGTAAGGATATTAAAATAAATAAATAATGACCGCACAAGGTGGTAGGCTGGCCTTTATAGCTGAATGGTTTCACACTGAAGCGGGAATAACTCGCACGTATTTATTAACATTTCACTTGAGCGATGGCGCCGTGGAAGTGGTAAGCGGCATTATTTAAACAACAATAAAAACATTTTGAGAGAACTCTTTGCTGTTGCAGTTTGATCAGCGCAGCAAGAAAACTTTTCTGCGTCGCACTAAGATCCCTGAGCTGACGCGTCGCGACTTCTTTGTTGGCTCCAAAATCAATGTGTTCGGGCGTCCCTTTGATATCGTTGATTATGCGGACGAAATAACACGCAACACTTTGGCCAAATATCGCAAGCGGTAAGACGTCCGAATCGTTTCTGCATATAATTATCTAAAACGCGTGTTTTACAGCGGATTTGTGCTGCTCAAGAGCAACATGTGGCCAAAGAACTTGGGTGAATTTCTTACAACGCTGATTGACAACAAGATCAACATAAATAATGCCTTAATGGTTCAATTTACGCCAAAGACAGTCACGCAGTTCCTGGCCAGCAAGCAGGACGATGATGTACACACCTCGTGAGTTTAATATCCCTAAATCGTTAACTTTATTATAAACATCAATTAATATTAAGGGTACTCATGAACGAGCTGCTGACTGGACCGGCAATTAGCTTGGAGTTGATCGGCGACAATGTGACTGAGATCATGTCTGCCTGCTCTAAGTACAACACGGAGAACGCCTCAACAAAGATTGTGCTATCGCCCAGCATGCAGCATCTGTTTGAGCGAGAGGAGGTTCGATATGGGTTCTATTGTCCGGAGAAGGAAGAAAATGTGGCCAAGGATTTGAAATTCTTTTTTGAGGAGCGTCACGGCATTATCAAGGATTGTCATTTTAAGAACAGCACACTGGCGATTATAAAGCCGCACATCATCAAGGATGGATTACTGGGCCAACTGTTAAATGACATACTCACATCCGGTTTTAAAATTACAGCCATGCGCATGTTACTCATGGCCCGTGTTAATTGCGAAGAGTTTTACGAGGTATATCGTGGCGTTTTACCCGAGTTTATACCCATGGTGGCTCAACTTGCAAGTGGTGCTTGCATGTGCCTGGAGATTGTCTGTGAGGATCCGAACAAGAATTCGCATCAGGAGTTTCGCAGCTTCTGTGGTCCTATGGATCCTGAAATTGCCAAACTTTTGCGCCCGCATACGCTGCGCTCTAAATTTGGTAGCTCCAAGGTGCTAAATGGCGTTCACTGCACAGATCTCCCAGATGACACAAATCTCGAACTGCAGTACATGTTCAAGATACTTGAATGATCTCACTTACGTTTGTTAACTTGCCTAATTAAATTACAAGTATCATTTGCATATCTAAATAATTGTTTTATTTCACTTAACGAAATCGTCTTGCTGGTAAAATTGATTTGTTATAATTTTCTTGTATTTTATTCAAAAGCCTAAAAGTATGCTTTAAAATTGCATATTTTTAGCCTCGCGACAAATAGAAGCTGCAGTTGCATTTAATTATAATCAATCCTCGTAGTAACTTGTATTAATGCATTAATAGTAAACTTAGATGTTTTCTTTAATGGTTGATAGACTCCCAATAGCCGTTTTTAAACACAAATCTGTTGGTTTTAAAAATCTTAATCATATGTTACGTGCGAAGCCGTAAAACGTCTTTATTGTATACAATTAAAACTCAGATAAAAAATCAATACCAATACTTAAGAGGTGGAAGAGCTCTAGCAAACAATTGCCATTATTACTTTCTACACGTTAAGGCTCTGACTGCTTGAACTGGGCACATTGTCCTGCACGTTGGGCAGAAGAACAACCAAGTCACTGGCATTAAAATAGTTTTTGCGCTCCTGTAAGCCATAATCATAGGCCAGCAGGGCAAAGATAATGATGCAGACCAGCATTACCACAGCATAAAAGAAGTACTCAGCTTTCTGGGAGCTTAGCGCATCCAACTGGGTGACGACTACGACAATGAGATTACCGAAGGCATTATTTAGGAACCAGCCAGCCGTGACCACTGATTTCATCGAGGACGGTGCTTGTGTGAAGGCAAACTGCAATCCTGGAATCGAGAGCAACAGCTCGCCCAGCATGAGCAGCAGGAACTGAGGCAGTTGCCAGGCAATGTTTATTGTCCCAAGTGGTGCTTGCTACAAATAAGTTTGAATTAAAAAGGAACGAAAGTGGAACAAGTTAATATACCATAAGACGATCCTGCAAAATTCCAGCACAAAAAAAGGCACCAGCCGAGCAAACTCCGCCAATGGTGACGCTATGCAACGGCTTAAGCTCCCAGTGGAACCATCGACGCAACAATGGAGCAGTCACATATTGCCAAAGCGGAATGAGCATAAATAGAAAGATGGGACCAACGGCCTTTGCCTGATCCGGCTGTATGGTAACATCCATTACTGTGGTATTCATCATAGTTGCCTGAAATGTCCAACTAGAGTCCTGCTGTGCAAGCAGAGCAAAGTATACGGGAAGTGGAATAAACAGCTTACTTATCTGCAAAGATCAAATTTACAGTGGATGCATATTACAACTTTTAATGTTTCATTACTCACTCGCAAAACTTTGGATACATCATCCACAAAGTGTGCATCATAGGTGCCAACAGCATTGTGTAGCCAATAACTGCATTTCTTGGTGGACTTGCGTCTACGCCACTTTTCCAACAGTGCAACCTTAATGCAGCCACAGAACTTGAAGAGTATATTGTCGCCAGAGACCTTTTCCTTCTTGTAAAAGCATTTGCCAATCAAAAAGATGACTGCAAAAGCAATTTACATAAGTTTATGTTGGGTTATTAAAATTAAAGATCTAATTCTTACTCCACGCCACCATAAAGGAGCTGCCCAGTGTTCCAAATACAGCCGGATAGCATGTGGTCTTATCAAAACACTGGGTATTCGCACGCACCAGTGGAGGTAGAATTTTACTAAGGAATATGCCAAAATAGTACACAAAGTAATAGATGGAAAAATATTCGGCCAAGTAAGCTGCCTGCTCCGGCAACTTGAACTGAAGAGCGCCCAGAGATGTGATGCAAGCGCGCACGGATCCATTACCCACAGCAATAAAGGAGATCGAGACCAGCAAACTGCGGAACAGAATACCATAAATATAATATGTATAAGCTTCCTTTGTGAAATGAACTTACAAGGCTATGACTGGCATGCCTGCATATGGCACAGATGTCATGATCAACAGCGCCCAGCCGAAGGCATAGAGAAAACTAAATCCTGATATGGTGCGTACATTGCCCAAATAGCTGTCTGCCAGTATGGCGCCAATTATGGGACAAAACTGTCCAAAGAAGTTAAAAATATGCAGCACAATTGTGGAGAAGCTTTCCGTAAAGTTTAGATCATCGCGTAAAAACAGCACCAATATGGCTGTAAAGTAAATACAAAAAAAGTTTGAATATTACCGTTACTTCATTCTCAACCTCTGCCAAACTGTGTTTGAGTAAAGACCTTGTGATCACAGATCATCAATATATATGTATATGTAATGCATATGTAAAATTATCAATGAGACCTCCCATTGTTTATACGCTTACTGTTTACTGCTTACTGATAAGCAAGACTTTTGGAATATTTTTTTGACAGTACAATGGCAGATGACTGTAGAAGACCTAAGGCAACTGCATTACACTGGTTCAATTAAGTGTGTCATCTTTGATGTCGGATGGCACAGTTCGACAAACATAATTGTACTTACTGCGCATGCCATTTGCTGCAAAGGCCTCAAAAAACTTGGTGGCTAGTATAAAGCAGACGGCATATGGATATCTGTACTCGAGACGTATGTTGGATATGGGCGCGAATCCATAGTTGGGCAAGGAGTTGCGAGGTTTCCTTAGTTTGGCATGCTCCCCAAAATCTGAGAGAGGAGGCAGCCGTTGTTTGTGTAAGTTCCGCCAATGCTGGCAATGCTGTTAGGGCCAGAGATTAACATGAACATCAACATATCTTTTAATCATATCTGATTTATCTAATCTTTACAACTTACTTTCTTCGCTGCCAATTTCCGTAGCGCGGAACATTTTCCAGGTGTTGTTACTATTTGTGTAAACGTTAACGAACTCAACAGCTTAGCTGAGCAACTTGTTTGCCTATGTCGTCTCTCTGTGGTTTTGGGAGAGCTCAAGTTACCAGCGTTGTGTCCGATTCGGTTGCCTTGCGGCTTTTGACGCTTTTTCAGCTGCGGTTATGTTTTGTCTCACCGTGTGCTCTCTTTATTTCGTATGTTTTGAATACGCGCGTCGCCCACGCCAAACGTCCGTTGCGCAGTAAGAGACTGAAGCTACTGAAATGCCCAAAGACGCGAAGCCTCACCGGCTGTCGTTATTCGTTGATTCGTAGACAGCGTGCACTCAAGAGCAAACATTGCGATAAATGTAACAACAAAACAAATGCATCATGGAACTACGGCAGGTTATCTCTGTCTTTGCCAGTCATGTGCTTGATGCAGTAGCCATCGCATTCGCTCTAGCTGATAAGTCCAAGTCGCGCTCAGTCAGTCGAATCAAGTCACGGGACTAATACACTGATAAGGATGCTGCTGCAACAGCAATAACAACACTGATACGCATTAAGGTACATAGACGCATAGTCGTATTTTACAATGGATTTTTATTAAATTAGGCAGAGGCAAAGGTATTTAGTTCGAAAGACGAAACCAAACTAGATAATTAAAACTAAACACGGATCTGGATGATACATCGATGAAATTCGCGTTTGGCCAATTTGGTTGCATAAAGAACGAGATGAAGGCCGACAACCAACAACCAAAAGCCAAAATATGTGTGCCCCGCACCACTCACACCAGTTTCTTGGCCTCGAAGAAGCTCTTCAGATGGCGCATTTGCCAGAAACCCATGCAGACGAGAACAACAGTCTGTGCCAGAGACCACCACAGCACACGCGAGTTAGTACTCTCGCTGGTGTGACGGAAACGCTCCTCGCGATAGCGCTGATAATTCTGCTCCTTGGTGATCTGCTCGACCTGGTCAAGCAGTTGACGTATGCGCAGCTGTAGCTCGGTCAACTTCTCCTTCTGCGCCACATTGGCATAGTCGATGGCGTGCTCGCCCACCTGAATATCTAGATGCACACGCAGCTGTGCTCCGTTAAACCAGGCAGTGCTGTTCGAGTACATGCAGATGACGTGCTCGCCGGGCGTGTGCGATGTAAATGAAATGCGGCCCTGTGAACTGTATACGCGCGATAGAATCACCTTATCGTCACTGTCGCGCACCTCGACATGCATGCCAATTCCAGGTGATGATGGCATAAAGCCATTTGAGCGAGGATCATACAACTCCACCTTGTAGTTAACTGCAAAAGATCGGAGGCTTAGACGCTGAACAGCACAACATTGTAAACCTGCTTACCAATCACAGTTGTCTCGTCGGGCACCTCTTCAATAAAGCATTTGCGTTCCGTTTCCGAAATGTGGAAGTACAAACCGCATGCGCTGTGTAACGCGCACAGCAATAGTGCCAGGCAAATAAATTGGTTGTTCATTTTTTTTGTACAAAACTACACTAGAGCTTGGATAATTTGTTTTATAAAACTAAGCTCGCCGACACGTCATGAGAAAAACGCAAAGTGGCTACATTGACAATTTCCAAATTGACAGCTGCGAGAGAGCTGCCACTTTATAGCAGTCACACACACATTCACATCAAAAACAAACATATGCACCAGGGTGGCATCACTGTCAAAACAGCTGTGCATATAAAGTATGGTGGCCATATTGATTAAATTCCATTTGATATTTGCAAGAGTTGACACCTGCTTGAGGTGGCAGCGCTGGTAAAACAGCTGTTTGATTTGTTGACGTTTAACTTTTTGGCAATCATATTGCATTCTTAAGTAAATAATGGACTTAATACTGCTAATAGGCATTGCAACAGCGCTGCTGGTCATTTTGCTCACGCTATATTTTCTGCAAAAACGAAGTGCACCAACAGGTAGAAGAATTTATTTATTAGCATTTCTTTTAAATACCATGAAAAACTTTCCATATAGAAACAAATGCAGCTGCGCAACCACAACGTGGCGTCCCACAACGCGCTCAGGAAGGTGTACCCAGACGCGCACAAATCGCACGAAATCAACGCAATCGCTTGCGTGCAAATGCGCCGGCCGCCGCAGCTCCAGCGGCAGCTGCACCCGTCGCAGCAGCCAGGGATTCTGATGACGACGGCGAAGCTGGTGATGACGGAGCGCGTCTGCCGCAGGGTGCAGTACTCGATGAGAAAATGGGTGCAAAGAAACGTGCCAAAATGGAGGCAAAGGAGCAAAAGCGTATTCAGCGTGAGCAAGAGCTTCACGATCGTGAACAGCGCAAGGTGAAGGAGGCAAAGGAAGAGGCGGAACGTAAGCAACAGGACGACATCGAGGCGGAAACGGAACGCAAGAAAGCCGAGGCCGAACGCTTAGCAAAGGAAGAGCGTGAGCGCAAGGAACACGAAGAGTATCTTAAAATGAAAGCAGCCTTCAGCATTGAGGAAGAAGGCTTTGAGGAAGGCGATGCCGATGAGAAAGAAAGTCTGCTGGCCGACTTCATACAGTACATCAAGGACAACAAAGTTGTTCTGCTAGAAGACTTGGCCACTGCGTTCAAACTGAAGACGCAACAGGCAATCGAACGCATCCAAGAACTGCAGGCAAACGGAACCATAACTGGCGTCATCGATGATCGCGGCAAGTTCATCTACATCTCTGAGGCAGAACTGGCTGCAGTGGCCAAGTTTATCAAACAGCGTGGTCGTGTTTCCATTGCCGATCTGGCCGAAAGTAGCAATAACCTGATCAATCTAACGCCCGTATCAGCCGGTGAAGGTGGTGCCTAATGAGATTTCTTTAAGCCATTTGTAAAGTACCTATTTACATTTATAGTTGAAGTGTGTTAATATATAATATACATTTATTCGGTGAATTTAAAAACATTTCAATGCCGTCATAACTCTCGGGATTTTTGGGGAAAAGCTAAAAAAAATTGCAGAATAATTTCTCGTCAAATTCAGATCGTTTTTCAATCAGAATCCCTAAACGTCTTACAGTTTGACCCCTAAAGATTTATAAAGAAAATTGCACAGCTCCAAGTTATAGTTATACTGCTTTAATTATACATTACTACCTCAACAAGGGGTATAGAAACAACATATTGGAGAGAAAGTAAGCCTATGCCATATCATCATCGCAATCGTCCATATCTTCATCATCGTCATCTTCGTCCTCATCGCTGGTGACATCGGGATCTGAGGCTTGTGCTCTACACTTTGGACACTGGCAAACGAATATATAATTTTCGCGCAGTGTTTTGTGCCTAGAGTGACGACTGCGCTCCAGCTGACACTCATCCAAATAGGATATGCAAATCTCATCGCCTTTTTCTATAGGCGCCACGGCTTTCAGTACAACGATGTCGTTGGAGTAGGGAAATGTGGACTGTGCGTTTGGGACGCAGCTGTGATTGATCTTGCTCTGCAAGATGTACAAGCCGGAACCTTCGTTGTTCAAAAATTCACCAGCAACTAAATAAAGTTTGTTTGATGTTAAAAATGTGTTTGCAATCAAAACAATTGCTACTTACAATCGCCGACTTTGGCATATATTTCATCTATGACAGACATCCAGTTGCTCTTTTTCCGCTTCAGGCAGAGGCAAATCCGTGACTTTGGTAACCCATTGGGCAAGCACACTGGTTGCAATGCCCTGGCTGTTTGTGCCCAAAATTCCCATCAGAGTTTTGAATGCATCTGGTGTGGTGAACTGCAAATAATCCAAGAAAACAATATTAAACTAAATAAAAAGGCAAGCTAGGAGTTTTACTTGCCATTGCGAAATCCTCACTCTTGAAGGCATTGCAGAAGGCGACAAACAGCTGCTCCATTTGCCTTTCAAAGTTCTCGCCCAACATTTTGTGGTATATTTTCTGTTCACGGTTAACGATTAGCGCTTGGAACGATTGCAGTTGCTCTAAAAATTCCGCCTTCTTGCTGCTCTGCTGATACATGGCCATTAGGCGAACAATAAGCATAATTGTGCCCGTCTCTGGCGGATAGTGCATCTTCTTCCATGTCTCGTTAAGCACATTTATTGGATGTGTATCGTCTGCACGAAAAGCGCCCATGCAGGCCACTCGATGATATCGCTTTTGTGCCTCTATCATGCAATCCTCCGAGCAATAGCGCACTTTGCAACGTGGGCACTGTGTAAACTGTGGAACCCAAACCGCTGTGGGATCATGTTCTACAAGCGGCACAGCAACGGCCTGGTTGTTGGCCAAGCGTCGCACATTCTCAAGCAATGTCTCTAGCTAAAATTAAATCGGTTTATTAAGTTGGGAATTTGTAAGGTTCTATGCTTACTTACAGGTCGCATGCAATGATCACAGGCTGCATAGCCATATGCTGTATTCCACGAGAATTGATGCGACACGAACGGCTCCTCCTCAAAGATGATCTCACCGGTTGCAAAGCTTTTTGTTGCTATCATGGCCCGCCCCTTGCCGGGCACCTCTTGTATTTCGAAATAGTTCATCTTATTGGCAATAAAAATTAAAATTCTTTATAAACAATGCAAGTAAAATGGTCTTTGAATATACACGTGCAGCTTGGATTGTTGTTTTGTTATCGATGTCGATACTATGAGTGACATGAAGTGGCAACACTGTTGTTTCGTGCTCTTTAACTCATATCGATATTGATGCAAATTGTTTTATTTTTATAAAGGTTGTTAGAGTAGTAATAAATAGCCCATTTACTAAGTTCACTTTTTAAAAATATTTGATTGTAAAATTCCCATGCTGATTTTACAGAGTTCTAGCCTGTTCGTAACTCTTTAGAGCAATTGCGTCTAGGTTTTCTTCAACAAGTGATGAACGTACGTTTGCGACGCTAATAATTATCGATTATAATCGATACTTATTAAATGGCATTGTCAAAATAACCGCCAATATATTATTTTTAAATGTACCATTTATGTATAAAAACGCACTGTTTCCCATTTTTCCACATTAACTCCAAATAAAACAAAAGAAAGTTTTTTTGTATGACTTGTACTATGCTATTATATAATAATCAATTACATAATTTAAAATTTTTAAGACATGCTAATGTAATTTGTTGATTTTGTTTTGGATTTTTCTTTTTAAATATAATATATATATATAAACATTTTTGTTAACAGGTGTGTGTGTGTTGTTGTTGTTGTGTTTTTAGTTGCGTTTTGTAAAATACATAATCATAATCATAATTAATAGTTTATACTTGTAATCATATTTTTTTGTTTTCCATATATAATAATAACTTTGCGCCTAACAACTAATAATATTCAAATATATAATTTTCTTTTTCTCTTTCTCTCTCTCTTATTATCTCCTCTTTGCAATTTATTATTTGTTGTTACTTTCGCTCTTAAAGTGTTTTTGGGTTTGTATTGTTTTATTGTTTAGTTTTGTTTAATTTAAATTATTTATTCACTAACCAGCGCCATTTCGCGCGCCGTTGGCGTGGCCATCGTCTGGCCGAGCGCCGAGGCAGCCGAAACGGCGCTGTTCAGCCCATTATCCTCCTCGTGCTCAGCATCATCATTGCCGTCTCGCGCTGACGCTTTAATAGCGACAGCGGCTGCCTTTTTGCGCTGCACTTCATGATCATCGTCCTCCTCGTCGTCATCCTCATCCACATCATCATCATCATCATCATCATCATGTTTTTTATCGACTTCGACATGGTTGTCGTCATCGGCTTGCGCCTCATCGGCAAAGGACACTTCGGCTGGACTGTTATTGCTATCACCATTGATCATGGCCGCCGCCGTCGTCGCTGTGGACGTCAGCTCATGCTGTTCATTATTATTATTATTGTTGGCTTTGTCTTCACTGGCGGATTTATTGTTATCACTATCAGCATCGCTCTTGGGTGCTGCACCCGCTGCCGCTGCTGTTGTCTCCTCCTCGGGTATATCTTCGATAAGGCTACGATTGCCGGAACTAACTGCCGATGGACTGCGTGGCGGCGCCCCCGCCGTCTCCGTCTCAACTTCAGCTACTTTACGCAACAGCACCGGATCAGAGGCACGCAGCGAATTCTCAGCGCCACCGACGCCCTCACCGCTGGGCCGCAGCACCAGATAGAGCAATATGTCCGAAAGGGAGATGATGCCAATGACCTTGCGTTGATCATCGACAACGACAAGGCGATGCACCTCGGCGCGCACAATGCGCTCCATTATTGTGTAGAGCGATTCATCCAGATTGCACTTTTGTACACCCTCGAACCACTCGTTGCGATGCTCGTTCGCCTTGCGCAGCGAGACATCGAGATCGTTGTAGGTCTTCTCAGCAGCGAGATTCTAACAGCGAAAGATATATGTTAATAAAATGTTTTAGTATTTGTGCGGATTACGAATTACTTACAATCACATCAAACTTGGCATAAATGTCAACGAGTCGGCCCTCGGAATCGACCAGCGGCAGCGCAGAGACACGTCTCTCCACAAACTTCTTGAGCGCTGTTATGATGCTAGTGTTCTCATCGGCCGTCTCGATGTTATCATATGTGCCAATCTTAAGATCGCGCAAACTCTTCTCCATGTAAGCGGGCTTTGGTAATGCATTAATCTGCAAGTTCATAATAATGTTAGAAGATTCTTATATAAGAAAGGAGGAGGAGTCTATGCTTACATATAAAAACAGGAACCTCAGTATGCGTTTATGTGTCAATATGTACAAAACATTGCCATTCTCTGGATTGATCACAGGCAATCGATGAATGCGGCTGTGGTATGAGAATTTTGATGGCATCGTAAAGGGAAGCGTCGGGTCCGATGCTAACCAAAGGCATCACCTCCTTGTGTAGCACACCTACAACAACAACAAAATCAATTATATACATATTTTTTTTTGGTATTTGGGGCATCAACTTACTGCGCCACGTGTCCAATTTGTGCTCCTCCAGCTGCTCCATGGACGCATTGGGTGACTTATAATACATTTGCAAGATCTTAATGAAATCCGTTATGGTCAGCATGCCCACAAACTGTTGCTTCTCCGAATCCCACAGTGGCGCTGCACGCACACCATTATAGACCAGTGCATAGAATGCCTTCTTCACCAGCAGTTGGGTGTCAAAGACGACCAGTTTAGCGGAGGTGGGTATCAGATCATAGCTCTTGTGGAAACGAAAGAATTTCACAAAGATCTGTGAATCATCCTCCTCTGCAAGAACAAAAAGACAAGGAAAGAGATTTAGTAAATACAAGTCACAAAAATATAATTTATAACTAAATTCCCATTGTAACACCTTTTTTGAGCAATTGGGCAAGCAGACGCTTCCATCGATCTGAGACTTGTTCAAACTCCTTAATGCTCTCGAGTGGATAGTAGAGTACATCTGTGGGACGACCGCTGCCGCCGAGCACCAAACGGCCCGCATGATTCGAATAAAAATGCAGCTGTAACATGCGGGCAGCGGGACGGCTGCGCGGGCAAGCGGGGGGCTTGGAATCAGCCACAGCGAGGCGGCAGCAACATTAGCTCAATGGATGCTGGCTGGCAATTAACTGAGCGCCTTGATATTGATTCTATGTCACACAGTTTGCTAATTGAACGAGTTAATAAGGGCCAATAACAGTGAGTTAACAGCGACTTAACAGCGCTGCGCCTTTCTACGCCGTTCTCACTGTTATGCAGCGAATGCAACTTTTATTTGATTTCGATATTTGTATTTGTGTTTAGCAGCAATTAATTTCACGTTCGTGCGCCGTACATTGTGATTTGTATTTTTATTTTTGTTTCGTCTGCATTTCAATAAATTACATTTAGACATTTTAATTAACATTAATTTAGCGTTGAAATAAAAGTGTTTGCGTGTGTTTGTGTTTTGGCAAAAGAATACAAAAATAGTTTATTGCTTTAACAATTATTCAGCCATAAATATGTTGCATCAAAATATTGTCAAAGAAAGGGGAAAGGGAGAGTGAGAGATGCGCTCTATGCAAATAAATAAACATTAAGGCGTTCCCAATGGGTGTTAATCAAATATATATATGTCAGATCTAAACATACATCAACTGTCAGCGACAAATAAATGCTTGCGTTCAAGTCCCTAAATAATATTATTTTTAAATATTGCATTGTCTAAAGTTTGTCGAAGAGGCTTTTTTGGGAACATTTGTGCCAAGAAATTAATAATAATCACAAATGTATGCTCTTTTATCCAAAGAATGCCAAAAACGACATTGATTCAATGGAAAAATTTTTATATGATGCATAAACTATTTGGCAAATTGGAGATTTTAACAATTTGGACATGCAAATAAATCAAAGTCAATTGAAAAGAATTTGCACAAAAAAGAATTTTTAGCACAAAGACGAAACTTAAATATAAATAAAATCTTTTTTTAATGAATTCAAACTTTGACTTTTTCTGACTCAATTCAGTTAAAATTTTTTTCTGTTATTTTTAACAAATTTTAGTTTATGTTTTTTGTGTTCGCTGCTGTTAATCCATATGGCACACAAATTTTGTTTAAAACATTCATAAATTGTCTTCTTCTTAAGCTTTCTCATAATTTTTATCTCCTATACAAGTTTTTTGTTTCCAACAAACTGACGAAGCTGCCAAAAAAGACGGCAAAGAGAAATAGCTAAATAAAAAAGCGAAGGCTAACATAAAAAAAATAAAAATATTATATTAAAAATATGTATATCCCATGATATATGTTGAAGTTCTATTTTAATAAGAGTTAAAGAAACAAAGACAATAAAAAAAAAACAGGGTAAAATCTTCTTTTTGCCCACAAACAAACAATTTCAATGTGCATTGAATAAATCTTTCTTTGTTGTTAACGTTGTTATTGTTGTTTTTTTGCTGTTCTGATTGGTTTCTTTCTTTTATTTTGATTTTTTTATTTATTATTGGATATGGTATTTTTTGTTCTTTTCTTTTTTTGTTTAAGCGCGTCGCGCCGAACACACACACAAGTTAATTAAAATGCTTTATTATTTTTTTCGCTTTTGGGTTTTTGTTTTTGTTTGTATCTTTGAACAATTGCAAAACAATTTCAATTGCTGGCTGGCTAGCTGGGTTGTTGGCGGCGGCGCCTCAATGAATCTATAGACGATTTTTCTTTTAAAATTCCTTAACAATGACTAATGACTGAGGGGGTGTTGGGGGGTGGATGTTTGGGGGTCGGGTAATTTGTGTGGGAGTCTATAGGGGAGACCTTCAACTGCACTTTGCTTGGACCGATCGTTAGTTAATGTTTAATATTTCAACTCTTTTATGCATATAAATTTCTTTTTCGAAAATGTATTTTTAATATATATTCGTTTTAACCGCGGCGATTTTTGGTTTTTGTCGCCCGTCTAAACGTCTCGAGATTTTATCATAAACTGATTCTCTAGTCTCTTTGCCGTGTTTTTCTATACATATATATGTACATTTGTTTTTCTCGCTTTTGCCACTCGCTGGTCGAAGGAAAAGCGAATAGGTTTTTCGCCAAAGCGCAAAGCCAAAAAACAAAACAACTAAAAGCAATAAACAATTTTTTGGTAATGATCGAAATTTAAATACGCTTGTAACTAGAAACAAACATAAATATTTTTAAGAATGGTAAATTTTGTAATTTTCTGACTTAAAGTTTTATTTGAAAGTTTCATTAATCCATTCAACTTGGCGTTAAAGTGCTCAATGTGTTTTAAATTTTATTGATGAGTAAAACGGCTCTAGTCGAGAAATCTTAACTAGGACATTCCCTTAACCCGTTACGTAACGCTAACAGTAAGTGTTAACGCTTTTGCGTAATGACTAAGCTTTAATATGAGATATCTTTGGTGATTATAAAACAAATTTTGATCCTTTGTTAAAATTTTATTATAATGTCTTCATAGTTTCAACTCATTTGCACAATATTGGAATTCAAGTTTTTCTTATGTTCATGTGTAAATCAAAAGCCGGAAAAGTTATCGATAATTTAAAAACAAACTTTTCTGCAAAGCTTGTTTCATCTGAGTCTCTAGCTTTTAGTTTGAGATCTGTTATATATAGGTCGGACAGACACGGCTATATTGCTTGCTGTTGGCTATCTTTGTCTTTGGTAGACGACTTCTTTTTTCTGTTCATACTTGTGTACAAAACCATTATACCCTTTTTTAAAAATTTCTTGGGTTAAGGGTATAAAAAATAAAAAAATACTATTAAAAAGATTTAAAAGCTATTAAATGCAAACTTTTCCTTTGGAAACCTCATAAAAATCAAAAAATTCTTAATAAATCTTTATGCCCTCTCTATACTCTAACGAAAAATAATCAATTCCTATACAAAAACAGAGGCTGAGAGAATACGCGTATAAATGAGTTCAAAATCAATTGCCGAAATAAACAACCGAAAATTGCTATACAAATTTGCATAATCTATAATCGTCGGCGGCAGATGCGCCCAAAACACTACCAATCCATATTGAATATGACGCTAATGTTGTTCATGAAATGCCTCAAATTGGCAGCAAATTGCATGCAAAAGAGCGACAGAGAGAGAGAATGAGAGAGAATAAAAGCAATGCTGCAGACAGAGCTTATAATTAGCGCAAACGAAACCCGAAAAGAATCGAGGAGGTGTGTTTTTTTGGCGCATCTATGTACGTCAACTCGATACGCATCACAACTAATCGACCCTATCTATAAAATATATAATATATAGAAAATATCTGCTCTTGTTGCGTTAGGCGCCTACGCAAATTGTGTATGTATTTAATCCGTGTGATAAATGATTTTGATTAAATTAAATGTATATAATCAGTGGATTCTAAACATATGCGAAAGCGACGTGTGCCGACAGACCGACAACAACAACTAAAATGGGAAAAGAAGATGAAGAATATAATTCCGTCAACCTCTTGATCGGTTGCCAAGTGTGGCCGCTGCTAATTTATTTGAGCAATATATATAAATTTGTTTAACAGATTTCCCCTAATATTATTATTTTTATTTTTTTTTTTGTGTTACTTACCGAAATCTGATAGATTGACTTTGTCCAAGAAAGGATCGGCACGCGGTAACTGTAAATAAATAAAGATAAATAAATTGTTAATAATTTAAACAAACCATTGACAAACTTCCAGAAAGACATATGTTACATGGCAAAATCAACGAGAGTGTCATTTATAACATTCTCGTTACATAAAATGATCTTTTCACTGCTACTTAACATTACCTTACTTAACATGACGTAACGTAAACAGTCCTGCTGCAAAAAGCTTTCTCGTATTGCATATCACACTTAAATGTAACGTAATGCTTATTTCGCTAGTTCTTTTTTAATTGGCATATTAAAGTTTACGTCGCACAATTAAAATATTATAACTAAAGCTCACGCTATACCCGAGGCAATAACAATACCAAATGGCCCCAAAATCTGATAACATTCAACGTTGTTTTGTATTTATTCTTAGAATTAAAGCATTTTACAAAGTTTGTAACTGTTAGATAAACGCTTTTAACTATAACATGAGTGATAAGTAAATGCACAAATAATACACAATAGAACACTTTATGTGCAGCATCCGACAAAAAAAGTTTGTTCAAGTTAAAATTTAGGTCAAATTATCTTGTTTTCATATCATCAAGTTCAATTTAAGCTGATAGGGTATATCATATGTAGGTTTTATATGTATATGCATACATAGTACGCGAAGGCGTAATCATCTAATCAGAAAACAAGCAACAACGCAATCACAGATAAAAAAAGAAACAAAACAACAATAACAAAAAGTATGCAATTAAGTATTTATGAGTTTCTACTCTCGCGCTCTCTTTTTTACGCTTTTGCGTTCTGTAGTGTGTAAGGAAAAAATAATAATAATAGTTTTATTTCGAAATTAGCATTGAAATGTGCAATTGTGACGATCAAAAGGCAACGTGCATTTTAAAAGTTTACAAAGTATGTAAACAATTACACAGAGAGTGAGTTGAAGTGCCTCTCTCTCTCTCTTTCTCTCTCTATGTTGAACTTGTCAGCTGCTCAAAATGACCAAATGCGACAGACGCGTCAAGGCAATGAACTGACAATGAGATGAGATGCGAAAGCTGTTCAACTAAAATAAGTCGAATGCAATAAAGTGCATTTCAATTGCAGACGAAAATGAAAAAGCTCAAAAAGCTTTGTTCTACAACAATGTATACCAGAATCATTAAAATGCCCAACCGCCCGCGAAAAATGCAGACGAAAAGCAAAAAGCTCCGAACGACAATTGCGTCTCTTGACTTACGCTGATTTTTCGACCTGGCTGCAGTTGTTGTTGCTGCTGTTGCTGTCGCTTCCATTGCTCGATCTGTTCAATGCTATAGTCGCTGCGACGTCGCAGCAGCAGACACTGATGCACTGGCGGCGCTGGTGACGAATGGCGGGGGGAGTTGTGGGTGCTCTGTGTGCGTCGCTGATAGACGAGCGACTGTTGCAGTCCAGTAACAGCAGCAGCAGCAGAGAGTTGTTCGCTCTGAGCAGAGATCGGTGAATGACCTGCAGACAAACGTTTGCCCGACACTAAGCCATTTGCAATGCTATTGTTGTTGCGATGCTGTGGCGGCAGCATCGTTGGCTGCGGTTGTTGCTGTTGTTGCTGCAGTTGCTGTTGTTGTTGTTGGTTGTTGTTTATAGTTGCCTTGCGTCGTAGCAGTGCTGCGGGCATCGCTGCTGACAAAGTTGCTGACAGTTTTCTGCTATCTTTTTGCTTAACTTTAGTTGTTGTTGTTGCTGATGCTGCTACTGTGTTTTTTGCGCTGCTGGAACTGATGTTGTCATCGCGTCGGCTTACGTGCTGCGAATGGCGTTGACCATCAACGAAATCTGCTAGATTTGTGCTATTCAACAGCTGATAGTTTGCACCGGCCGTCCGACCGTTATTTGACAAGAGCGTAGGCAGATTACTGAAGCGCTTCTTGCGATACAACGGCGAATTGCTGAGAGAGCGCGCTTTGCGAGCAACCTTTGCATGCAAACTGTCATAGTTGTTGCTCTCGCTATTGTTGTTGCTGTCATTATCGGGCAGATTTGGGTCAAAGCGCACGCTCAATTTGTTTCCATTGTTGTTGCTGTTCTTTAATGGTTTGGAAGCTGTCTGCTGTGACACACCTGACGCAGTCGCTGCCGCTGCTGCAGAGGGCAGCACGCCAATGCGAGGCGTGCTCGACTCAAACGCGGAATAGCGACGGCGATACATGTGCAAATACACAAAAGCACACTCACACACAAACACTTATTTATTTATATACTCAGACACACGCATGCACTGATAAACACCGTCGTCGTGTGTAATGGGAAACAATGCGTAGATGATGAAAATTCGCAAGCGGCCGTTGCCTTTTACTGTTTGCTATTCTTGATGTTTGTTGTTTTTTCTCTATGTTCCGAGCACGTCTGCGCGCTCCCAAATGTAAACGTAAACTGGTTAACAGTTTGTGTTGAGCGCAGTGCTGCCAGAATCCCGAGGCAAAAATTGCTAGATTTGGGAAAAAGTTGCTAAAAATAGCTAAATTTTTGTAAAAATTGCCAAAAAGTTGCTAAGCCATTAAAATGTTAATTTTCAACAAAAAACATATGTATTTTCACAAACATAAAAATTAAAATTGAAAACACTTAAATTGAGAATTAACATGAACAAGATCTAAGAGTTAATATAGCTACAGAATGCTTAGCATTTCATCCAGCTCGTCAGCTTCGCGTTCGTCAGCGTACTTATCATTACTAGTTATTTGATTTAAGTACTTATTCGGTACCACATAATTGTGGCAACATTTTCCATGCCTTTGTAGTCCATACCTGTTGAAATATTCGAAGTTTAATACGTTCAATTTGTATTTCTATCAGAATTTTGGAAATTTAAAACTAACCTCACATACAAAATAGCATTTAATGTTGTTACGTTCATGGCGTTGCGTAGTTTGCTTTTTATTATATTCATCTGCGAGAATATTCGCTCGACTTCTGCGTTCGACCATGGCGGGAAGGATTTTTATTGCAAATTCAAGCCACTAAATGGATTATTATTTCCAGCGTCTTTGTATTGAAGCACTTCCGCCCAAAATTTGCTGGTATCCTCTACAAACTCCCACTTAATAAAATGTATTTTATCAATTTGAGTTAGAATATTTTCAATGTCTTGACATTCAAAATGTTCCAATACTTTTAGAATGTCTTTACTTTTAGAAGCTCTCAACATATTTTGAACAGAAAATAAATTGACCTGTCGCATTACTTCAATATTTTCCGGCAATCTAAAAATACAAAAATTTGTGATATCTTTACTATGATAAAAATTACAATATTACCTTTCGCGGAGTTGGATTATTAACTCTTTAATAAATTCCATGCAATTATTTCTTATTTCAAACTTGTATGATACAAATTTCGCCTCTTCAATTTGTTTTTCAAATGCATAGCCAAAATACAAATTGGGCACTGCTGTGTTTTCAAATCATCTTTTAAATATTCATTTCACAATCCGGTGGTATTATTTTGGACTTAAGCGAATTTATTGCAACTACTACATCTGCAAGTAATTGTGTTGGGTTTCCATTCCGGCTTTGAAAATTTTTGTTAAGGCTTTGCATATCCTTTAATATGGGCCTTAAAAATACCAAATAAAGATAATTTACGTCATCTTTATAAAGTTCCTTGAGAATATGTGCCTTGTGACACTTTTCCGCCGTAGCTGCTAATTCGAAATGTAGTTTCAGCTCTGTCCACTGATCGACGATACGGGAAACAGCACTCTCTATCGACAACCATCTAGTGTCAGACACTCTCGGTATTTTCAAAGGATTCTAATGTTATTATTAAAAAAAATCGATCAGTTTAAATTCAAAAAATCTTAGAAAATAGACATATAACTATTACACACCCAACACAACTTCAAGCTTCACTGTGCCTACAAATTGTTAATACATTAGTAAAAGACAATCACAATTCGGGTTATTTTTTGTTAATACATACCTGATTATCATTAATGCATTGATACATCTTACTATAACTCAATTGTCGACTACAACTTTTAGAGAACCACGAGTAAGTCTCATGCACAAGAAATTCTAGGCATTCAGGTAACACTTTTGTGCAAGACTTTGTTACGGCTAGCTGAATCGAATGACATACGCATTTAAGAAGTTTCAACGAGGGAACTGTCTTCTTCAATTCAGTGTAAACACTCTTATTCGAGCCAGTCATGACGTTGGCGTTGTCGGTTCCAATTCCAACTAAATTGGCTATATTTAATTTTCTTTTTATAAGCATGTTTTTTACAGCATCTGCTATGGAAATAGCGTCTCCAGTTTCGATTTGCTCGAGGCCTAAAAATGTCGACACTATATCTCCTTTGGCTTTACTAAAATAGTTAATTGCGACTCCTAAAGATTTAACAATATTTACAATTACAGATATTTACATGCTTATTTTTATCTTTACTTAGACAAGAAGCTTACCAAGAATTTTTTCCACACTTATGTTAGTAGACTCGTCCAACAAAAGACTAAAGGATGAGTTTCCGATGTCGGTTCGTAGGTCGTCATGATTGCTTTTTAATAATATTTTGTTCTGCTGTTTTATTTCGTTTGCAGCCGAAACTGTTCGCTTTGACTGGTATTGTCGCATCGCCGCGTGTTTGGCATGTGGTGTGCGCTTCCTGTCCTCTTTTGGTTGACTTTCGACAGGTACTTTTTTGGTTGCGCCCACGCTACTTTTTTGGGCGGTGGTGGCGATATCAAGCTTTGCACCTATTGAAGACTTGCATACGCCATACGCTCGTGTTGGTCTGTGCATCCTTGCGAATCCATTCTTTAAATTCGTTTTTTAGCAGCATCACGAAATTTTGTTTGTATTTTGTTTCATTTTTTTGGCATTTTTAAACAATCACCGATCAAAATAGCAAACACTATCGTTGTTCCTAATCGATTCGGTGAGTTTGTCGTTTATGTGAACCACGATTATCGTAATTTGTGCTTCGATGTTAAAATTTATACAAAATACATAAGCCATAAACAAATTCTTAAAATTGGTGTTTTATACAAAGTTGCTAAATTGAAAAATAATTAAAATTGTGATTTGTGGCTATGATTTTGAAAAAAGTTGTTTTAAAGTTGCCGATCTGAACTAAATTGCTAAACGCGGTTGAGCGTTGCCCGCCATATGATCGTTCACATGTGTGTGTTTGTGCGATTGCTAAAGCTTAACCAAACACATACACACACACACATGTGCAAAGGAAAAAAATAAAGAGAGGCCAATCTATGCCGTATCGACGTTCAAACACTCTAGACAAAAGCCTTTTAATGCCATTGAATACTTAACATTGTTTACATATGCATATATTCCCCATGGTCTATTAGCTCAATAATAAAAACAGTTTATGGAACAGGCAGCGATTAGTATAATCTATAATTAACTTCATACAGCTGCTCTGCTTCACTGCTTTACCAGTTGCATTGCGTTTAAGTACAAACATACTCTGCATTGGCAAGTGTATTTAAAGACAAAAACAAAAAGTAAGCCATACGGTTTGTTCGCATTCTTGAAGCTTCTTCAACAAAATAAACATACAGACAGAGAGAGAGAGAGAGAGAGAGAAGAGAGAGAGAGAGAGTGACTGCGCCAAGAGCTAATTGCTCACCCACATGTAGGATAAACAGTGGGCGAGTGCTAACAGCGCCATTACAGCAAGAGAGTCGTATAAAGAGAGACAGAGAAAAGGCCGCAGCAGCAGCAGCAATTCACAGTGGAAAGCTTCTTTAGTAAATTTACTCGAGTTGCGGACTGATAAACAAAGTAAACTGTGCCATAGATAATGGGGCTTCGATTGAATGCCAAGAGAGAGTGTAAGATCGATAGAGAGCGAGAGAACTTAAATATTAATTTTGTATAGATTACGCATTAGGCAATGAAATGTGAATAATGTGAAATGTGCGCGCTAATTAATCATCATTAGCAGGAGCAATAACAAGCAAGTGACAGACAAAATATATGCGGGGCTTTCACCACAGGTGACGTAAGGAGTTGGCAAAGAGAGAGACAAAGAGGTAGTAAGATAGCAAACATTCTTGGCATGAGCATAGAATGTGCTAATTGAAAACACAGTGAAGATTTGGAATCAAAGATATTAAAAAATTTTAAGAATTGAATTAAAGGCGTTTTTCTTAGCGAGCGAACACTGTACATATGGACATTGTAGTAAACATTTTATAAACCAGTTCCGCCTTTATGACCACGTTGCGGAGTGTGAAAAATAAAACAACAACAAAATAGTAAACAACTTGACGCGTTGTAAGAACATTTAAGCCAATTGCGTTGACCTTGCCGCTACGTCAACAAAAAACATAAAACAAAGTACTTCGGTTTGATGACAATACCGGCGGTTGAAGTGGCTAACACTCAATTTGATTAAATTCATGAAATGATGACTAATTTGTTGACCCAATCATATGATTAACCGGAAACAGCAACAAAACCAGCGTGTGTTGCCAAAAACAATAATAACTAGTTCATTTTTGCTTATTTATTGTTGTGGAGTGAGCAACGAACGAATGAACCTGTGTAGAAAAAAGTATGGCAGCCTTTTTGAGAAAACATCTGATGGTTTGTTTACTTTTCAACTCCAATTGGACTTAGTAATTCCTATTGCTTTTTTTTTTACATTTTTCTTTAACAGCTGTTAACCGGCACTGTTAACAGACAAACTGTAAAACATGTTGCATACGCTTGGGCGGCAAAGAAAAATAAAAACGAAACGTAAACACGAAAAAAACTTGTGGTAGGCGCAAAGGTGCAAAATGACAAAACTTAAGTCTCAGCTGACCTAGAAGAGAAAATTATGCAAAACGTAACGAACACAAATCGCAATTGTAAGGAGAAACAACTAATTGGATGCTGCTCTGCAAAATCATTTGTCAATGTCAGACAAAATTCCACGAGGGGCAGAGTGTAAAGCTACCGCAATTCTTTAGGGAATTAGTTCTAAGGATGAATAATGGGCATAATACAAGACGGTGTGAGCAAGAACAAGGTTTTTTTTTTTTGTGAAAGCCTTTAAAAAACTACTTTAAAAACAAATCTGTTTTCTAATGAATTCATTCAATTATGTCGGAGGAAAACCAGGAAAATTTTAGAGTTCTTGAAAGATTTTAAAGGAATCTTAAATAAAATTATTTATACTTAAAGGTTGTATAGTTTAAGGTTTCTAGAGCTTTCAAATATCTCAAATATCTTTTTGAAAGAAATCTTAGTTCCAAATAGTATAACTTAAAAAACTACTTACACCTCTGGAGTCTCTGAAGAGTATGGCTGCATGGTAAGGATCTAGTGTACCATCGCCGCGATAACTGCGACCAGCGGCGCCAACTGAAGCTCGTCGTTTCTCCAGATCCGCTGAAGCGCGACGCATGTGAGCACCTGATTGGAAAAGAGATGATAAAAATCATGAGAATCAAAAAAATAACTTAAAAAATTTTAAGAACTATAGTCAAAAGTCTAAACAGCAAGTATTAGTAGTTATGTTAAATCCCATAAACATTTTTGTTTTTTTTTTCGTCAAATTTTACCTTCTTTGACTATACGTTCAAAGACCTTATAGGTCTCATTGCAATCCTCCAAAATGCGATTGGGTCGACTCAAGGTGTTCACATCCAAACTCTTTGAGCGTGTACGAAAGTTCTCCTGTGGATCATTTTGTGGCGAGGTGCAAACACTTTGAGCATCATGATGCTTCCGGGGCCACACATGCATCTTCTTGCCAAAATGCTTCAGCATCTCCTGTATGGAGTGGTGATGATGATGATGCGGCTTGTGCTTATGATGGCCATCCTTATGCGGCGACTGACCATGTCCATGGCCAACCGAGTGTCTGTGTGCCGGCTCGGACTCATCAATGCTGAGACTCTTGGCAAACGATGTATTATCAAAGCGATGGCGATGAGCCGTCGGCACAGCCAAGCCATCACTGTCCATGCTATGGGCCGACTGACGCAGTCCGCCCGCACCACCATTATAATCATCCAGGGAGCTAGCTGCGGCATTAACTCGATTAAATATCGAGATGGCGGTGGGTCGCTCGGTGCCGCGTTGCTGTCCGCTGGCACCTGTGTGCGTAAAATACTGATGATCCGCCTGGCTCTCATAGATGTCGTCGAGATCGTGTGGAAAGAAGCCGCCCGATGGTTGGGTGACCGGCGGCGAGCCAAAATCCGGGGCGCCCGACGCACGACGCATGCTCTGTAAGGAGTTTTCGATTAGGGGAAAGTTCTAGAGGGAAGACTTGTTGCACAGAACCCGGACTAAGTGTTATCGGTTATCGATAAGACTGTTATCTTATCTATAGAAAAACAAAAAAGCCCGGGTTCATATGCAACTGGTCAAGTGCTTACTCCAAAGATTGACGGACTGTGAGATTGATCAAAGATACTGCGCCTCGATGACGGTGTTCGCTTCAAGCTGCCACTTATCCCAGTCGATCCGCTTGTATAGCAACTGTCATAGGAGCTCCGCTGTCCACTCTGATTGCCCCCGTTGCCCGTTTGGGTTGGTGAATTACTGCACTGATGATGATGATTCGCCAGCGATTTGTGTGCATCCGGCACGGCCTGAGGCTGTGAATGATGCACGTGCCGCTGTGTGTTTGACGTTTGCCACTGTGAATAGGCGCTGCCCGTAACACCGCCCAGGGTTGAGTTGTTTGAATTGTTTGAGTTGTTTGAATTGCTGCTGGAGCTGTTCGATGAGTCCATTCTGTATTGCATTGAGGATGATGTTAGCTCGTAGGAGTTGCGTCCATTGGGGGTTTGTTGTTGCCAGCTGTCGGTGCTGTTGCTGCTGCTGCCGACGCTTAATTGCTTTTCTACGGCATGTTGCCGATAGAGATGGGAAATGCCGTGCATTTCGTTGCCGTTGTTACACTTTTATAACGCAGTGTAATGTGTTGGCGGGGGGGCAAGAATGTGATTATTGCAGCTAACGCGTTTGTCAATTAATTGTTTTTGTCACTAACACTTCCTTCTTCTTCTTCGTTCTCTTTTGTTTTCTTTTTTGTTTAAAGTCACATAATAATCCTTGCACTGTAAATGAAAAGCACATTCAATTTGTGTTGTTGTTGTTTGCACTTGCACTTGTAATAGAGCTTTGTGCTTTTTGCTCTCCCTCTCTCTATCTATCGCTTTGAAAAACGTCGTCAAGTTGAACGCACTTAAATTAAGTCAAAGCTGCAGACGACGCGTCGACTTCGACAACTGTGTTTTTGTTTTGTTTGCCGCGTTATTATTATTTTTAAAAGTACGAGTACATAAATATATACACATATTTACGTGTGTGTGTGTGCACTTTTGTTTTGTTATTTGAGCTAGTTATTAACGCGTTATTACATTTGGTTTACAGTAGCCAGCACAAACATAATACATACTACATACATATTTGCCAACGAACTGTTAAGTGATTTAACAGTGGCAGCGAAACGACGCAGCGACTGCGCAACGACTGCACTTGAAAAAGTTCAAACCCACCCACCACCACCACCACACATGGCCGTGTCGGTGTCAATGCGCGTCTAGCTTTTATTTAACTGCAACTGCTGTGCTTTTACTTGTTGTTGTTGTTTGTGCACAGTTGTAAATTCTCTATGTACACAATGTGGACTATGACAATGCGGTCACCTGATCGCCTACGTTCATAAATCACATTTCAATTCTGACAATCTTGTCGCCTGCACCCACACTCTCTTGACCTACGCACAATTCCCATATGTGGAAATTGAATGATTCTATAATGCAATAAATTCCATATGCTTAAATTTAATTTGTATGCTCTCTTTCGCACTGTCTCTCTGTGCCCCCACAAAGCTGATAGCTTTGCTTCAATTTAATTTACACTTTATCGCTACGTAAAGAATGAAAACAAATAGCAAAAGAGACAACACTAACAACAGCTGCAGCCGGAGCAGGCAAAAGCAAAGTTCTATTTTTATTAACAAAACCGCACAGTGAACGAAAGAATCGAGTGATAAATAAGCAATATGAAAAACACTTTGAGACGCGATGCGAAATTACGATTATTGATTACCGTTTATTATTTTTAAGACGTCTGTCCACAAAGCTGATAAAATGTTTGCGCAATCGAGCTTAAGTTCAATTGAGGTTAAGTTGCAGCACCCAAGCCACGCCTTTCTTTACCGCCCCACCACCCAACACTACTAATCCCAAATATATATGCATGTACGTAAATTAATGCGAAATATATTGGAGAGCAAGCACAAGCACGCACGTTTAATAAAGCTTACACATATATGTATGTATATGCACACACACGACCGCTTGTCTAAAAATGTCAACGCAGACTGAGAATGAAAGAAAACGAAAGAAAAATTATGCACGTGCAATGTGTAAACAAGTGCCGAAGAGAGCAAGCGAACATTTGCGGCGTGGGAGCGCATAACGAGATAACATTGCTCTTGTTTGCTGTGCAGATGCTGTCAGGTTAACAGCGCTCTGTTAAAACTAACTGTCAAGCGGCGTTTGTGGGTGTTTGCTGTTGTTATTGTTGTTTACATGTTGAACATGGCGTGGCCCATCAGCGTAATGAACACCACTTCATTAGTATTGAGTGACCTTGAGCAAAGAACATAGTGCAATTGAATGGCAAATTTTTCGCGCATTTGCATTAACGTTGAACAAGAAAAGGAAATGAAATTCTAAATGTTAAGTGCGCATTATACACTTAATACCCAAGCCTAAAAGAACGTGACTTGTTTAGACCCACCCGAAAAAAAATATAATAAAAAGAGGTGCCAAACTGAAAGAGATAGTATGTGTGTGTGTGTGGAAAACGACGCATGCGCTGCCAATGAAAGTGAAAGTACGTAAAAGCGAAATTACATAAAATTCCCTTATGTACAAGTTTTGCGTATACGCTATATTAGCTCATACTAGCTGGCATCAAAATCAAATTGCGCATTTAGGTCAAGTTTGTGAGTGTAAATTTTTGTTGAAGGAATTATCAAATTTATTGAGTGCGGGGCGCTACTTGAAAAATGCAAAAACTAACTAATAACTGATAACGCTTATCAGTGGCACATTGTATAACTGACAGACCCCCTACTAGACACATGATAAGAACCTACCAAAAAAACCTTATTTTTCTTTCATTTTAGTCATTGTTTTCCTTTGGGCTCAACTAATCAACAAATTGAAGAGCCAGCAACAACAACAAAAACAGTTAATAAATTGTTTACGTTATATATATGTATATGCGTACTTGATTTACCGCATGGATTAGGTACATAAAACAAAAACCCAAAAGTAAAATACTTCTAAGGCAAGCAAATATTTCTACTTGATGTTTGTTTATGGATAAATATGAAACCGCTCCGGTTGGCGGATTTATAGTTTAAGTGCCAGAAGCATTCACCTTGAACGTGATTGGGAATCGGATATGTTTTTCATTCTTCGTTTTTGTTTTTCGGGCATTAAGCTCTCGAAATGTTTTTAGCTGTGTTTGCTTTTGTTTCGTTTGTTGGTAGAATGAAAGAACTCCAATTACGCTGACGTTTGTTTTGCTGCTGCTGCTTTTGGGAATTGAACAACAAATATGTGTCCCAAAACACCAATTCGAGAACAGAGTTCAATGATTTAAGTGCGCTCCATTTGCGAAATGTGATAAGTTATGGCGATTTTAGTATCGCAAAACATAATATTAATCATACGACACATTGCACTTTTTTTTTTTGTTATACTCAAGTCACTGACCTCTTAAACTGACCCAATGCAACACACACACATAGACATAGACATTGTCTATATTTAATGTGAAATTTGTTTGGACGTTGCATGCAACGCAACCTTGAGGTGAAACTTTGAACTTTTCACTCGCGGCATACGACGATTTGTGTACAGTATCGTCGTCCTGACCTTGTCACAAGTATGCGCACTCGCGTGTATGTGTGTGTGTATGCATATACACTTAAGGCTCGACAAGTGCACAACAAGCCCATAAAACTGTCATTAAAATCTCAAAAGCCCAACTGATTTTGTGTGTTGTGGTTGTATGCAAGTTTGTCATTTTTATGTGCGTCGATTAGTTGTTGTTGTGGGCGTGTTTTTTTCTCTCTCTCTCCCTCCCAGCTGTCACCTGTCCATCCTCACTCTCTCTCTCTCTCTCTCTCTTTTACTTTCTCCCTCTCGCAGACGTTTCCGTGTGCAATTTAACAAATGCACTTTTGTATTCAAACGGAAAAAAGCAGCCGGAAGTGTTTGTTGGCAATAATTGTACAGAAATAAGAAAAACTTTTCAACGTCATTATGCTATTTGCTCTTTTGTTCTAACGTTAATTAGTCAAGTATTGTGCGTGTGGGCGAGGGAAATAGCTAGAGAAAGACAGAGAGAGTGAGAAAGAGAGAAAAGTAACCTTCATTGAAATGCATCAAAATGTCATTGAGTGCGTTTAAAGTAAATTTCAAATTTGTTTTGCGGTTGTTTCTAAATTGGATTGTTGCCAAAAATTTGTTAATCCTTAGATGGGTCATGGATAACTGTTAGTTAAAATATTAAAGTAATTTGAAAGATAACTGTTATACATAAACTGTTATATTAAACTGTTATACACAAACTGTTATACAATGTATTTGAATAAATAATACATTCTGCAGCGGAAAAATACATATATTTTTTGTATAACTCTTTACACAACAGCTTGTAGCTGTTATACAATAAACTGTGCTAACAAAATGCTATCCAATGTCAGCAATTAGCTTACTTACATATTCGAAATGTCAATTTAATTAGGCTGTATTGAATAGAATTCCCAACATGCTAACACAGACACGCATTAAATCGCCTCATTGATCGATAAATAGCTAACTCATCGGCTGATTCATTAGCGAATTAACCAAAGTGCTTCCCAAAATGCAAAAAGCAAAATATTCGCAAAGCACACAAATATACACAAAGCCGAGACCTTTGGGGCCATCCTTTTTTGCATAAAATGTGTACTAAATGACGATGACAGCTGCTGTTGTTGTTGTTTTTCAATGGACTCACGTGTTCAAAACTCTTATATAACAGTTGCATACACACACGAGAGAGAGAGAGAGAGACTTCCATTCTTGTTTGCATTAGCAGTCGTAGCCGGTTTTCTTTGTAAATACTCGATACTCTGGTAATTAGGTGCTCAAAATTAGTGGATACAAAACAACAACAACTGCAACAAGCAGGCGCCAACACGTTGATAATGGAGCTCGACTTTAAAGCAAAACAGTTCTCGAAACTAGTTTTTGTTTATTAAGGGGCGCGACTTTAAGTTCTATATACAAATGCAATATCAAATCGTCGATGAGCAATCAAATTGAACTTTCATACGGCATATCATACACCTTCCCTATATATATATATATATTACACAAGTACTAAATGCGCCATAACGATTCACGCGCTACATTTTGCACCCGAAACCCTTTGAATAATATTTTCTGCAACCTGCTGACATTCAGAAACGATTTATCAAAACAATCAACGTGTAGAGTATGAGCTCAGAAGAAGAAGAAGAACGTAACGTATTTTGATTACACATCAAATACCAACACAGAATATGAGTGAAACTCGAGTGCAAAAGAATGAAATTTAAATACACTTAAAAAATATAAAAGGACTTCCCATTAAACTGAACAAAGCTTTGGCTTAACATAGCTGCTTAATGTTAAGGAAGTATAAATATTGCCATACAGTTAAAAAAAAAAGTCAAGTAAATTGGCTGTCAGGCTATATCCGTCTCTGCTGTTTGCTCAGGAACAGCACAAAACACGCATTGTCCCTATATGATATGAACATGGCGTGGTTTGTTTGTCGTGGACAAACGCCTTCTCTTTTGCATATACTATATATGTATATGTGCACAGACTATATAGTATATGCTATGCTCTAGATACTTTTTTCCATGTTGACGTCAATGGAAATTTATGCAAATGCGAGACACGTTCCCCAAGTAATTCGCAATTTCGTGGTAGAACCACGAACCCACGAACTGCTCTTGAGATATTCCCACTCATCATTCAAAGGTGCTAATTGGGTTTTATGCGTGGCCATTTGCAAATTGGGCGCCTTGCCTTTCTTTGCAACTGATAATAACTGATAATAAGTATAAGAGAAAATAAGTAGGGGAAATTGCTAAACAGGCACATTTATGTATGACCTTTAGCATTATATCCATTATAAGCCTTGTCTGTAACAAGGACAAACAAAAAGCTGTCAACATATTAATCAACAACAAAACAATAGCTCAATAGGCAGAGAACAAGAGAGGAAGAGAGAGAAAGAGACAGTTGTTAAGGGAGAATATGAAAACTCATTAACAACATGTCAAAAGCTAAATGATGACAGCAAGGCATAAATATCAAGAGAATTATTATGAAGATTATCCAAACAAGTAAGAAGGCTCCAGGCGAGAAATCTTGACTAGGACATATCCTTTACGTAACGAGAAGTGTCAAACTTTAACCGATTTTGATCAAATTTCTTTTAATGTTCATTATTATATCCATATTTAAGTTGTTGTTGTTATCGAAACCGAAACACAGAAGTGTTATCGATAATTTGAAGCAAACTTGTTCCTCTCATGGTATAGGAGAGCTTAAGTTTTGAATGGCCATGTCGACTCATCTGTTGATGCTGATCAAGAATATATAGTACATGTATACTTTATGGGTTCGGAGATGCTTCCTTCTGTCTGTTACATACTTTTGAATAAATAATAATAAAATAAAGCGAAAGTTAAGTTTAACGTTTACTTTTACAGCAGTTAGCTTTCATGTACTTGAGTCACATATCAGGCAGCTTTAAGTACTGAATGTTACAGTTATTTTGCGACGCAACAAATAAGTTTTTAGTTTGATTTATGTTTTGGTTTGCCTTTTAATAGTAATATGCACACACATGTGCCAAATGCAATTTCGCAAAAGCGTAAACAAAATTCCCATATATTTCACTCAATTATACACACACGAGATAGTTTTTGTCAAATGCCTCAACACAAATTTTAGTTAGCCTATACACTATATGGTGTATATATACGTATACTTTATACTTTACAAGCAAAACACTTGGGGGTTTAATTAATTTGTTGATTGTTGCTAAATGTATGCATATGTCTGTAACAACTTGTGGGCAAGTTGAATTTATTTGCTTCACCTCGCTGTTGGCGATAAACAAACAAATAAAGTCAACATCTCGCCAAGCACTAAGTATAATGATTATTATTATTATTATTTTTTATTGCTGTTGTTATCAGGAAGCAACACAACAGCAACAATGATATGACTAAGACGTGGCTCTTTGCATCTAGAAATACATATTTATATACTATCTATATAGAGATATATGATATACAAGTGATACTGAATACTATTTACATTCGAATTGCCAATCGTTGGTTTAGTTCTGAAATCTTGTGTTCATTCTTGTTTACACATTCGATTCGATTGTTGACCAACCCCAATAGTCATGTGTTGAGTGCCTTTTCATGCCCCTATTTTAGTGCAAGGTTAGATCCCCTCTTTCCTCCCCACCCTAGACAATTGTATTTACACACTTAGCAAATCGTGCATGCTAATTAAAGGCTTTCATTTCAAATATATATATATAGTGTGAATTTATAAATATAGTATAGTCAATCTTAAAAGAATTGTATCATTTGATTGCGTGTTAACATTATATATATATAATATTGACCAAAAGTCACGTTCACACGTCTGATCGCTAAGAAGATGACGATAAGAAACAAACTTTCAGGATGTGGAATATATAGAGAATATTTTCTCCTTGTTTAAATTTTTAATGGAGCATTCCGGCGAAAAATGCATTAAAAATCTTATGATAAATATTTAATTAAACGATTTGCAATCATCAAATTTGATTGAATATTTTGTTATCTCTTGTCGCTGTCGCTTTTGTTTACCCAAAACATCTTATCAAGCTTTTAACGGTACAACACAACAATCGACAATTAACTTAAATGACATTACAAAATATCGATAGAACGAATCGATAGCAAAGAAGAGAACTTTTGTGTTGATAAAGTTATCTCATATGAAAGAAACTTTTACTGTTGCCTGTATCTTAATTGCCCAGCATTTATTGTCGCCAGAAAGTACTAAAAAAAGTATCTGTAAGCCGATTTACTTTATGAGCAAGCTCATATTCTCATTGTTTTTGCTGATGCTGTTGTTGGCTGTTGGGCAAAGTTTCTTATGGCTGTCGAGGAGGTTGTCACATGACACAAGCACACACATATAAGGATTAAGTTGCCATACACAGCTCAAGGACATTCGACCTTTCTTACTGATACGCTGCTTCGTGCTATTGGGCGTGGTCAGGCAAGAGCGAAGAGCAACGAGAGCTCGTTAAGCAAAAAGTCTTGAAATGAGGAAACTTGAAGAAACAGCGACCGCCTGGAGCGACATTTAAGTTGTGGCATGTGTGTTGATTAAAAAAGAAGAAAAGAATGAAATAGCAAAAGCAAAATGTATATAGAAAAGCAAGCACGAGATGATAATGAGTCCATAAGTTATAGACGATTATGATTTAATTGTTTGCATACAATACTTTTGCAAAAATGATTCTATTTATAGAAGAAACAAAACTTAAGAAGTGAAACAAAGACACGAAAAACTTTAAAAAAGTTAACTTAACTCAAAAGCAATGCTAGAAATATAGTTTTGCAAGAATTTTTCTCTAAAAATTATAACGTTTTTATAGATTTTAATGTTAAAAATCTGTTTTAGAAGATATTCTATCATTTTAATTTTAAAGTCAACTTTCTTTTAAGCATTTAAAATGATCAATTTTGTTAAAAGTAACTTGAGAACTAAAAATCCTGACTACAACTGTGCTTTTGACAATCTTTTGTTTAAGAACCTTTTAAACTCCCATATAACGAATCTCTACGAGACAGAAAACGCTTTGTTAGAAAAAATTTGTTATATGGAATACTTTTTGGATGGAAAACAAATGCGTTTTTGGCAATAAATTTGTTTTTAAGAAAAAACGTTGTATGAAAATACTTAAAAATATCATTTGCAACTTTTTAACTGTATTTAAAGCTTCCCATATCGACACCCTGTATGCATTAAGTACTGTTTTAAATGTATGCAGTTAGCTAAGCAACAATAACATTACACAGAGTTAAACGTGTTGCAATTAAGGCAATCATCTCGGTAACAAGCTCAAATAACAATATAAACAATATTTATGTTGTTCGGCTGCTTTTTTTGTTTTAATTGAAACAGAAATTCTGTCAATTTTCTCACTTGACCCAATTCTCAGTCGACCCCAGAGAGTACACAACAACAATAAGTTGAGAGTTTCGGATAAAAAAATGATTTGTGCAATGTTCGAACAAACAAAAAATAAAAAAGATTTTTGATTAATGCACAGAAAAAGCGTGTTGAATAGATTCATGATTGATCAGAAAAGTGCATTCACGAGATTTCCATAAATAAAATATGATAAATGCATAACACAAAAGCAGCTTAAAATTAATGGAAAATGCTAGAAAAATCTTCAAGGTTTTACCAAAAACAAATAAAAAAGGTTGAATGAACTTTTCAAAAGAGCGCAACAACAACAACCATGACATGTTGACCTTTTGGGTCGTCAACAGGTTTATTGTTATGTATCTCAAACTAAATGTATCTGCATCCAAATTGTATAACTTGCGCTTTGACGCAGCACAAAATTACTCAGATTTGAAATTTGTACCGCAGTAAAAACTAAATTACATGCCAAGTGCCAAATATTATTTCACATCGCAAATTATGCATAGTAAGTAGTATAATATGATTATTACACGCCCACACACTTCTATTATAATAATAGATTGGCCAGAACACTGTAAAATGGGCAAAGTGCATGGAAATTTATGGCCAGAAGCGAAAAAAAATAAAAACGTTGCCAGACAGTGTGCCAAATCTGAGCAATGAGCTAACAACTACAGTCAAACTTCTATATAATATATTTCAAAAAACGAGATTAACTTTGTTTTGGTGTAAGTTCGTAATTGTATAGAATAGGTTTTGTGTGATGCGTTCTGGTATTAAAAACTTCGTTCAATGGAAGTTCGTTTTATAGATGTTCGACTGTAGTTCACGTGATGGAAATTTACAGAAATTTCAAATCTACATAAAAATGTTTAGATAAACTTTTGTTTCAAAGCACTTTTCGCTTTTTTATTTATGATTAATCAATTTTTTATGCACTTATTTTTATTGTGATTTTCTAGATTTTACTTTACAATTTTGACACTAAAGAAAACACGACAAAATGTTAAATTTTCATTTCACTTTTCAACTGAGATATGTTACAAACGTTTTATACATAGCCAATAAGCTTCTTTATGCACTATATGTATTCTATTCTAACACTTCCGCTGCTCTGATGCTTGCACATATTATCTCATACACACGCACACAAAGATAAACACACACTTGCGCAGATTTTTTTTGCGTCGCAAATGAATTCACCTCCAGCCGGCGTTTCTTGCTTTTACTGGCGTTGTTCTTGTTCTGTTCTGCTTGTTATTATCATTGTTGTTGTTGGCTGTTGGCCGAAAATAAAGCACAAAAAAAGTAACCAGCCGAAAGAAAATGAAAATACGAAACACAAGAACAAAACGAACATAACGAAATGCTGAGGCAAACGGGCAAATCACCGAAAAAAAAAAAAAAAATACGCGCTGCGCAATTTCTTTGGCATGTTTTTGTTTTTGTTTTTGCTCCTCTTTGCGTTGTTGTTCACTCGTCTCGCTCGCTCTCACTCTCATGCTGACGAAAAACAATCGGCATTTCAATAACAGGGTGGTGTTGTTGTTGTTGGTGGGGGAGTGTGAAACGTGAGCATTAGCTTTGCCGGCTTGGGCAATTTTTGGACATTTTGGGAATTTTATTGTTGCCTTGTTGTTGTTTTTTGGGCATAAACAAAAAGCATCAATTGAAAGCATTTGTTCCGGGCATCAATTTTAAATTGGATTAGCTTTTGGCAATTGTTAAACTCAAATCTGCTTTGCATCAGTATTAATGTTGAAAATATAATATACATAAATGTTATCTAAGGTTTTATGTATATGCAAAACAAAATTCAATTTTATATATTGCGTGCTCTTCTTTATAAACAAATCTCATATATTATATTGTTTATGAATTCACTGGGGGTGTTTATGTGTGCGTGTTTGTTGTTTTGTGTATTAGAAACTGACCTATTCCAAGCACATTTCAATTGCCAGACGCCTCTTCTTCCACGCCGTAATATTGTGTAAGGCAATAAAATCAATATAAAATATAGTAAATATGTATATTTATAGTATGTACTATTGGAGGTTATCGCGTAGTACTCTGGGAAGAATGCAGATTAAGCGAACAGCTGCAGTATAATTTAGTTCTTATCAGCTTTTTCTTTCAGTTTTTATAACAATAGATTGTCGATAGTTGTGGGATTGATTTGAATTAAGTTTGAAAATTAAACACAATAAAGATAAAGATCCTTAATAGTTGAAATCTTTAATAGTTTTCATAGATAATTTTCCGTTAGCGTGCGAACATTCATAAATTTCCATCAAAACATAAAGAGATATATGTATGAATATCATAAATTTTTACTTGATTTTGATTTATAACAAACATTTGATTCATTCTAACACAGATATTGCGTTCCGCAAGCTAATTAAATATTTGTCAAGCCCCAAAAATTCACATGCGGATGAAAGAGATATTAAAAAATCCAGCTATAAATAAAACACACACACACACACACACAAAAACAAGTTGGCAAAGACAACAAAACACCGGCTGATCATCATCATCAACATCATCGTCATCATCAGCAGGTTGCTGCTACTGTTCCAGAACATTTTAGGTACACACATTAACACAGTGGCGGATTCACAAAGGGCGAAAAATTTTCAGGGGCGCCAAATGCTGACCGTTCACACGAGATAAATGTATCAATAACACATAAGGCGAAAATTCGATGGCTGCCTGAGGCGGCGAAATGTCTTAGTCCGCCCCTGCACAAACATACATGCTGATTATGTCTGCTCGCACTTTGAGCGAAATCACAAATACAAAATCAACCGTTAGTTAAAAATTGTTGTGTTCATTATATTGCTTTTGCGTCACACGAAACAAACACCGCAAATTCTTTTTATTTTGGCTGCCCATTGCCATAAATCAAATGTCTTTATGCTTGATTTTAGGCATTTTTTTCTTCTTCTTTTCACTGATTATGCAAACAAAAACAACGATGGTTGTGAAAATATAACAAAGAGAGAATGATTTGCCGGCATTTTTTTTTTCTTATTTTCTTTTCTTTTTAATTTGGTAAATTGTAAATAAAATTCCTTGCTGATTTTCACTTGACGCGAGCATTTTCAAAGCGATATTTAAATCATACAATACAATAGATTTTATTTATTTTTGAGATGTTTTTGTTGGCTTTTTGTTTGCCTTCTTTCTTACATTATATTACACAAGTGCATAAATATTAAAGATGTTATTGCTTTTTCCCAACACAAACTTTCCACAAAATATGTTTTTAAATGGATTTTCCACTTCACGCAACGTACATTTTCGTTTAATAATTACAATATTATATATATTTTCGTTTCGTTTAATTTGTATTGTTTATTAACGATAAAATGGCAGTTTAAAACGCTCGCTCATGCATATTTATAGATCCCGCGAGTTGAATTTAATTTTTGTTTGTGTTTAACAAAACCGCTTCAGAAAATCCAGTTTGTGAGTTTAAAAGTTTTCTTTGTTTTTGTGTTTTTCAAAATATTTTGTTTGTTTGTTGATAATTATGATTTAGAAAGAGTTATTTATTATTATTAAATGCCGCAGCTAAAGTTATTAATGAATGACGCGCAAAATTCTCCGCTAATGAATTTGTATAGATATGCTTGAAATTTTCTCGAAGTTCTTCATATAAAATTTCATTAATGCACAAATCACGTGGCTTCGTTTTTTGACACGTCTGACGCGGCCGGCGATTAAAATTGTACTGAAAGGCGGCGACGGCAACGACGACGACGACGGCGCATAGTCGCCATGTGGCCGCAAGCCAAACCGTTGTTATACTTGTGAGAGTGTATAGAGAGTACACACTCATTCAAATACGGTATATAGCGTAACTGTGTTGGTATGAGTGTTTTGCCAAACCGGCAAAGGCATTTGTGTGTGTGTGCGTCTTATATACATGCATACATATGTATGCAATTGTAGAAAAAGGTGAGCACAACAAAAAAACAACAAGCGAGCAAAGCGTACGTAGAAAGGCAAAAGAGACGCACGGTCTAAAAAAAGTTGCGGCTAACGCATTACGTAGGCGTAGTCTGTCACGCTGTTAAGCGACATGTTGTCTAATACGATGTTACCATACTTGAGCTATGTTGTTACTCTTGTGAACTTAAACGACCTTTGCTGTTAACTAACAGCGATGTATTAGCGACAGTTTGTCTAGGGTTTTATTCTACGCCCTTACTAAAAGCAACCAAAAGCTTGACTAATCCGCATTTACATACATGCATGGTAAAAACGTTTGCTTTAGTTCTGCACTGAAACGACCTTAGCTGTTAAGTAACAGCGCTACCTTACGCACTTTACTGATAGCGTGTTCTTGAGGTATGTGTGTGTGGGTTGTAATACATAAGGAAGTTCATGTACGATTGGCATATCTTTCTTTGTTGTTTTCTTTTACTTTTGACTAAGCTCTTCTTCTTGTTTACATGAACCAATTGCTGCTTAGCATTTACTGGAAATGTATTTACATTTGTGCGATTCTAATATGTTATTCTTGTTTGTGTGCGCTGCGTCACGTAGGCAACCGTAACAGAACTCACGAGGTGGTGGTGTACAACAACAACAACAATATCAACAACAAAACGCGCCCTTAACATTATCTATGCTCAGAAGCTGTTATTACATTCTTGCTCTCTAGCTATCTCTCTCGCCAGCGCCAGCCAACGCCAGCGCCAACGCCAGCTCTCTGGCATAAAACTGTTCTAGTTTGACAGACTTCGCTGTGTGTGTGAGTGTGTTAGTGTGGGCGTGCGGCTTAACAGACTTTCGCTTATGAATGGCTTACGACAATAGAAAATAGACATCAACAACTTACAAATACACCCACATACACAGACGTCGTCTGTCTGCCCTCGGAATCAATGCCGGTTAATTGAAGCAGTTGGCGAATTATTTTTGTTTGTGCCTTTTGCTATTTTTAAGTCAACAACATGAAATGACGACTTACATATACAAATACAGACTACACGTTTGTACATACGTACATCTGTATGTATGTATGTAATGCAACACATTTGACGCGCCTCTTGCTGATGTTGCTTTGCTCTCTCTTTCTATCTCAAGCTCAACGTTTTGTACACGATTCAAGATTACGTCATGGCCAGACACTTGATACGATGCCGGCGACGAGAAAAAAGCAACAAAAGCGTGCAAAAATTAAAAAAAAAAAGAAGAAATATACGAAGTCAAAGCCCAAAAAATCAAAAAAAAAGTGCAAGACAAAAACATACACACTGGTTAAACAGTAGGAGCGAAAGGGAGAGTCGTAGTGCGAGCAGGAGATCTTAAGCCTGCACGCACCAGGTGGTGTGCTTTTCGGTTTGTGGTTGTTGCTGTTGTTGCGCCCTGACATTGAAAATGCAGGCAAACAACAACAAACAACAACAAAATTGAAATGCAGCCTGTACAAGCACAAGTTTCGGCTTCGCATAAAAACGTTTTCAAGGTCAGTCAAAGGGTAGACAAAGACCGAAACCGAAATGCAGCAACAGTTAGTTTTAAGTCGCACTCGCTCTTTCTTTGACGACAGCCCGTTCAAGCTCTCCAAGTGTGTGCGTGCGTGCTTGAGTATTTGGATACCATTCTCTTTCTCTTTCTTGTTCTCATTGTTATGCTAGTTTGTGTGTGTGTGTGTGTGTGTGCGTGGGCGTTGGGATCTTTTACATGTCGTAATCGAAAAAGCCACAAGAATTTATTTATTTTTTTTTTACCTTTCCCTTCACCGCTTTTGTTATCTACGTTGTTTTGAATTCATCAAATGTTGTTTTTGCTGACGCTTAGGCAAACTTGGCGCAATTTATTGTTATGACCAGTCGTTGCATAATCTATATTTATACAGTTGTTGTTATTGTGCATATCTATTATGTTTGTTTGTCTATTTGTTTATTTACGTACTTGTTAGTGTTGAATAAATTTTGAACAAGAGAAAAACACATTAAATGCAAATAAATGTGTACTTTTTTTCTCTTCTCAATCCACAATAGAAAGCATCCATCAAATGTTAATTTCGATTTTGCTCCTCTTCTTCTTCTTTATGCCAACACTTTACCACGCACTTGAAAAATCCCACAACAAAAGCTCAATTATTTACACCGTTCGTATTCATGTATATATGTATGTACATACATACACACTCATGTAAAATGCATGGCAAACAAGCAGAACATAAAAACGGCTTATCTCTGTTAAGTCAGCCCCCTAGGCCCCGCCCTTTTTGAATGCTAATAAAACATCAGGTTTTTACACATCGTTTAGTTTTTGATGTTGTTGTTGTTGTTGTTATTGGCATACACCTTTTTGCGTATGTTTTGTTGTTTGTTTGTTTTACTTGAGTTGGCTGTATTTTATTTATTTTTTTGATTGTATATGTGTGTGTGTGTTCGTTGTTGCTTTTATATGTATTCAAAGTCAAGGTGAATTTGGTTTGCATGGTTTTTGTTTTTTGTTTTATTTTGTTTTTGTTGCTATTTCATTTATGATTTACATAAATAAGTTGCGCTTTAATTCGAAACGCAAACCGAATTGATTAAATGCATGTGCATAAAATTACTGTAAATGTTTAATATGCATAAATGTTGATTTAACATTTATACCTGATACTTGCTGTTAAACTTTACGTAAATAAATTAAAAATCGTTACTCACTTTGTACAGCCAACTGTTGTTGATGCGCCGCAACGCGCTGTAAATAAATTAAAAAATTGTTTTTATTAGAAAATAAATTGCATTTGCATTAATATGAATTCAAAATGTTATTCAAATTGCCCGCGCTTTGTTGACCATATAACAGTTCTTGAATTTAGCAAGTACACCAACCATAACGCTTTAACAGCAAGCTGTTATAATTAACCTACGGATTGTTGTGATTCTTACGATCCTTACGTTTGCACTCGCCATCATGTTACGTAGTCCATGACTCTGCAATGTTTGCACATCCAATGAGTGGCTGCGACTACGTGTTGTTTTTGTTGTGGGTGAGGTGGGCGGTGGGCCGGTGGTCGATGAACTTGTTGAGTGTGTGTGACGGTAAAGCCAACGTTTAACAGCAGACATTGTGATGTTGTTGTTGTTATTATTAATTAATTATTATTATTGATAAGAGTAAGTGTTAAGGTAAGTATTCACAGCCGTTGAATGTTAAGTTCAAATGAAATGCTTTTACATTGTTTAAATCTCTGCTCCACACTTAACAGCAAACGCAATGTTGCTGTTATTGGGCGATAGATGGCGCTAGCAACAGCAGTTGCTGCTTATTTTTCTGTTTGTTTTTCTTTTTTATTTATTTAATTTAATCAAATTACATATCTATGGAATAAAATTGTTTATCGTGTTGTTTTGAATAAAATTTATGCGTAATTGAATTTAATTCTGTTGTTAATAATAAACAAATTATATATTTATGGGCATTTTTTATGCTCTGGTATATATAAAATAATCGTCGACGACTGCATTAAAATTTAATTAAGTCTTTTTGGCCATGAAAATGTCATCGTCTTTGTTTGGGATGCGACTGATTTACAGAAATGTTCAAGTGGAACAGACAAGGGGGAAGCCAAAATTTGAGGAGGGGGGAAAAAAAATTTTTTTTAAAAAAAAAAAAAAAAAAATAAAAATGTATGTGGTTTTGTTTATTTAAATAATATTTTTTAATATTTTAAATAATAACATTTCATCGATAAATTTCCTATTATTTATCGAATTATCGACGATTTCATGTATGTCTAACAAGCAATACAAACCTAAAATTTTTTATTTTTTCTATGAATAATAATTTTAAAAAAAAAATATATTTTTTTTGGGGCTGGCAACGCCCTTGGGAACAGATGCAGCAAATGTTAACGACACACATACGTATACACTCTCATACACACACTGTTATTGCACTCTTTGGGTCACAGTTGCCCACGAATTAATCCTTGACCCTCTTGCAAGCTCTTAATTAAAGAGGGACAGAGACAGAAGAGCAAACACAAGTAGAAGAAGAAGAAGCAGCTTGTGACGCATCAAAAGTTTATTGAACGCAGGGCAACGATGCGCTTTGAGAGGAAGGTAGGCGTGGCAAGCTGTTGCTTAATTGCTGTTGGTGTGTTGAAAGCATACGAAAAAAATGATTGAAAGGTAAGAAAGCAAGCTAAATGACCCAATAAACGACTTATCAAGATGCAGCTGGTTAAATCGAGAACGTGCATGTGGAGAGCGATAGGAAGAGAGATTGCAGAACAGTTATTTGTCAAGGGTGAGCGAGAGGTTAAACGTGTTGGTGAGAATGTCCCAACTGTTATGCGACTTTGTTTAACAGCAAGGTAAATTTGTGCAGGCAGATAAAGAGAGAAAGAGCTATCTGTTAAGATCAACAGATTAACAGGGCAGCAAATGCAACGAAAGGAATTTACCATTACATTTACTTCATATATTCTTAAATGAATTTAATAGAATAGAAAAACTAAGCTATTAAAATTATATATAAATTATATATTAAAATAATTTGCGTCTACATAAATTGCATGCGAGATAATGTCAAAAAATGCTTTAACGGTCACACTGCCAGAACTGTTATGTATATTCGGAGTTTTCATTCGTTTGCCAAACACAGACAAAAATTTTCAATTGTCGTTACTTTAATAAACTATTATGTATTTGAATTGAATTAAAATTCAAAAAAAATGTGCTCGTAATGCGAAATGTTTGTTACCCGGGGCGTTCGTTAACCAAGGGTCCACTCAAAGTGTTGCGGGGCCCGTATCAAATTTTTTGGGCCTTAGAAGGGTAAAGTTTTAAAGAAAATAATTTTTGCATACAATTAAAAAACATATTTATTAATCATAATTATCTATTTTTACAAACAATTTAAATTAAATATTTACTCTCCTTGTTTTTTCGGCAAACTGATTTATTAAATCATTTACCGTTGATGACTTTAATTTTCTAATGTTTCTGACTCTATTAACAATGGGGACAGGTCTGAAGCTTCCTGCCCTATCCAGCTCTAGGTAATTATACCCTTAACCCATAAAATGGGTAAATAAGGGCATAATGGTTTTGTGCAAATGTATGTAACAGACAGAAGGAAGCATCTCCGACCCTATAAAGTTATATATTTTGATCAGCATCAACGGTTTAGCCTGTCTTCTTCCGTTGTCTGTTGTCGTCTGTCCGTATGAACGCGCCGATCTCGAGACTATAATTAGTGAGACTTTAAACTTAAACCTTAAACTCTCCTATACCATGGAAGATCAAGTTTGCTTTAAATTTTCGATAACATTTCTGGTTTCCGATATACACATGTTATGGATAACAAATTCTTGAATTTAAAAATTGTGAAAATAAGGTTTGAGACTACGGATAAAATAATGAACATTTAAAAAAAATTTGATCAAAATCGGTTTACGAACACCGCAGATATCGCAGTTTGAAGTTCAGTTATATTGGTTACTGATTAAATACACACAAGTTACTGTAAGCATTACGTATCGGGTTAAGGGTATGTCCTAGTCGGATTTCTCGACTAGAGCCTTCTTACTTGTTTTTTATTGGTTTTAGCTTTGAGAAACTTCTTTCAGAGTTGCGGTTGTAACCGGAAGGGTCAAGAATAAAAAACATGCTGTTATAACCTCCGGAAAACTGGATGCAAGACTATTGTATTTTATAAGCAATAGCTCAAGGAGTTCCTTAATGGATTTTTTTTAAACTCAGACTTTAAGCATATTTTTAGAGCCTTTAATTGGTCATTTTGTTTTTGATTCTCGAGCTACGGGTATATATAAAGAAAGCTACTAGAAAGCTAGTATCAACTATTATCATATTATATCTTCCAATTCTAAAAAAAAATGTTGACAGTTTTTATTAATTTTTGCTAACGTACGTTCCGCCGTATATTGATACGGCAGTACGGCGGTAGCTAACGCCCGGGTCCACTGTATGCTATTTTTGGCTATACAATATTTGTCCATTTGGAACTTGTTATTTATTAGTTTTTATTCTTTTTCGTTGTATTTCTTTATTCTTATTATTTACTTTTTTTTTAAAGCAGCCTGTCTATATTTGTGAAAAAAAATTTATATTTGTGTTTGCCCAGCGACAGCCTTTAGTTTATATTATTACTGTTGTCAATATTTGTGCAATGTTCTTGGCGTTAAATGTATGAACAAAACAAATTAGAAATATGCAAGAAAAAAAACCCAACAAAACAACAATAGCAATAACAATAAAAAAATGCAAACAATTTGTAATATTATTTAAAATGCTAATTGGACAACTGTAAAAGCTGTCAGAATGTGTAAAAAGTATTTGACGGACTGCCATTCATATTATGTTTTAAGCTGTAATTTAAGTTTATTTTATTAGTTAGCTGCAGTCTTTTTTAAGAGCTTTTAAAGTTGAATGTAGCTGTGTAAAGAGATTGAGCAGATAAAGTGTTTTAAAGCTCTGTTTAATTAAAGTTTTATAATCGAGCTTTTAAAGATTCTCTGCAACGATAATGGACAGATAAAGCGCTTAAAAGCTCTGTTAAGACATTAAAGCTTCAAAAACGATCTATAAAAGATGCTCTATAAAAAGATTATTTAGTTTGGATATTAAAGCCTAATGAACGAGCTTTTAAAGTTTCTGTGTAAAGAGATTTATCAGATAAAGTGTTTAGAGCTCTGTTTGGATATAAAAGCTTAATGAACGAGCTTTTGTAGTTGCTCTTTAACGAACATAAGCAGCGAAAGGGTTTTAAGGCTTTGAGTAAACATTAAAGTTTTATGATCGAGCTTTTATAGATTCTCTGTGAAGATAATGCGCAGAGAAAGCGTTTTAAAGTTCTGTTTGAACATTAAAGCTTTCATAAACGAGCTTTTAATGTTTTTTTTTTTTAAGAAAATAAGCTGAGAAAGTATTTTAAAGCTCTGTTTAGACATTAAAGCTTCATGGACGAATTTTTAAAGTTAAAAATTGAAATATGAATTCCTGTTTTTTACTTGTACTTTATTTTTAATTTTTAATCGGTTTTATTAAAATTAAGCTACTTAAAGCTTTAAATCTCATTATGTGCTTTACAATCCTAAATAACTTAAGCTTAAAACACTAAAAGCTCATTGAATGGCTTATCCTACCTATTAAAAAGCTTAGATCTTATAAATACTAAACTTCATAACAAAATGATAAATGACTAAAAAAGCATCAACAACAAAGCAACACCTGAAAATCAATCGTAATTGCCTTTAAAAAAAAGTGACAACTAACAAAAAAAATATGCGAAAAGCTGACACATTCAATTAACAGGTTGTATCCAAAAGCACCATACGTCAAATGTTGCGATATTAAATATATATACTATATACATTTTTTAATTTATCTATACTATATAGATTTTAATACCTTATAGAGACTATGTAGCTACATTTTTAACGAGAAGAGCAAACAAATATGTAGCAGCAGGGAGCAGAGGAGCAAACAACGTGGTTGTCATCGTCAAGTGGTTGACCTTTAAACGTGTGCAATAAAAATAAATAAATAAATCTGTGAAAACAAAAAAAAAAGAAGAAAAATACAGATTCCGAGTGCCTTTTGTGCGCATTCTACGGCAAGTCTATAGTCTATAGAAAATCTTTCACAAAACTTAGACGCACTCACAAACTGACAAATGATTAATTAACCGGCAGCAACAAAAACAAAAACAAAACAAAGCAACAAAATAGCAATTATATACATTACGCTTTTGGTTAAGCATTTTGTTTTGTTTTCACTTCCCAAACTACCCAAAATAAGTAATAATAGTTGGGGTAACAATTTTTAAGTGAGAGTTGAACTATAGTAACAATAATAATAATTTTACTTCCTTAAGCAGCAGAAAAAGGCATTAAAGAACACTAAGAGTGCTTTGTGTTTCTAAGGCTTGAATGAAGTTAAAAGATTTGGAAAGAATGCTTTAATAGGAATTTTTTGTGAACGTATATTAATATTTTATTTTTAATCAAATAATCTTGCTTTTTTTTTTTTTTTTATTAACCAATAGTCAGAACATACAAAATTAGAACTTCCAGAAAAAAAACCTCGATTTCCCTCTGAAAATAATGCGCACCACGGGCTCCAGTTCCTAGAAATTCAAACTTCCAAGAGCTCTAATTTGTAAGCATCCATTATGTTTATCACACTAACATTTCCATTGACAATACTTGCTGATATTTTAACAAAACACATGGAAAGAAGATAAATCTCAGAAATTTGTGCCATAAAATCGACTTAAAAGCTGGACAAAACTTTTGGTTAGCATAGCTTCATCAGAATTTATTCGACTTTCAAATGCAAACCTTTTAAGTCTTGTTTGAGCTCTAGAATATTACTGTATTCAAATCTTGAAATGTAATTTGTAAGTCGATTTCCATACCAAAATAAAATGACAAAAAGTCTACAACGAGCTGGATACAACTTTTCAAAATTATCCGATTTTCAAATGGTACATGCACACAGCTTCGTCAAAACTTTCGCAGGTTTTTATTGTTATGCCCTACAAGTCTTGGTTTGAGCTCAATAAATACTGTAGTTAAATCTAGAAAAGTGGTTTGTAACTGATTTTCTTGCCAAAATATAGTGACAAAAAATCGACAAAAATTTATCAGATTTTTAAAAGTTATACCTTTTAAGACTTGGTGTAAACTCAAGTATATTATCGCATTTAAATCTCATGTTTCTAGATTTTAAGTCTTTTTTTAATGCCTAATTATGGTGATAAAAAATCAACTTGGGGTTAAGATAAAACTTTCGATTGCCAACTTCATCAAAGTAAACCCAATTTTCAAATAAAATACCTTAGAAGCCCTAAATAGGGCTCTATAATAATATGTTTTGGAAAGTGTATCAAACTATATATACGTTCACAAACTAATCGATCCGTAAACAAGAAACAACATCTGTAGTATAACAGAATACAAAATACCTTTAAACATCAAAGTCAAATTCCTATCAACTAAATATTTGTTAATGATTATGTTTATTTAAGTGCCTGAAGAAACTTTCTAGTAATTTTTTTGACTTGTTATTGCTGGAAATAAACGTCATATGAATAGAATATATTCATTTAATGCTGATAACAGGCAGCCACAGATGTGCAAAGATAGTGAATTCTGTTAGAGGTGCGTCTATAATAAATATCAATTTATAATCGGCATTATATATAAATATTTCACAGCCAATCGATCAGCAGGGTTTACCTGGCTCGAGAGAGAGAAAGAGAGTAACGATTTATTATGCGCATTATTTTAATTATAATCACAAATTGAATTCAAGTCTGGCAAAATATACTACTGCGACTATATACAGTGTATATAGTCTGTTTGCTGTCTTTTGTCATATCTTATCATCGTCTTTTTTTTTGTTGTGTGTAGGCCCTGGTACTGTAAATTAAATTTCTTCTTTTTAAGTATTTTTATTTGCCGAAAGATAAAAAAACAAAAATAAAGAACCACACTATGATAACATTTGCGAATATGGGCAAAAGTTCCGCATAGAAAATACAACAAAATAAATTTGTAATCGTTGTAACTGATAAAGTAATACTTATAAACGTGTGTGTTCTTCGCTGTGAAGGTCTTCGCTTCTATTGTTTTAGGGAAAGCAATTTGATATAACTAAATATTTTTTAACAGCTGCATATTTTCACAGTGTGTCGAACTATTTTGACACATTTTTTTTTTTGGGTGGCGACAAGATAATTAAGTAGACACAAATGAGACAACTAAAATAATTGTTGTGGAAACTTACACATGAAAACATTCTTCAGTATGTATTAGGTTCAAGTTCAGTTGGGAAGAACAAATAATTAAACAACTTAGAAGAAGCTTTTAGTCCCGACTGGTGCATACCCTTAATCCGTTAAGTAACGCTTTTTGCATAATGGCTAAACTTCAATCTGAGATATTTTCGGTGATTCTAACGTTTGCTGTTGTATCCATAGCTTCAAACCTCACTTTCACAATTTTAAAATTCAAGTTTTTTTTGTTATCGATCACATGTGTATATCGAAAAGCAGAAAAGTTTTCGATAATTTGAAACAAACTTGTTCTGACTAATGTGACATAATTTTTTCGACTTGGCTGCTGATACTGATCAAGAATATATATACTTTATAGGGTCGAAGATGCTTTCTTCTGCCTGTTATATACGATTATTACCCATTTACCCATTTCATGGGTTTGGGGTAGAGGGACAGTTTTTATTTAAATGTCCGTCATTCACCGTTTTCTATCTTTATTATAGTTAAAGATCGTCTTTTGTGGTTCTCTTGTATCATAATATCGCTGTTATTGGACTCTGTTATGTTAAAGTCACTAAACAGCTGATAATATTATCTACAACTAACAGTGGAAGCAGAATTTCCTCATTGACGGATAGTGTTAACCGTAACGACTTTGTGGAAAGACCCTACAAAATCAAACAAAGCCCGCATCAAATATGCATATTTATTAAGACAACAACTAACAAAGTAAACAAATCAACAAGTTGCCAGCTTGAATATTTGAGGTGTTAAAACAAAAGCTCTCTCTCGCTCTTTCTTCGTCTCTCTTTGTCAACTCTTCCAAAACAATAATGATAATAACTCATGTGCTAATTGCGTGACATATCAAATTGTTATATCTATCCGTCAAAACAGTCGCATCATTAATAGGCAAATACACTCAGAGTTTGGACAATATATTGATATGGATTGAGTTTGGGTTCAACAAGTCGTATGAGTGATACAATTAAACTGATTACGCAGAAGAACGGTGAGAAAAATGTTGTAGAAATTTTATGCCCTGTTAGACATTTGACAAATTAGCAACTAGAAATAAAGCTTAACACATTAAAGGCTAAAAACAAAACAAAAATGTATTTAACAAATTGTATGAATACAAAGAGCAAACAATAACAACAACAAAAAAGCACAACAAACATATCTACAAACACAAATATGTATGTATGTTATATAATTGACACATCACATGTTTGCCATTTGTTTTTGCTGACAGTTTTTTTTGTTATTGTTTTGAGTTTTAGCGGAGGTTTTTAGCTCATTTCCATGCGTCGTTTCGAGTGCTTAAAATCTTAATTAAATAAGATAAATAGCTAGAAACGTAGATTAGAGGCATAAATATGTATATGGATTGTGTAGCATATCGCGTGGGTCGACTTAATTCGTCAATGAACTTGAAAAAAAAATATTTTCGACTAAAACACTATTTAAATGCAAATTGGGTAAAACGCGGAAAAGATTCAAATGCAAAAGAAAATTTGCTCTAAAATAGTCGCAATTAGTGGGCACAATAAATATACATATATGTATGTACATATGTATCAAGATATTTAAAATAGATCAACAACAAAATAACATTTCAATTTGGCACAGAAATACATGAAAGATTTTTTTTTTCAGTTATGGAAAAGTTTTAGGTTTGGTATTTGCATTAAGAAGATTAAGAATAAGCAGGAAATTATCGATTTTGTTTTTTTGGCTTTTTTTTCGTTATTTTAGCACATATTTCCAGCATACAAAATTATATATTATTATATATTAATTAATTTGTTGACGCAGTTTTGTCTCACTTTTTGTTTGAAAACACACACAAAAGAAACCAATAAATTGACTTGCTAATTATTTATTTTTGTGCTTAATTCTTTCTTTTTTAAAGCCAAAATACACACAACACACGCGCGACTTGACGACGATTTATCACAAATAATATTTAATAATATTTTATTGTTGTTTATCAAAATTGAACGTTGAATGATGCGCGCCTCGCTCGACCGGCAACGTTCAATTGGAAATGCAATGGGAAAAAGTATACAAAACAAAACGCAGCGTGCGAAAGAAAACAGCGCAAAATTGAAATGACAAGCGCCGCCAAACAAAACGACAAAAACGCCGACGTATACGTAATACGGCTGCGCGTGGTACAAGTGTGTGAATGTGTGCTTGTGTGTGTCTGGCACTTTTCCGCAAAGCCCAAAAACTGTAAGACAAGTGAGAGTCGTCGTCCATAAAGCAACAAACTAAGTAAAAAACTAAGTAAAACTAAGAGCTACAGTCATAAGTTGTATTTCCAGTGAGCAATATAAAAAAAAAATATTTCCGGTGTTTCTAGAAATTTGATCAAATTTTTTTAAATGTTCATTATTTTATCTGTCGTTTCAAACCTTTTCACATTTTGAAATTCAAGTTTTTTGTTATGATCAATTATATCGAACCAAGTGTTATGGAAATTCGTTAAAAACTTGATCTGCTGTTATATTGCAGAGTTTAGTTTCTTTAGCTCTCTAGTTCTCTTTGTATGAAGGATTTGATACCGCTGGCGCACAATGACGCGACTTGTTTGCAGTTCGATAAAATTTAATCACGACTTCTTCAGTGTTATTGTACGATTATTGTTCTTGCTTTGTGTTAGTGATAAGCAAATGGTTTATCAATTGTATCGCGATCGAAATCAAAATTGCTCATGTCTTTATTTATAATGATTACGAATGACGCTTAAAGGTTATTGATAGTGGAAAAGTTGGTTGACACTTGCAGACTGTTTGGCTTTTTGTTATGAAGATTACGCTGTCTAATCATGTTGTTATCAATAGATTAATAGATTACAATAAGACAAGTTCATTTGTTAGGCTTTTAGACAAAACATTCTGGTATAGTTAACAATTTAACAGTTTAAAATTGCGCGCCTAGCAATAAAATTCAACACTTCAACTGTTAGATAACAGCATGCTGTTAAAATTGCCTTATGACTTGCCTGTTAGTTAACAGCACTTTGGCAATTGGTGTGTGTACTCGCTCACTGTTAAATCTATATACACCACGGTGGGCAAATGTTAAATTTAGCTGTGACACTTACCGCTTTGCGTTTGTCCGCCTCGCTGACCGCTGAATTTGAACGATGTCGAAACAGATCCATTACTTTGGTCATCGGCGATCGCTGATTGGCATTGGAACCTGGCCGTATCGCAGTCACCGTATGGTAATACTGTAATGCACAAATGTTATAGATTTTCTTTTTCAAAAGATGTTAAATGCCATTTAACCCACCTGCGCATCGCTGCCTTGATGCGGATGCGCGCTGCCATCTTTGTATTTGCTTTTGGCGGAGACGGTGCCATCGGCATTGGTTATCGTTACGGCGGGATGCTGTCGATGGCCAAAATGTTGCATGGCCACTTTCATGGAATTCATGAGACCGCCAGCGCCAGCGCCAGACGCACCTGCTCCAGCCGCACCACCCGCAACTGCACCCGCTGTGCTTGTTGTGGCTGTTGTTGCTGCGGGCGCTCCGCCAGATACGGAATATGTGCTGCTGGTGGCGCTGCTATCCGCCGACGATGGATCCAGCAAGTGTTTGTCCTTGTGCCGCTTGGCGTCCGACTTGGCACGCGGCCGAAACACATCAAAGATCGTTGGCCGGCGATTGGGTGAGGCAATGCCATGAACCGTCGACTGATTGAGCACGGGCGAATCTTCGCCACTTCTTCGCCGCTCCAGCGAACCGGAACGTGAACCACTGCCCACCATACGTTCCGTGCTGCGTGAGATCTTCTCGCTGTGACGATTGAGTTTCTCCAGCTTAGCCGTTTCCCGTTCAATGCGTCGCGCCGTCTCCCTTTCCAATTTGCGTGCCTCTTTCTCGCGACGCGATTGCTCCTTCTCCTGGCGACTGAAAATGGAAAGAATAAATAAAAAACTGTTTGCTCTAGTTGTGTTTTCCACTTACCGCTGTTCCTTTTCCATCTTTTTGTAGGCCTTCTTGGCAGCCTTGGCATCAGGTTCCGCTGGCGCACTCGAGGGTCTGGAGCCGGGCAGACGTGGTAGACCATCTTGTTCCTGAAAGCGAACATGACGTTTTTTAGTTGGATTTGGTTTGATTTCAGTTTCAGTTTCAATCTCAATATTATTATTAATTTGATTAAGATCTTCCAATGGCTGCATGTTACTGGCAGCACGGCCCAAGACAAACTGAGCCAATAGACTAAGACTTAAAAGGAAATAAAAAGCTGCCCACAGCGATTATTTTTTTATTTTTTGTCGGTTTGTCGTCCTGCAATTATGCCGAATTGTCTACAAATACAATTTGTCCCCAGCCCAACAAACAATCAACACACACAGAAGTCGCAATTGCCCAATGGCGCAACGCACAGTAAGTAATAATAAAAGCCCGCATTGAGGTATCGAATGTGTTTTTATTAATTGGGCGATTCCTGTGGCGACCTTTAATCGAATTTAATCAATTTATTTATAGATTACGCAAAACTTCAAGCAGTTTGGGCTAGGCGCTAGGGTTGAGAAACAAGCTAAGTGTGCATAAGATGTGGTGAGTTCAATTGGTTGTTGCATCTGATAAGCAGGCGCACGAGTGTGTAAGAACGAGACAAAAACACAAATTTATGCAGAGCTCAGCTTTATAAGCGATCGAATTACAAAGAATGGTTATGTTATACAACGGTTTGGTTAAAAAGCAATCAAAAAGAGAACTTGCATAACAAGAGTAAAGCTTAATGGATAAATTAATTAGAAACGGATGCGGAAACGGAATGGTGTTTGGTGAAAAATGCGAAAAATCAAATAAAGACCTAGTTTGCTTTTTCTAACAGTATAAACTCTTTACCCTTGAAGAAATTTCTGTATTTATTTAACTTTTGTTGTGAGATTTTCTACAATGGAATGCTTTTAGTGTGCCCAAGACCCAAACTAATGGTTGCCCCTCCATTTAATTGCACGACCTTTTCGACAAACTTTCACAGAAAAAACCCAAAATTGCTGCCGATCAGACAGTCAGATAGACGAATAGTGGAGAGAAAGACACCTGTAGTTGATTTTATTTTTAGCAAAAAACTATTATTCAGCGGCAGTTTCACAGTCAACAGGTCAACATCATGGTTTTGTTGTTTTCGACATTTTTTATTTTTGCACTTTGCCGGAATGCCAAGTCACGTGCCCCGGGCTCTGTCAATATACAATTGTTGTTGTAGTTGTTGTGGTGCGATGAGCTAACAACAGCGCCAAATTAATGGATGGCATTTAACAAAAAAATATATATATTCCAAGTAATCATCGAGTATGGCGATGATTCCGTTGATTCCAATAAGCAAAGTGGGTTAAATGGGCGAGGCGAAAGAGGGCAAAGACACAACGAAAAGGAAAAGCAACAGGCATATTTGGGTGTTTATAGAAGTGTGAATACCCTGACAAAACTTAAAAAGTATTGAATTAATTTATAAATGGGATAAAAGACATAAATATTCCGTTATTGCTTTACAAAATCAATAAAAAATAATTTTAATAAAAAAATTTAGCTGATAATTTTTTTTTTTTAATTTTTAAATAGTTTTCTAGTATATAATTATCTATACTTTATAAGAAAAAAATAAAAAATTCCTTTAACAAATGAAAAACTTATTTTAATATTTGATTTTTATTAGTAGTTTTGTAAAAATTGATTTTAAATAGGTTCCCATTTCATTTTTATCGATAACACTTTAACAAATAATCAACACCTCTACAAATCGATTAATAAATCTATCAATCAATGTCTACTTCCCACCAAAAGTGTTATACCCCACCAAGAGTAGAGTACAACAACGAAAACCAGAAGCTCTTCAATCTTTTATCTGTGTTTTGTTATTGTTAGTGTGGGTGGAATGGCGGTTGGAGATGGTAAAGGGGCTTTTGGAGTATTGTTCATCAGCTGTTGGACATTGTCTACCGAGTTGCTTAAATATTTGCAACGAAAACAAAATAGTACAAAGACTTCCAAAGAGAGTGAAAGAGATAGAGTATAGCAGTTACAAGCTAGATGATAGAGTATACAAGTGATTTGCATGGGAGGGCACACACACACACACACACATACATACGTTTGTACATTTGTATGCATTGAAGTAAGTATCTATAATTGGGTGTGGTGTGTGCCCCATTGACGTAATTGTTTGCCCAGACACACAATACACACCAGAAACAAAACAACAGCCTATATAGTTATGTACATATGGTAAAATTCTATACATATGTATACGTAGAGTCCCCATGCATATGCAAATACTTTGAACTGTTCCATATATAGTATATATGTTAGTAGTAGTGCGATTGTTCAGTTTTCTTGTATACATAAGTGAAAAATTGTTCCCATTGCCCGCCCATGTTGACGAATTGTGTCATTTGTCAGTGTTGATAAGCTGCCCCGAAAACGAAGTCAACAAACGATATCAAATTGAAATTGCACAAGCAATATGATAAAAGCAAGACGACGAAGAAAGTCTAGACATCAAGTTGAAATATTAAATGAACATGTGTGGAACATCGTATTTTGGTTAAATACCATCTACAGCACGTTCTATACATGGTTAATGGCCAAAAGCTCCTTTGTTTACATTTTGACGAACGAAAAGAAACAAAAATGAGCACAAAACCGCAAAAATGTTGGGGTAATGCGTTGTTAATTGTGTTAAGTAATGAAATTTAGGCAATGAATTGTAAATACGTTTTGGAAAAATATTGGATACCATTAAAAACAACTTTCCCATTCAAATACAAAGTTTATATTCAATTAAAAATGTTGTATACCATTTTTGATAGTGTATATTTAACATATTTTTTGTACGCAAAGACCAGACAAAAGTTTTTTTTGCGTTCAAACACTTGAGTTTCTACTTGAGACAGTTAAAGTATACGCACAAAGACTCCAAAAAGTCTATTTTTATAATGTTAAGATGTTGATAAAAGTAATTGAAGCTAAAAGTAGTTTGCGAATAGAAACTTTAAGAAAACAGAAGGTTAAGTTATATTAAAAAATTGATAAAACAAAATTAAAGGTCATTTCCTTTAAATAACTTCCCCCATTTTGTGCGAAATGATTGTTTAACAAATTGTTTGCTCAACACTTGAGAATACTTGTTAATTTTATAGATTAATTTGTTTCTTAATTAATTGCAATATCGCAAATAATAATTGCGGGGATGACGTCAGTAAATAATGTGTGAATTGAAAGATAAAACACAACTCTGAACTCATTTTTAGATGTATGACGTTTTGATGACATTATTTCCGATGTTATCTTTTCTGTTTCTGTTCCTTGTTTCGTAGTTAACATGTTTGCTTAATTTGATGAATGGAAGCTCTTTTTCCTTCTCAGGAATTCCCCTATTATTTTGTTGATAAAAACTCTTGTGTTGTTAACAAAGAAATTGAAAGGTTAACAGATTAAGTGTGAAAAAATGATTTTTTAAGAATTTTAATATTTTTTTTTAACTTGGGTTTAACAGCTTTCTACCTCATATACCGCAGAATGTCAAACTTTATTTGACAAGAACCTTTAATTGATTTTTTTCTTAGATCTTTATCGATAAATTTATCGATCGGTAAAACTTACATCATCTGAGACGGAAACGGAAACCGAACTCGAGCCAGTCAATGGCCGTGAAGGACTCGTTGTGGAATTAATGCTCTCATTGCGCTGCAGGAGGCGTGGCATTGTGGAGGCGCCACCCAATGAGACAGGTCGCTTAAGAGCCGCTGGCGATGTTGCATCATTATTGGCATCACCAAGTTTGGCATAAGCCGGCGAGCGACGTATCCAGATCTCGTCCAGCTCACGTTCACTGGGCGTACGCGGTTTGCCGGACAAACTGCCATTGGAATTGATGCTATCACAATTGAGACTTTGGTTCTGGCTATTCACATCCAGTTGCGACGGTGCCCGAATCTCCACCAGCGACGAGTCAAAGAACTGCTTGGAGAGATGTGGTGCAGCGGCGGGAAAACGATGACTGCCATAACGCTGCGAGAAGAGACCCTGCACGGAGGAATAGCCGCCAAAGCTGGAGGGGAAACTGATGGTTTGTGAATTGGAGCTGGGCTTGAGCTCGCGCAGCTTTTGTGCCTCCACACGCAGTTCGGGCGTTTCCTGAGCACGCGATACCTTAAACTTTCCCTTGATGATTAGCGGCGGTTCGGCGGCATGGGGCAGCTGCAGGGGCGGCGGAAGTGCAGCGGCGGGCGAGGCAGGCGGCGATGCAGCAGAAACTGCTTTCGGGGGTGTCGCTGCTGGCGTCACTGTCGGCGTCGCTGGTTCGCTGGAGAGCAGCAGCTCCTTGAGCGCCTTGGGCAATATGGTGGCAGGTATTGGGGGCGGCGGTGGTGGTGGCGGCGGCGGCAACGATGCTGCATATGGCTCCTCAATGTTGCGCGTATTGATGCGATCGATTTTGTGCATGAACTGCTGACGCAAGCGTTCCAGATCCTTGAACTTCTCCTTGGCGGCGGCATCCTGAGGCGTGGGCGGTCGTGGCGGCGCCTTGGAGGCGCGCTCAAAACGCGGCGTCTCATTGCCAGTGACCGGCGGCGATTTATCACCATCATCCTCATCGTCCTCCTCCTTGCATTGGGACAGACGCCGTCGCTCTATGTACGGCGGCAGCAGATAGGCTGGACGCTGATGGTAGATATCATAGCGGGCATCGCTGGCCTTGGTGAACTTGGCGCTCAGATTGAGTGCACCCACAACGCCCATGTCCTCGACATCATCCTGATCCTGATCATCATCGTCGTTCTCGTCATCGCTGCTGCTGCCGCTGCTGCTCTGGAAATCGAAGGAGTTGCCACGCGGCAGCATCGTTTGCAGCTGCAGCTCCATTTGTGGCGTCAGCTGTTGACTGTACTGCAGTCCGCCAATGCCCGCCAGTTGGCTTAGGCTGGAGGCGGATGAGTCGGTGCCTAGGCCATTGGCACTGGCCTCCGAATCGGATTCGTAGCCATCGCGCACCGCCTGCTCCAAATCATCCATGGTCGACTCGAAGGCACACTCAAAGCTATCCATTTGATTGTTCAGACCAAGCAGTTGCTCCTGTTCCCTCGCCCCGCCATCCTGTTGCTCCTTGTGCTCACTCATCGGGGAGGCATTGGAGCTGTCGCTTGTTGTTGTTGCTGTGCTTGCTTTGTTTGTTGTGATTGGCTGCTGTTTCACATTATCCTCGTTGTAGTCACAGTTTGTGGCCATTTGCAATCTTTGGATCTCTCTAGCTTCTCTTTTGTTCTTGATTTTCTTTTGCTCTTCTTCTGTTTATTATCTCAGTTTGTTATGCAAGTGATTTGATGTAGAGCGACATTTGCTTTGTTTTTTTTAGAATCTGTAAAAGAATTGTCATATTCGTATTTGTTGTTTGGCTACGCTTTTGAGTTTTGTAGCCATCAGCTTTCGTTTGTGTTGACATGAGAGCGCAGGGGGTGTAGGGTAAAAGAGAGTTGGGTTTTTCCACTCAGATGCTATCATATTAAAAGATCCAAATCTTTGTAATTTTCTTCTTGAAAAGCCTACAACGTTGTTAACATAACCATTACCATAATTCACAAGTGGTTCTAGCATATGAATATTCTATTCCTTTACAAAAAATCTGTTTTTAGTGCAAATAAAAATCTCCAACATTATTAACATTCATAGCTTATTTAAAGTAGCTTTAAACATTATTTATCGCCCGCCACAGCAAACAAACCACAAAACAAACAACTTGAACATGTTGTCAATCTTTAAGATACTTTTGTTTACAGCTGCCACAGAACGACGAACGACAAAAATTCAAATAAACCGAAAAAGCACATTCAAAAAGAATTTGTAGCACGAGGTGAAGGTCGACAAACAACGGCGTCAGAGCATTTGGAAAATGCCAATTTGTATATATTTTTGGGGTTTTTTTTTTGTTTTTGATTTCTTATGTGCGGCTAGTTTGAACCGAACAAACGCTATTCAAGCAAAACCAAAAGCAAAAGAAACTACAAACACACATAAAAGAGAGAGAAAATAAATATACATACATACATATATATGTTTGCATATGGTTTGAAAGAGCAAAACAAAGCGCTAACAAAAGCTAATTTGATTATTTACGCGTCGTCAAAAAAAAGCCAAGAAATAACAAACGCCACAAGAAAAGCAACAACAAAAAAAAGAGCGAATCTGAAAAATGCTAGCATATGGCGTATATATGTGTTCATATGTAAATAAATGTATACACTACCCCAACCCAAACTAATAAAAAAGTAAACAACAAATAATTGCCGTCGAAGTGAGTCAGAAGTTGACGTTGAGATGTTGGAAAAATTTTAAATGATTACAGAAAGATTAAGGCATAAAAATTTAGTTAAAGTTGGGGAAGTCGAATATGTCGAACAATCCGAATCATAATAGGGCAAGGAATATTTCGGTATGGAAAAAATTCCATTATAAATTTAAGTACGTTATATAGAAGTTCAATTGTACTTTAAAGCAAGTGAAGCACCCAATATTCAACAGTTGATCCAAATAACAAATATTACTTCGAACATTTCAATGCAAAACTTTTAATATTGCCAATAACGCCAGTCATTTATTAAATAAATAAAATGTCAAAGCATGGTTGAATACATATAATTTGTACATATCTGATGTGCAATAAAAGTTTCGATATATATTAATTCATCAACAAAGTTGTCCTGTAATGCAATCTAATATCTATGGTTGGGACGCAGGGGCGTTTTTCAATTTGGCATAGCTAAATAAATGGCAAACCGCAATTGAGCAAAACACAAATGCAAAACGATACACACCCAGCAATTAATGACAATTAGAAAATGTATTCCTTTTCGCATATTATATGAAGGGGGCAATGCATTGGGCTCATGTTTTGTTTTTTGCGGTATTTTCCAACATTTTTTTTTCTGTGGTTTGGAGAGCGTGCCGCAGCAGGCATATTGTAAGTGTGTGTAGTGTATATGACTCAAGCCAAGTCAAATTGAGTGTAATGAATAATTAAAGCATAACACTCGAACTGACAGCGCTCTACGGGCTATGCGTCAGTTGCTTTTCCAAAATGACCGAACGATGATAATTGCACATAGAGACTTGTATAATTTTGAGAGAACTGCAAACTGTTAGGTGTAATTTTATCGTTACTGAATCCGTCAGTTGGCAGTTTGAGTATTAACTAGAGATGGGTCTTATTTTCATATTTATATTCATAAGTTGACCAAAAATAATATTTTTTTTTTTTTTTCAAATTTAGTTTAACTAAAGACTAAAAGATTATTATAAAACACTAATAATTGATTTTTAATGCTTCTACTCAAGAAATTTTATAAATTTTATAAAGCTTTTCCCCTAAATGCTCCGAACATTTAACCAAACATTGAAGACTTGATCGAGTAATGAATGTTTTACATTTGTTTCTTTTATAGTTTTTTCCATGTTTTTCTCTTCCTCCTCCACTTGTCGTGTCAATAAGTAATCGCATTGTTTACATCTCTAGTTGCAACTGCATTCAAGTAGCCGCACGGACAGCTGTTGTTGCTGTCTTTTAATTATAAGCTATTTACAATTGCAACAGCCACAAATAATTGCGGGCAAATCGAACGTCATGTAACCGCTTTCGACCAGTTGTGTATTACCCAGTAATCAATGACGTGCATCTAAACAGAGACTGGTTCAATACGCCAATGCGGCTAGCTTAAGGCTAGACAAACTGGCGTCTTTTCAACTCAAGTTGAATGTGTTTTTCATGCTACATTGATTGTGAGGCATTGTTTTAACTGTATGCTAATATGCTCAGAGACTTAAAAAGAAAACGATTAAAGTTTTGTGGAGCATTTGTTGTTAAGTTTATGTTTTTAAGGGCTTATTAAATAAATAAATACTTGGCCAAAACTCAGTATTGTTATATTCATTCTATATTTTTGAAATGCCAAACAAGTATTTACAACAAGATTTTATTTTCAGTTGTTTATATTAACTTATTTGTAGCTAAGTCAATACTTTAACTATAATTAATGACAATATTTGAGTATTAAAATCACGAGTGTACGTGTTCTGTTGGCCTTTTGCAACACCTACACAGCTCGTGTTGCAAAACAATTTAAGCTTAATTTCAAAGGCATATGCATAATTACAAGTATTTTCGACTTTGCATGCTTATTGAAAATGTAAACATTGAAAAGCTGACAATAAATTATTGCAGTCACGTAATTAAAATAAATTTTCAAACAAATTCAGCAAACAAAATAAATTTCAAATAGAAATTGGCATTCAAACTAATTTAAACACAATATTTGGATATCATTCAATAAAAATAAGCAAATAAATGCTTTTATAATGGAGCGTAGGGGCAATAAAAAGAAGATTAAAAGCATTTGATATAATTACAATAAATGATTAATTAACACGAGCGATACTCAAAATGCATTGCAGTTCGCTTTGAATCTGTAAGATACAATGCTCGAGTCATGAGTGGGCTGCATATATGATGTAAGAGTTTCAGCTGATCAAGGTTTATGCAACAGCTAAACGACACGTGAACGCCTGTTCGAATAGTTCAAATGATTCACTTGAATTGATACCAAATGTCATCAGATTCGGCGCGCGCAAATAGAACATAATCAATTAAAGGCTGTCAAACAATTTGAACAACAAAAAAACATAAATGTGCCATAGAAGAAAAAAAGAGAGGGAACAAAGTTCTATCATGTTTTAAACTTTAAGCTAGATTTTTACTTAAGTTTTACCTCTGTGCTAAAAGCTTTAACAATGAGGCATCTCTGTAATGTTCATAAATTCATCTAGAAATTAGCAGAGTAATGCAAAAATTAGTAGGCGTTGCCAGACGTTATGTTAATTGACATAAAAGAGCCGACAATATGGCAAATGTGGGGAAACGAAGTTGGAATGTGGAAAATAATAATATTTATAGTATAGTATATAAATCTAAAGTTTAAGGGCAAAAACCAGCTGTTCATTAAAGTTAAAAACTTTTTTTTAAATCATCATAATAATGATTTTATAGAAATTTGTGATAAGCTGTGTTAGAAATACTTTTAAATGATGAATTGTGTTCATAATTAGTTTTCAATTGCAATCTTTTAATGGCATAACAAATAGTTTCTTTGTTCGTATACAAAACTAAATGCAATTCGTTCTGATGTGTAGATTTAATGTGCGGGTTCGTTGTTGTAGTATATTAAATGCCAGCAGCAGTCATGCATTTAACGCAGTCAGCTGCTCAATAATCGACTGTAGATAATCATTCAGCTCAGCAGAAAAAAAGACACCACAAAGTCTCAATTTAAAGGCCGGATCTTAGTGTTCTTAGCTTGAAACTGAAATTGTTTTTATTGCTGCTGCAGTTGCCAAGCGCATTTGTGTTTTCATTTCATTTCAATTTGTTTTATTTTGCTGTACTTTTTTTCACTCGAGTCAACTCGTTTTTCTGTGTCACATTATAAGATATAGCTACTCGACTTGAAGTCGACGTCAGCGTCACGTGTTTGCTTTATTTTTGCCATTGTTTGAGTTTCGTTTTCATTTGTTTTTATGTTTTTTTTTTTTTTTTTTTTTCATGCAGTTTCGGTTTCTGTTTATGTCGCCGCGTTAAACGACAACCAAGCCCCTTTTCGCCCCAAAGCTGCCAAGGTGGCAACAGATCTGCCATTATATGATATAATATACTATGTGAACAGAGTCTAGAAGCGAGAAAAAACTGCATATCAGCTTGCAAATAATGCTGTCAAGTGATTCGAGCGCTTTAAAATCATGTTACTAATGGCGGCAAAAAGAACAGAATGAAAAATAATTAAAATAAAAATGATTGAAGATTAAAATAACTGTTACTTAATTACCAATCCAACTTCATGGGGATAACAAAACTTTACATTTGGGCCATTTAGTATGCAAACGCTTGTTCATAATTGTCATAAATGGAAGGCCATCGATAAATCCTTCACTTAAGTCTATTTGCAGTTTTTTAACAAGCTGGCTGCAATTACCGACACTTGGCTAAGACATACAGTTTCACTTATACAAATATATTTGTTGCGTCAGATAATAATAACGGAAAATTCGCCAGGTGTCGCATAGGTCATTGCAATTGGATACAAAAACGTTCCTCATCAAATGTCAAAATGCATTTCATATTCAATTTTCAGTTTACCTTGCCCCTGTGACAGCTTTCAAAAGTCGTGCGATCTTCGCGCAGTGAGGCATAAAAAAACTTGGGTGTTGTAGTCCATCAAATAGACTATAGGCCCGCATGCGTATATTCCACAATATATTTATATTATGTATGTATATGTATCTAAGTAATATAATAATAGTGAGCGTTACGCACGAATGAAGCTCGATTATAGACCTCAGAGCTGCCACTTTTGGTCAGCAGTCGTTATCGTTATCGTTATTATAGCTGACGTTGCCCAAATTGCAAATCGTTTCGACTTTATTGATACTTGTTTATATTTTTTATGATAATTTGATGCGCAGTTCATTCAACTGGCTTGCATTTTTATTGGTGTTTTTTAGCTGCTAGATGCTTTAATAATATCTATTATTTTTTGCATAGCCAAGCAGCTTCGAATTTTCGGATCGGCAAGAGCAACCGTTAAACCAGTTAAGCTGTTTAAGCCTTACGGAAATATGGGGTTAAGAGTATTGCAAATTCGAGGTGTTGGCGCCATGCAATAAAGTTACGCTTAATAGAACGAAAGTGTGGGCATTGAATGACTAAAAGATGCTCTGTGAATTAATAGAAAAATGTAAGTTTTGAAACAAAAACTACTCTTTGTATTGTAACGAGCCAAAAATGCTATCGCAACATTGTGAGCCTTTTTTTTTTTTTTTGGGAAACTCGATGATTTGGCAGCAATTGATCATTTTACATTCTCTTTAAAAAGAAACTGCATTTAAAAATTATCACAAATCTATGGAATTGTTTACTGAACAATAATGCAACATAATAGCAATGTACAGTGTGTAAATTTTTATCGATTTTATAGTTGATGCCATACCGATTATTGTAGAGAAAAGTAGGGTTTTCTTTTGCAGCTTGTAATATTCTCACAAATGCCCTCATATGTATGATAACTATTTAACTCTTCAATTGTATTTGCCAGTATCAAAGCATATAAATATAATTGAATGGGCGGCTTTTTAGGGGGAGGCACTGCACCGTACAGTACTGAATAGTACAGCTTATAACGACAGTTTGCCATATGCGTTGAGAGTGAAATTCGCACGTAAGCCCCTTTTCAAAACAGACGACTTCAGAACTCAGCCGGACGTATGGGACCCCGATTCATTTCAGTTTTCAGTTCTCAGTAGTGCGGCAACGTTGAACGGTTAGCATCGCAATAAGCGTTAAGAAAAAAAATAAATTTAATTAAAAAAAACTTAGTACCTTTGAAATCTTGAAACTAGTCAAGCTGCAAGATGCAAGTGCATCGCATGAAAATACTTGCAGCATCCGGTGGCACATTGCTATTTGGCATTATATTCGGTTGGGTACTATTTCCACAAATCTTGAAATTTATGATATCAAAGGTGTGCGTTGAAAGTTGTGAAAGATCTGTTAACAAATTATGCTAAGCTTCTTAGCTTATTTACAGCAAGTTACGCTCAAACCGGGCACGGATGTACGTGATCTATGGAGTGCTACGCCATTTCCCTTGCACTTCTACATCTATGTTTTCAATGTGACCAACCCTGAAGAAGTTGCCCAGGGCGCAAAGCCACGCGTACAAGAGATCGGTCCGTTTGTTTTCGAGTGCGTTTCATATTGCATATTAAGAAGTTAAAAGTGTTGTTTCTAAAGTTTCATTTGTTTTTATAGTGAGTGGAAGGATAAATATGATTTGGTTGATGATGTTGTTGAGGATACGGTTTCCTATAACATGCGCAATACCTTCTTCTTCAACGAAGAGGCATCAAGTCCACTAACGGGCGAAGAACTGATAACCTTGCCTCATCCATTATTACAGGTATGTCAAGTTGGTTCTTCAAAATAAACCAGAATCTTACATCCAACCCTAATAGAACCCTTAATGAATACTAATTGAGAAATTAAAGCGCACTTGGGCATAGAACCGTTCGTACATGTTAAAAGTCGCATTACTAATGCAATGACAATGGAGATGCCTAAAAAAACCACTTAATATGAACTCGCAATCTATTGTTCGACTACAAAAGCCTTGTAAATTATGCAAATCACTTAACTTACATTTCCCAGCAATGTCAAAATTAACCTATTGCTGTAAAAAAATCAAAATAGACATCAGCTTGCGGGAGAAAAAATTCTCTAGAATAAGAAATAAACTCATCAACCGTTCCGATGCGAGACAATACATCAGTCTGATGTTATTAAGTTATTTTTGTATTTTTTTTTCTACTTAATGAGTTGTAATTTGTCATAAAGTCGTTGGTCGTATTACTCAGCTCTGAGAGTTTCACTCATAACTATTCGATTTTGACAGACAGTTGGCATCACTGTGCAACGCGAGCGGGCGGCAATGATGGAGTTGATTGCCAAGGCATTGTCACTGGTCTTTCCGGACGCCAAGCCATTTTTGACTGGCAAATTTATGGATATATTTTTTCGTGGCATCGATGTGGATTGCTCATCAGAGGAGTTTGCAGCCAAGGCACTGTGCACGGTCTTTTATACCGGCGAAGTAAAACAGGCCAAACAGGTCAATCAGACGCATTTTTTGTTCTCATTCATGGGTCAGGTAAGCGATACACTTGGGGGCAATAGGTAGTGCAAACCTTCTACAGTAACATTAAATTTCTCTAGGGCAATCACTCGGATGCTGGTCGCTTTACAGTCTGTCGCGGGGTGAAGAACAACAAGAAACTGGGCATGGTTGTCAAGTTTGCCGATGAACCGGAGCTGGACAATTGGCCGGGTGATGAGTGTAATCGTTTTGTTGGCACCGATTCAACAGTCTTTCCGCCCGGTCTGAAACGTGATGCGGGCTTGTGGGCCTTTACCCCAGACATATGTCGCTCCCTGGGCGCTGTTTATCAACGCAAGACCACATATCATGGTATGCCCGCACTGCGATATACACTGGACATGGGCGATATTCGTAATGATGAGAAATTGCATTGTTTTTGCGATGATCCCGAGGATTTGGACACATGCCCACTCAAGGGCACTATGAATATGGCACCATGTGTGGGCGCTCCACTGATTGCGTCTATGCCGCACTTTTACCATGGCGATCCAAAGTTGGTGCAAGATGTGGATGGCCTGAATCCACAGGAGAAGCATCATGCAATCCTAATAGACTTTGAGCCGGTATGTAATGTGGAGTGTATGTAGTTTTTCACTGCTTACCAAAACTTAATTACTTGCTTTCAGATGTCTGGCACACCCTTTCAAGCTGCAAAGCGATTGCAGTTTAACTTGGACATGGAACCGGTGGAAGGCATTGAGGTCTTAAAGCATCAGAGAAAGCTTATAATGCCCATGTTCTGGGTGGAGGAAGGTGTGCAGCTGAACAAGACCTACACCAATATGGTTAAATATACGCTCTTTCTGTGAGTAAAAATCATTTGGGAATAACAATGCGACATTAAATTATTCTTTTTTTTAACAAAACAAAAGTGGTCTCAAAGTCAATGCAGGCGTGCGTTGGATGTTAATAACACTGTCTTTGGTCGGCTTGATGTCGGCTGGCTATTTGTTTTATAAGAAGTCGGATAGTTTGGACATCACCATGCCGCCAAAGATCATCAAGGAGCCGAACAAGGTGGCCAATGTGCCAGCAATGGGAAAGCAACAGCAACAGATGCAGCACACCACCACAGCACCACCAAATGTGCCCATACCCGGTGTCGATCTATCCAATGTGAAAGTGGAGGCTCGTGAGCGCTTCTAAACGATTCTCATTATCTTTATTATAACTGTTGTTGTTGTTATTGTTAAATTGTGTAGATTATAGAAAACAAAAAAACAAAACAAACGCACCTGTAGACCAATGAGCACGCGCTAATAAAGTGGCCAACCCACATCAGCTGTTCAGTGGTGTTGTCAAACTGGTTTTATGCCTAGATCGATGCACTTGACAAGCGTTGCGGCTGATCGCTGAACACTTAAAAGCCCAGACAAGAGATGAATGACAAGAGCTTTGCGCTCACATGACACCAATAGTTTTCAGCAATAATAATACTAATAAAGTGCAACAGTCGTTTGTTGGTTCATTTGTCAGTAACTGTACTCGTACCTTATATCATTTATTCCAAGCATCAATGATCACGGGTATCGTTTAAAGAGAAATGATAAGTGTGATATGTTGTAAGAATTCTGTTCATCAAAGCATAAAGAAATTACTTTCATAGAAGGTTTAATAGTAAAGATTTATTAACAACATTTATTGCTTAAGGTTACGTTAAGCTATCAAAGTCATCTTCAAACCACAGCAGCACCTCGGGCTTTGCAAACTCAACGCCAGGACAGTCCATGGCATATTCTTCAGGTTTGTCAACATCACCATCAAATATGCTTATGTGCTTGGGCAACGTAGAATCCCCTAAGAACAAGTCCAATTGTGCACATAATCCAATGTTATCATCTATAATCTGACCGTCAAGCTGACCAAAATCTTCTTTAATGTAAATCTCTCGCTGCTGATCATGCCATATGTCCAGGACTTTTAGTTCTGGCAATTGGGTTAACATTTTACCAGGCCAATCTGTGAAGTTTGTGTAGGATAAACTTAATCGTTCCAAATGCTGGGCGGTCCATGGTTGTGGCATTGCTGGCAGCTTGTTTAGACCCGTTAAATCCAAATCGAGAAGATTTCTGGCATTATGCAGAAAGTTAAGATTTTGTAGCTTCGAGTTGCTGATCAGCAGTTGTTGCAACATTTCAGGTTGATCAAATTCAAGACTTTGTAGGAGACAATTATCTGCCTCAAGTACACGAATGTTGCCAGCTAGATGAAGTTTGTTCAACTGAGGATTATCAGAGATTATGAGATGTTGCACAGTTGGCAAGGCATTGATTGCAATGTGTTTTAAGTGATTGCCACGTGCCGAGAACAATTGCAACTGCAACTGATCATCCAAGAGTTTCTGCAGGCAGATCCGTCAATTGATTATAGTCCAAATTAATTTGTTGAAGCTTTGGTAGACTAGCAAAAGTTTTAGCTGGCAAATGTTGAAGCTTATTATCAGCTAAGTCCAATATTTCCAGCTCTGTGGCAAGTGCAAAGGTTGTGGCAGTAATCGTTTCTATCAAATTCCCAGATAGTTGCAATATCTTTAGCTTTGAGGCGCCTTCAAAACACTCAGTTGCCACATGTTGCACTTGACAAGACTGAGCATCAAATCGTTCCAGTTCTTTTAATGTCTTGAACACATTTAAAGGCAAATGTGTCAATTGGGAATTACGTAACACTAGTTCTGTATAGTTTGCCAACTTCTTTGTTGCCTCTTCTGTAAAATATGCAACTTCCGTGTTGAGTGGATAGTTTAGTTCCTCACAAAGATTCTCATTACATTTCAAGCTTTCAACAGACACTTGCTTTGGACTTGCTTCACAGCTGTTGAGCATTAACCACACTAAAATATATACTTGAACTATTGTTGACATCTCTACGTTAGACTTAAACTTCCGCAACTGAAATGTGTCAATGCTTTGATCAGCCTTTTTAAACTCAAAACAATCGGCATTCTATCAAAGAACAAACAAACGATCAACAAATAATAAACTGGTATGTCCGCTAAGCCAAAAAGTGGGTTTGACCACTTTTTTAAATAAGTTTGTGACGCTTTGAGCGAAGAAAAAATTGTTTTTGTTTACAAAATATTGTACAATATTGCCGGCAAAATTTTCCTGCTTAGTCAAAACCATCGATGGTCAAAGCAAATGATTTTCAGCACGATTTAAACCATTTTCAATATATTTTTTTTAGCACGTTTATTAGTCATACCAGTTAATTTTTATTATTAGATCATTGAACAACAAATGCGACATTTTTAATAGCTTCGAGGTTCGTTTAAAAATAAATTAAGTTTTGATTTAATACGTTGCCTTTTACCGGTCACTTTATGTCACACAAAGTAAGAAAAATACCGCCCGCAAAAAAACAAAAACAACGCTAACTAGCTAATAAAAAAACTTAATGAATATTCTATACTAATACTAATTTCTGTTTTTTCTGTTTTGGGCACAACAATCGGCGATAAGCACGTTCCGAACACAGTTCCCGGCAAGCCATGCAAACAATATTAAATTGAGTTTATGGCAACTGGTAATATCAGCTGTTAGATATGAGCAAATACTAGTGTAGTGCATGGGCAGGGCGCATCACATACGTCATGTGTTATGTGGGCCAAGTTCAGTTGGTGGTCAGCATGGCGATAAGTCTTGGCAAAGATATGGGGAATTATGTGAAGTTGTTGCTTATTGCAAGTCGCCTTTGGTGTTTACAAATGCGAATGGAAAAGATAGCGTTAAGTTTGCGTGTTGCAGATTAACGAGTAAGTGTTGCATGAACTTTACTTAAGATAAGAAAGTCTTTTTATTCGAAAAGAATCAAGGAATCTAAAGTATCTCTCAACAAAACGTGGTATTCTCTACACACATAAAAGTTATCCAAAATGGTCGAACAATAATAATCGAATACCATATAGTATACTAATAATAGCTAACTTTTATTGAAATTGCCTGCATTGTTTTTTTTATTATCGCCCTCATGTTCATAGTTTAATTAGATTTTGTCACACATTTTTGCACATGATGCTAAACTGAGCAATCAAATAATTTCCCCTATATATATGTAGGCGCCATAAAACGTCATCGAGCATTTGTTGTGCTTCAAAGACAGACGATTGTTCGTCAGACATCTATATAAAGAATATATACAATTTACATATACATAAAGTACATTTATTTCATATGACTTTATACGCATTTAGTTGTTTGCACAGCACAACTATTGAGCAAAATTTGATTTAAATTAAACACAATAACAAAGACTCGGGCACAAAGTCTCCTCTTATAATGTATAAATATGACAAAACAAGAAGGGAGGGTTTCGGAGGTGGTGTAAGGGTGAATGGGCTTGGGTTGGATTGTTGTGCTGGGTATGCAAAGTAATTGGCGGCAAATTGAATTGAAAGAACGACGACAAAAAAAAAACTATATATACGTGAATATATCGCTAAACGAAGTCATGCCGTTCCAATTGTCGGACAACAAAAGGGCAAAACAACAATGCATTGAAAACTATATCTATATCTTATCTGCATATATGTATATATGTTACATCCATATCAGATATACTAAATAGTAATTGACAGTAAGTCTATCGATTGATAATTACGTTTTGCCTAAAAAAACAAATAAGGCAAGTGTATTATCAAACCCTTTCTTCCACTGCCGCCGCCTTTCGGTTTGTATTATTTAAAATAACGATTATTATTTGTTTGAATATGCTTATCGTATTGGGCCAGGAAACCGTTTGGCCAAAACTTAATTAATATTCAATTTGTTTGCATTTGTGCTTTACTTTGGCATTTGTTTAGACTACTTCGAATTTGTGTTTTAGCCCGTTGTTGATCTTTTATAAAGCACTGTAGAAGGCAAATTGAGTGAACTGGAAAGCAGGTCGAACATGTTTCGCAAAATCCCATTATAAAGCTTATTTATTTGCTTTTTGATTTTAGAAAGAAAGAAAAAATAAAGCAAAAGTTATAAAATACTATAATCATTAATTAGCCATGTTAATTCAGTTATTTCTTGTTGTTGTTGTTATTATTGTGACGTATGAAGAAGGGGGAATAAAATTTGTTTATATTAATGCATTTGTGAATTTCGCACCTGTAGGCCGCAAGAAATAATACCAAAATGAGCAGAAGCATTTGGGTGGCTATAAGGGCGAAAGACGCTTTCAATTTGGCCAACTGTCGTTCATAATTTTGTTGAACAAATGCCAAAAAATATACAAATGTAAACACACATACATATACATATACATATATATAAATATATATAGCGGCAAAACAAGGCGTGAAATTGTTTTCTCTGCAACATTTTGTTTATCAAGACGTTTGCGAAATGCTCTATAAATCAAATCCCAAATGGTTTATAAACATTAACTTTATTATACATTAAGCTCATTTTTATTGCCCTAATAAATAATAAAAAAGGGCTTAAAATTATCTGCAGACGTTGTAAACAAACACAAAATAAAATGCAGAAAGGGTAGAATATTCAATGGGGTTAAGAGCTGTATTTAATTTTATTACAAATTCAAATTTCTATTTATAATGTAATACGGTCCAATTAATATTTCAATATAATCGTAAAAACGTGTCACACAACAATTAACCGCATTATTTGATTTTATTAAACGTAAATATTAAAAAATAAAAATTAGAAATGCATCAGAATAAATGGGTATAAAGGTTGTACTTGAACTTGTACATTTAAATCTGAAAACGCGATTTTTACTCGATTTCCATTTCGAAAATATTGTGTCGAAAAATCGACTTGGGAGCTGATTTTCCTAACGTAACGTCGTTAACAATTTAACCGATTTTTATATCATGGTTTGAGGTTTAGAATAATACTGCATTGAAATCTAAAAACGCAAAATTGATCCATTTTCATTCCTATAACTAAATATTTGGTATAAAAATCTTCAGTTATTTAATATAAAAAGCTTAAAAAACCAAATTTGCTATCCATTTTCATTTAACCTCTATTAAGTTCTTGAACTTTTTCCACACATCATTCAAAATCGTGAATCCCAAACGTCCCGCTGTCTGCCAAAGTATTTCTTATCAACTGAAAAATGATTTGTTTTTACCAGAAAGCGCAAGGTAAACACAAGCCAGTACAAAACACTCTACTTATGTACAACTGTGTCTCTGATAAGCTCTCAAAGCGTTGCGCATTACGAAAGGTAAAGTACTATGTACTATAAAGCTCATTATAATCGGCGTTCACAGGTTGACTTGAACTATTGCTACGAAAAGTGCGATTTCCATATGAAAAGCTGACGAAGCGCTAAATGAAAAACTGCGTGGAGCGGACAGCAGTGGGAAGAGCTGCAAAAAAGTCACAAACTGTGCAAATATTTCATTGGAATTATATGTATATAAATAGCCGACATTAAAGGTATTTCGAGTTAAGCCAGTGCGGATGTTCAGCTTCAATTAGCTGGCAACACAATTATTATACATATGTCAAAATGATGACAACAAAAACGAGAACAAAAGCAATAACAAATTAGATTATATAGCTTCTATGTGTAATCAGAATAATAAAGCTTTTACCCACATTGTTTGTTAGAGCGGGCACATCAAATGTTTTAAAAAGTTTGTTTTAATAATTAAAAAATAAAAAAAAAAAAAAAAAAAAAAAAAAAAAAAAAAAAAAAAAAAAAAAAAAAAGATGTAATATCATTGTTTTAAAATTCTGTGTGTGTACATTCAAATGTGTAAGAGAACAATGCAGGTATAGCTTCATCTAACGGTATATAAAATAATTTAAAAAAAGTTTGTGTCATTTACATTTATGATCATGATAATTTTTTTTTTGGAGATGAGATATTAAACAGATATACACAAATAATAGAAGAACTTATGATAAATATAATCTAATTTTTGAAAATGCTCATAAACTATATAATTCAAAATATTTCTATTCACTTTAAATGAACGAGAAAAGTGTATTAATAATGAGACTTGTTCACTGGCAATCCGATCTATAATTCCAGCAATTTTTATATACATATATAAACGTACTGTATTTTTGTTATTTTTTTGCAAAATCAAAACACCATGAATAGAACAAATGATTATATAGAACTGATGAGCATGCTATACAAAAAAATAAAATGTGAAGCTTCTCTGCTGTCCGGCTGCTTATCGATGATGATCGCATTTTCAGTTGCCAGTGAATCGCGTTGCTTGAAACACGCATACGCCATGAGAGCCCCACTTCGAGTACTTGTTGCAGCAATCATCTGTATGCTGCTTACAGTGGCATTAGCTCAAGGCAGACCTCAAGATGAGGAGACAGAGATCGAGGCATCAAGTGAATCCTCAACGGAACAAACAAATGTCAGCAACAAGCGACTAGTGAATATTGAAAGCCTGCAGAATAATTGTGAACTAAAGCGAGGAATCGCTCGCTGCAAAGACTTTAGATTTGAGGAGATCGAGGAAATTGCTTTCTTTGAGCTGCCCACACAGGTGCGTATAGCGCCAGATGGCGCCACCTATGAGCTGGGCAATGAACAACCGTTGGCCACACTGATTATGGAAAACTCGACATTTGTCAATTTTCCGCTACACTTGTTTTACGAGCTGCCAACGCTGAGTGAGCTGGACATGCGAGACTGTGGCGTGCAACACGTTAGTTGGGAATGTTTTCTTGCTGCGGATAAATTAAAAATATTGCTGTTAGCTGGCAACGCCATCACTGAAGTTGGTGAACGAAGCTTTAGTTATGCCAGTGATCTGGAATTTTTGTTCTTTGGCGACAATCAGCTAAGCAATTTGCATGCCGAAGGTTTTAAGGGTTTGCGACGTCTAATCCATCTTGATTTGAGCAATAATCAGTTGGAGGAGTTGCCAGCTGGCATATTTGATGATCTGGCATCACTGCACACGCTTATCATGTCCGGAAATCGCTTGCGCGTTATCAGCAACGAGCTGCTGGCACAAAACAAACGCCTGCAAACTGTCATCTTACGTGAAAATCAATTGCAACAGCTGGCGGAATATGCATTCAGCTCGGCGCCACATATGCTGCAGCTGGATGTGTCTAACAATGCGAAGTTAGAGGTGCTCGTATTGAATCTAAATGCGGGCCACTTGTTTGCGCGCAATTGTTCTCTGACTCGCGTTAATCTTTTTGGTGCCGTTTCGAATGTGGATTTGGCCGATAATCGTGTTCAGGAGTTGTATTTCTCGGCCTCGGAGGCGTTGAAGGATTTGGTGTTGCGCAACAATTCGTTGGGACAGCTGGCAACGCTGGCACGAGTGCCACGCTTGCGTCATCTGGATGTGGCCAACAATCCAGAATTGGGTGAGCTGCCAAACGATTGGGAAAAGCCTCAATTGGAGCGTCTGGACTTGAGCAATACGGGATTATTGCAATTGCCACGGGAACTGTTACGTGATATGCCCAGTTTGCGTAAACTAAACGTATCCAACAATAAGATAAGCGATATTGATCCACAGGTATGCATTTCTATCGTTTATATATCGATCGATAGTTAATCGAATTTCTTGACAGGACTTTAAGCATTTGTCTCAGCTCACACACTTTTACATACATGCTAACAATTGGAACTGTTTCAATTTGAAAACAGTTATGGATATGCTGATATTAGACCATGGTATTACCTATACGCCGGATCAATTTGACGATGATTTCCCGGGTAGCTACGTTAATGGCATTGCCTGCATGTATCGCATCTATGAAAAAGAGCACCTAGAACCAGAATCCAACTCGGATTCTTCGGCTTCAGCCTCTTCGGCAAGCATGGAATACACTCAGCCCAGCGCAGCCTCCGAGGTGCAAGAGTTGCGGCAAGAGTTCAAAGCTGTGGTGCAGCACTTGGAAGAGAAGTTTGACATTGTTTTTAATCAGCTTAGCACTTTGAATGCCAAGATGCGAAGCTTGGAGAGTTTAAACAGTTCATTGTGGAATCAATTGACAATAACGGTGTAAAATGTAAAAGCTTTGATGAAATTTAATCCGTCTTTAAAATTAAAATTCATACTTTATGCATTGTATAGAATAATAAAGTAATTATATAGAGATACTCAAGTTTTGGTTTGGCAATGCTGCAAATGTAAGGCTGGCAATGCTTGATGTCGTTGCATTGACATCAAATCTTAAAAGCTGGCAATGCCAAAAACTCAAAAATTGTGGCAGCAACAATTAGCTTTGACTCATCTTCTGACGCAAGAGAACAAACAAACATAAAAGCAAAAAAAAAGAGAAAATATTTGAGACTTGCAAGCAATTTACAAATATTTTACACAAGCTTAACAAAATATTTACAGCAAAAACATTGATTTATGAGGTAAGCCGAAAAAAAAACTCAATTGAAGGTTCGTTCAACTTGCAGAGTCAGTTTAAAGACAACAACAACAAAAAAGAGAAGAAGACGAACAAACATAAAAAGGGCCAAAAAGGGTCATGAAAAATTGCGTAAAATTACATACACTTATACAATTGAAGTTTTAAAATATGCTTTATAAATAAAGTTAGCTTAAGTTAAAGTTGATTTTGTATAAATATGCATTTGAATATTAAACAATTTGCTGTTTGTGCGTTTTCAACAGTTCACTTGTTATTTATGGCCTACTAATTGTTAAGATAAACAAACGAGGCTGAAAAGAAAAAAAACACAAAAAAAATACAGTAAAGTATTATTACTGAGGGCCTTTTTGGCGAGCACTCGGGATACAGCATACATATTTGACCAGATTGGCAGTTCGTGTTCATGTTGTTGTTGTTATATTTGTGAACAAACATGTGACTGAAATATACGATCTATACATACAAAATATAATGCTTTTTCCCATTTAAACAGTAATTGGCTCACACACACACAACTCGTGCTCGCTGAATGTAAACATTTGGCATTAGCCGCAGGCCATTTAAATACTAAAAACCGATATTTTTGTGCTAGGCAAAACGAGAGAATTTGAGAATTGCAAGTCAACAAACTGAACGTAATTCAGAAGTCGCTATAGTTGAAAGTAAACAAAACGCAAAGCTGTTTATTTGACGCAAGTTGCGAAAAAACATTGATAAGAATAGAGATGGGAAAACAAATGTATTTTTAATGAACTACAAATAAAATAAAAAATCATCATTCAGAGCTAAGAACAAAAATGTTTAAGGCTAGAATTTGAAATCTTATCTATTGGCATCTCAGTTATCTGGTGAATGAACAACGCAAAGATCCAGATAAGACAAGCTAAATAAATAAGGAAATTTACTTTCTACCAAACCCAAAGCTCCAAAACTCTACCCAAAACTTATCATTTGATCTTTTTTTTTAAGATTTATGAACTGAAAAAAAGGGTAAGAAATAAAAAATTGGGCGCATTCTCATATCAACACAACGAAAGTAAGGCATAAATATAAATCAACATTGATAAATTATATATAAAAAAAAATGCAAAACAAACCTGAGTTTAATCACAAACTGGAAATATTGTAGTATTATTGAGTTGATTAACGTTTTACGTCTTGTTTTTGTAACAATTATTTGATCATATTAAGAAACGACTTAATGAACATACACACACACACACAGGATATACACTTGAAAACAATGTGGGTATGTTGGCTTGATTTATGTAAAGAATTTGAGATTGCACTGGAAATAAAAGCACATTTTTGTTGTTGTTAAATTTTTGCCTTAGCCGTTGTATAAAGATTAAAATAAAATTTTATTTGTGTTTTGTTGTAGTTGTTTCTTTTTTTATTATTATTTTGCAACACTTGAGGCGTTGACGTCTGATTAGATTAATTTCATTTAACACAAAACATTTCACTAATGTCACTAGTTGTTTGTTGGTGTTTAGTAATTATCAGCCATTTTGTTCGACAAGCAAATAAATCACACACGCACTAAAAAAAAGCAGTAGTAGCAACGACAACAACAACAAGAAGAACAAATAGAATCAATTAAATGCAGATGCGCGCGTACTTCCACTTTGGACTTTCCAATTGGAACACGCATCAGAAACTGATCAGCAAGCCGCAAATACATTGCAAAGAGCGTACAAAAGAGAGAGAGAGAGTGCTATTGCTGCGTGCCTGCATGACAGTCACAATTAATTTCTTATTGCAATTGTATTACAACAGAGACTCGCTGCTATGGGAAATTTCCATGAGTTTTTGTTGTTTTTGCTGTTGCTGCTGCTAGTGTCGCTACTGTATGCGTGAGTATAACAGCTGATCAACGCACGCAGATCTGCAGCTGATGCCGCTCATTATTGATTTTTTCTTTCACAATTTGTGTTTTGTGTTCTTTATTTTTGATGTGATTAATTTACACAGCGTTTTGCGCATTACACTTAAATGAAGTTGCTGCAAGTACTTGCGATTGCCGTTGCTGATGTTGTTGGTACGCTTGGCTTTTGTTTTGTAACAAATTTCTTTGCGCAGTCAACGACGACGTCGCCGTTGGCGCAGTTGTACACACAACGACAAGCTTTGTATGCAGCTTATCGCAACAATAATTACACACAAAACAAACCAATTGAAAATATACTTGGTTGTATTTGACAAACACTTTTTCGTTGCTTGTTTTCTCTTCTTTTACTTATTTTTTCCTGCCAAAAAGGCGCAACAGGTAAACATACACAAACTCACACACACACTTGCACGAAGCGTTGGCGCGCGCGCGTTGCCTTCTGCCGCCACAAACTAATTACTATTTACGCACAATTTCAGCTGACAATGGGCTGCTTTTGCACTACATTTAACTTGTTGCTGCTAATGCCAGTACGAATGGAAGGGGGTAGCGATAAAAAAACGTAACGTTTTGTGACAAAACACGACGACACACGAAGAGGCAAAATATCAACTCAACACGACAAAAAATTTAATGGTACTAAATTGTTTTTGTGCGCAGTGTTACCAGCTGTGCAAAGCGCTAGAATGTCGTAGCGATAAAATACCAAATAAATACCATTTGTAATATGTAATCATTAGTGTGTGGTCTTAATTACAAGTACTGATCGTATTCGCATTTTGACAAAAATCCTCAGGTAACGAGTAAATAATTTGTGAAGTTATTCAAAGTAGACATATATTTTCGTTTTAGGCATAGTATTATCTAAAGACTGCATTCAAAATATTTGCGAGTCAAAAGAACAAATAAATAGTAAGTCTGATGAGTGTGGTCTGAACGTGCTAAGACCCCAAACAAGCAATGCTGCCATCTGGCAGCGCTTAAGGTTGCCAGCTGTGAGCGCGTTTCATAGCAGTTAGCTTACATATGGCTTACCCAGACTGGCGCCAAATTTCAAACACAGTTGAAAGCAATATAAAAGTATTTACTTTTAATGCTTCTTTGTTTTGCAAAATGTATTAAAACATTTAATTTTTAAGGGTTAACGCAATTGCCAACTTGCTTAGCTGTTAGAATATAACACTAAATGTATTTTTGTCCCTCTCTCTTCTATTGTTGCCACCCATGGAGTCGCATGTAAAAAACAAAAGAATGAACTCCATGGAAAACTTTCGTTGGCCGCAATGAAATCAATAAAAATGGCGCATTGCAATGTGAGAATATGCTGACGACAGCAAAAAAACCCCCAACCACCCCTCTTATGCAGACCAGTAACACTTTGGCATGACGGTATATATTACCAACTTTTTTTTCCTTTTTGAGTGTTAAGATTAATATGAACTCACCTGCTCAATGTCAAAGTCCCATTCGGGTGATGGGGAACGTTTGCCCGCTTGGCTGCCGGGCGGCGGGGTGCTAATTGCCGGAGAGCCCGCCTGTGGCTCCTCCGGTATAACGGCAAATCTGCCACGTTGCAAAATCGGCGAAATGGCGCCATAATTTGCTGTAACGCAAACAAAAAAAAAACAATGTAAACAAACGTTATGAGCTAATTAGTTGGCGCCTGGTCTAACACTTACATGTGGGTATGAGACGAAAGCGTCCCAACGTCGTCTCTGGCGGTCCCGCCGGCTGTGACGATGTGACGCGAAAGCGGCCCCGACGAGCGGCCGTCACCTCCTCATAGCCACTGCCACCGGCAGCAGCTCCACCCGCGCCACTATGCATTTTGCCGATTCAAAGCTCAATGCTTTAAAACTTTTCTGCAAGGGAAAGGAAGAGAGAGTGAAGAGGTATTAAGAGAGTGTGAGGTGAATTGGATTGGAGTACAGTGGTTAAAAGGTGTGAAAAACTGTAAATAGTTTTTGAGTTGAGGATAATTTTTGCTTTAACAAGACTTTCTTTCGATGTAAAGTAAAATAAGTTTGCCGAAAGAGAATTTTCTTGTTTATACTTTTTCTTCTTTTCATAGGACCCACTGTACTAGCTAAAATCGATAGGTCAACTTCAGTTTGCGTGCAAAGCTGACCAAAAAGAAAGGGCTGGAGACTAGGAGGCCAAGAGGTTGCAGTATAATGTGCTTGGCGCCACTAAGTATGCTCCATTTTGATAGCAAGGGCAGACAGTGTTGCCAGCTAACACAAAACAACGACAAACAATAATGTTTGGCTCGCAAACGCAGCACGCAATATATGCAGAATAAGAAATCAAACTTGCGCTTGTGTCATTCAACTGTTACAAAAGGAAAGAAAAAGACGCAAAAAAAAAACAGAGCGGAAGAGAATGACAAAAAGAGCGAACAGCGAGGGAGAGAGATAGATTAGAAACGAATGCCGGCCGACAATGCGGCGTATGTGTGATATATTTATGCACACAGTATATATTGTTCATGAACTTTCGTAGGGTATAACAGCTATGTGAGGTGGTATGTAACACATAAACTAATACAAACCTATCAAGAGTATCAAATTGTTTGCATTACCAAAAATATAAAAAGTTCAAACATTTTTTTCCAAATTGTTATTAATTATTCTCGCTTTGTTATGCTCCGAAACAATTGAAACTTTCTTGGGCATTTCAATTAAGCAATTATATTAGTTTAATCAAGACAAAAAAATATTTTAACTGCGTCACACAAAGCATGAATTTTGTTTATGAATTCTACTACACTTTTGTCTGTGTCTATTTTGTGTGTGACGCTTAATTTAGTTGATGACTAAGTTGCGAGAGGGGGAAATAAACAATTGTGAAATATTTAGTTTAAAATGGAAAGTTTTTGTTTATGTTATGATGATGAATATGAATATGATGAGTCATCATAGAAAACTGTGAATGATATATATATTAGTTGGGAATATTGATATGATTGATGCGCTGACAGTTTGATTTTGTTTTGTAAAAGTTCATTTGTTAAAATCGTCAGCGATAAGGTAAAAAAAAAAACAACAAAAATCAATATAATAAGACTTTCTGAAACTCTTAGAGGCGTGAATCAAATGAAATGAATTATATACAAAAACTAAATGCACTTTAGTTAAGAATTTTTAATGATATCCAAGTTTTACTTTCATTTTACCTTAGTTTAGTTCAAACTTTGGATTTTTATTAAAAAAATTTATATTTTACTTTTGGGACATTAAAATTAATTATTATTTGCTTTTCATTTTTTAGACATTTGAAGCACTAAATTTTATATTCATTTGTAAAAAAACATTTAAATCATTTCAAAAAACACTTTTTTGTTCAGCTTTTTGCGCGCTCTTTGGCTTTGACTTTCTTAATGTTTTTGTTGTTGTAGCTGTCTCTTTTGCCGTTTTTGATATTGTTGTTCACTTTCGAGACAAATTCGTTTCATTTCGAAACGTTTGCATAACACGCACAAACAAACAAATCTATTATAGATTTTGATGTTCTCTTTCCTTTTTTCTTTCAGTTTCACAATTTCACATAGATTGTAATATTTTTTATTGATTTTTATTGTTTCACACGATAATAATTGTTTGTTTAGTTTGTCATTTGCTTTGAGGCAGTCGCAACGGAATTTGAAATTTGTATTTGCGATTTTTTTGGTTTAACGCTTTATGCAACTGAGCAGCTGGGCCATAAGGAAAACATACTAAAATTGGCATGACCAAAAAAACCCAAACAGCAGTAACAATAGCAACAACAACAAGAGCCGAAAATGCGGCCAAAAAGAATGCAGCACCAAAATAAACCGAAGCCCAAGCGAAATGAAACGAAACAAAACGAAATGAAACGAGTCACAAGCAAAATGCAGTCGACATCGCGCAACTTCGAGCACTAATTGGCAGGCAGAGAGCAACAAACAGACAGAGAGAGAGGGAAAGAGAGAGAGGCAGACAATGCAGCTGCTAGAAGAGTGAGAGTATGTCAGGTGTGGGCAAACGCGTGCCATACTTGGGGTTCATTTACTTGTGCCAAAGACAAAAACAATGCAATGAGAGCGCTATGGTGAGGAGAGAGAGAGAGAGAGCGTTAGCGCACCTGCAATTTTTAATTCATAAAAGCACAAAAAAGGAAACCGTTGCAAACGTCAACGACAGACTAGCAATAACAAAAACAAAAACAAAATGAAAGAAAGAGAGAGAAAGGGAGAGCATAAATTTGCCGCATTGTTGTTGTTTTTGTTGTGATGCTGTTGTTTTTGTTTGTGTCTTTTGACTGCACTGCCAGCAGATTAATGGCAAATTGACAAAAAGCTTCAATAATAACAACAAACAGCTGTTACACGCGACACAAGCGGCGTATGCGCAATTATTCGCACTTGGCAACCAAAATTAAAGAGAACGAAAAACGAAAAAGACAAACACGTGAGCATAGCAAAGATGAAAAGAAAATGTAGATTGATGCCTATTGAAAGCTTTCAGACAGACAGCTAATGATCAAATATGAAAGAGAAAAATGTTGAATGAACGAAATAATTATTTGAAGTGACTATGAAAAAATGACGAAATTTTAAAAAGTACTTGAACTATTTCATTAAATAATTTAAAGTTCTTGGAAACAATTTAAATATTCCTAATTTTCTATTAAGCTCTAAATTAAAGATTAAATTATATAAAAAGATGTTTAAAAAGTTTAAAAAAAAATTCAGAAACTAGTCGAGGTCTCAAGTACATACTCTTGACGCGTTACGTAAGGTAGAGTATTTATGTGTTTAACGCTCTTTAATTTCGAGATCCCGGGTTTTTATTACTTTTAATCCGTAATGCGAACAGTTATTTTTCCATAGTTTAAAACTTTTTACGTTTTGTTACTCGATTTTTTCTTGTGAATCGATCTCAAAAACCAGAAGTGTTTTCGATAATCTGAAACAAACTTGTTCCGCTTATGGTATAGACGAAGCTTAAGTTTTGAATCTGGAGTCTCTAGTTCTTATAGTCTCTAAAATCGGCACGTTCATACATGGCTAGATCGACTTGGCTGTTGATGCTGATCAGGAATATATATACTTTATGGGGTCGGGCATGCTTCCTTCTGTCTGTTACATACTTTTGCACAAAACCATTATACCCTTTTTAACCCATTTAATGCGCTAAGGGTATAAAAAGGATATAACAATCAGCATATGATTTGTAACAAATCTCTCATTTCGGATCACTCAATCAGCAAAGCTCAACATTAGCAATTTCAAAGCAAATTTTAGCGATTTTTTCTGGGAAAGTAAAATTTTTCGACAGAAAGAAGCAACATTTGTTCATTCTTGCGATTTCTTTAGCTGTGTCTTTTTTGGGCGTAAGTCCAAACATGTGACCGACCCCGTAAATGACATCATTGGTGTGGGTGGGCGAAAAGAAAAATCTAAAAATGGTTGGAAAACAGGGGAAAAGTAAGCGAAAGGGGGCGCTAAATGCAGATGACAGTCGACAAATCAAACAAAATAAAAGCCACAACAAGTGAAAAAAAGTGCACAAAGCAATTCAGGCAGACATTTGGGCACAACAAAAAATATGAAATAGAATTGTGTATATAAATAGTTGGAGGTTCGCTCGATATTCCGTTTTGTTTTTGTGTTTTTTCTGTTTCTTTGAGTGATTGTGCTTTTGTAAATGCCAAATGCGTCTAATGGCCTCAATTGAACTATAGACATAGATATAGACAACAACTTGAACACGTGCACAGGTTCAAGGAATACTCTTCGGACCGAACGTAATCAATGTCATCTCAATCCTTTGCGGATGCTCAAACTGAATGAATGAAAGCAACTTGTTGAATGCTTGAATGAAATAGAAAGACTAGATGCAATATGACCTAGGGTCAAATGGAAAAGGAAGCTGAATTCTTACCACACTTGGGTGGGATATGAATGGAAAGAAGCAACGGCTCATGATGTAAACTTTTTTAAATTAAACTTAACCTTTTCTTTTTAAACTTTAAGCTCTCAAAACACATTTTGTCTTCAATTCACTTACATTTGCCCTTAGAAATTATATCGAATAGAAATTTAGTTTTCAATAAAGACATTAAACGATTTCTCGTCAACATTTAATGAGCTCGTATAATTCACAGCCGCATTTAAAAAAAATAATATCTATGTCAAATATCAAGCAATGTTAGCGTCTTGTTAAACGTTTACAGAAAACCAAACGATTGGTATTTGCTAATTATTAAGTTTCTTCTGCAAATTTTTGTTTCTTCATAATTATCTGCGCTAAAAACTGTTTAATACTTAAACAGCAAATGTGGGTGATTCTTTGTTTTGTTTTAGATTTTTAATATGTATAAACATTAGCACACACACACACACACACACACACATTTGTATAGAGTTTATTGTGGCGCGATAAGCGAAACCCAACAAAAAAGCGTTTTGATGGCGTTTTTTATTTTTAGTGCTATCTGCAAAATGTGTTCGTGTGTGTGTGTGAATGTCGTGTCTGAGCATAAATCATTTCTACAATCGTATTTATTTATGAATATGTACTATGCAGATAAGTTGATGGTCATTTATATTGTACAATTTACATAATGCAATGCGAACCAACGTTTGCGACAGAAAAAGTTTACGTCACTCATAACAACAACAAAAACAACAACAAAACCAGCAACCGGCAAACGTTAACGGTAACAACCACCATTGTTGGCATTAAGTGAGAGAGCAACAAAGAGCGCAATTGTCACTCACGTGTGTAACGGTGTGTGTATGTGAGTGAATGCGGGTGGCTGTGTGCCAGTGTTGTGAGGGTGTCTGTCAAACACTTTGGCAGCATGTGTCTCAGATCCTGCTCGAAGAAGAAGCACACAAACATGTCACAATGAAAATGAATTTGTTTAAATAAACGTTGTTGCTCTGCTCTGCTCTCTATCGCGGCATGCCAATCACTTTCTTTTCATTTTGTTGCTAAAATTATACACACACACAGAGTTAAACATCCCACCCACACACAAGGCGGCGACCCTTAACGCACATACATACAAGCAAACAGCTGGCAGCAACAACAACAAATAAAAAAACCTACTCACCTAATAAGAAAATATATTTTAAATTCGTTTTACACAAATATTGTGCAAAACTTTTCACTGCTTTTTAAATATCAAACACTTTTTAGCACTTTATTAGCACATTGGACATGCATTTTTGCTTGAATATATAACATTTGCATTTGCTTAATGTGGTGTAATTTTCTACTAAATCCTTTTTGGGGAACACTACCACGCGCGTTGTTGCCACAAAAGGATTTTTCTATGTATATTAAAGCTCACAATAATAGTTAAAGCACTGTGTCAGTTATAAATAAATTCAAGCCGTGAGCGTTGAACGTAAACGCGCATTGCTAACGAATATAAACACTTAAAATATCGGCCATCATCAACGAACGTCAGTGGTTGGAGCAGCCACGATAACTAGCGGCATTTAATCGATAGGTGTTACACGATGAATCGCTGTCGATTTGGATATCATTGCGAGCTATCACTTGTGTGGCAACGCTAGCAGCTGTAGTGTTTTTTAAATAATATTGCTATATTTTCGATAAAGCTGGTTTTAGTAACAAAAAAAGGATGGTTTGTTTTTTTCTTTGTAATCCAATGGGAATGCAGTGTTCACTAAGCTCTTAAATACAAACATTTTACTTTTGTACGTTTTACAGCGCAGACTAAATTTAAACTATAGTTGACTTGGATTGTTAGACAAAAATAAAGCTATTGATATATAAATATAAATTCTATGAAATCAGTTTCTTTTGCTCCTCCTTCAGTTTGCCATCACTAGGCGGCTTCTTGCCCGTTGCAGACGGCTTTTTATTGCCATAAAGCATGTCCGTGAATAGTGCTGCGAATACCAAAACAGCACCAAGCCATTGACGAGCAATCAAGACATTGCCGAAAAGCAGCACCGAGCACAGGACGGTAAAGAATTTCCTAGTAGTGGTCACCACCGAACAGGCCAATGGTCCAAAACTGGCAACCATCAGGAATATAAATAACTGCCCCAGAGCACCGCAAAACGCAATCATTGCCAAGTGTATCCAAACCTCAGGATGCCGCAAGGCAAACTGAATAAACTCCATGCCTTCACCTGTTCAAAGCAAAAATGTTCAAGGATCAGTATAAATTAAAGGTAATTTTCGTTATGGGTATACCTGTCACAATCATGGCCACGCCGAGCATCAGTGTGCTCCAGTAGTTCATGGACAGCATCATTTGTTGACCCGAGGGCGCACTGGCGGCACGCATGCGCTCCTGCACGGCACCAGTAAGACCATCCATGGTTAGGCTCAAGAAGAGCAACAGTTCACCCAATCCCGTTGTCTCCGCTGGCAAATTGGAAACCTTACTTTCCTTGAACATGAACAGTATGACACCGAGGACAATGGTTAGGACACAAGCATAACGTGTCCAGCTGTACGATTTGCGTCCAATTAATACGCCCAATATCATAACTGGAATCGGCTTGGCCGACTTTCCCACCACAGCTGTGGGGTATGGCACCCAGCGGAGAGCCATATTCGTTGAGACCATGGCCAGTAGATAAGTAAGCGAGCTCGTTGCATAATAGCCTGTGTGCGTTGTGTCCTCCTTTTGCGGCTTTGCGGTCAACATTCCTAAAAGCAAACAAGTGGGCGTTACGGCACCGGCAACAATCAATATTGAGCATGCTGACCTTTAGCAAACAGATAATTGCACAAGCATTGCACCCACACTAGGGCCAGTGTGAAGGTGAAACGTTCGCCAACATTTCCATCGGTCTGTACCTGATCTCCATACCGGCCGCGAGTAAGCTTCTCTTGGACGATGCCATACATAAAGTAGGAGAAAAAGATGCCAATTGCGTAGATCGCAAAACGGCTTTGTTCGGGTATGTTCATGGTTCTGGCTTGATTGTCTTACACTTCCTTATTAAAACTTTATGCTTAGATATTAAAATTACACGTCTTTACCACCACGCATTGTGTTTAAAAAGCGTATAACGCTGATTTAGTAACAATTTCTAATACGTGGATTTCAGGGATGGTCCATTGTTGCGATAAATGTCAATACGCCATCGATATAAGCCAAATACGGATATTTGATTGGGAAAGTTCGATATTTCGTGCAACTTATCGATAGGGCGCAACGTTTTAAACACATTGCAAAGTAATTGTTATTGCACAACTCATAATGAAATAACAAAGTGCCCTTAAATAAACTATCATTCATTTATTTTATAGATTTCTAGTCATTGAACAATTAAGAAATTGAATTTCATTTATTTGGTTTTAAAAATATGCGTGTAAAATATAATAAACTATTTTATGTCGCTCTCTTGTTAAATTTTGTAATGCACTTAAACAGTTTCATAAATCCAATACGTATAAATACTTTAATGCACTGAGTTATTTTTCTTTAACTTAGTAGTATATATGTATAAATATATATAGGTATGTACCAAAATATTAAATTGTAATGGTAATGTGTGTGTTTAAATTCTTTACATACGTCCAAAATCGAACAACAACAAACAAGCATTTATTAAAATAGGCAACAGTTTGAAGTAAAATTGTTAAAGCGACTAGAAATAAAGAGCTAAAACATGAAAATAAACAACAAAAAGAGAATAATTAACACAATGTCGGTAAATAAAAGCGTTATCAAAACAACCTAGATGCACAAATCATAAACTACTTGAATTGCGACTATGATACTGAGTGCGGAATTGTCGGCAACCAGGTATAGAAAAGTATATAGGCGGCGCTCGAGACAACATTCGACGTGTCCAGCGGCGAAACAATTTGATCATCGAACTTATACCAGCGCCCATAAATGGCGCTCTTGCAGAATGCTGTATAATGTCCGCCCTCCATAGAGCCGTAGTGATTTGAAACTGCATATAGTTGGTAGGTCTTGGGCGTTACGGCACGTGATTCAGCACGTGCAATATATGGTTTCATATCCAGATTATCTAGCGGAAATTCCAAATAGTTTTGCTTCTTAATATACGACCCTGAATTGCCGGTATCAGCATAAAAGCTGCAAGTTGAAAATATATAAAAATTAGTTTTAATGATATTAATATACGCTTTAAAGAGCATTTTGCCTACCGTTTCAGATGTACTACCAGCACTGGTGGCAGTTTGGAAATGTCCAGTTTCTTGATTGCATCACGTTTCGTTTTGCAATTGGGGCAATTCCATCCGTGTATTTTCTCGCCACTAAAGTACATGTCCATGCACTGGCTTAGATAGCAGAGATTCGCATTCGGCGGCAGTTCCAGACTGAGATTCGAGAAGCACTCGTATGTAGCTGACTCCTTGTTGCAGGTAATACACTTGACGGTACTCTTGATTTGGCCATAAAATAAATGCAGTATGTAACTCTCCTGTGACTTGGTGAACTCTGACCAGGCCTTCTCCGAGGCAGTTATAACATTATGGCGCGGCACATTCAAAGTCTGCAAATCGGAATGCAGCCAGTCCATAAGTATGGTGAGAAACTCATGCGAATCCTGTTGATCGACGCCACGAAAGATTTTCTGGTATTGGCCCACAACATACTACAAATGTAAATATATTGATTTAATAATTAGTGCTGATTTTTGTAGTCCTCAACCAATTCACTACTTACGCGCAAATCTCGACTGGCAACACATTTGTATTGACCATTCCACAGCTCTTTGATGAGTGCAGCCACTTCCTCAATGACCTGTCCATTTGTTTTGTTCCGGCGACTAATGTTATTGCGATATTTGTTCGATATGCAAAACTCCACCAAATGCGGTGTATTACTCAGACACTGGATTATGCTATTCATATAGCAAGTGTTGCCTAGATTCTTTAGGCCCGTCAAGCCACGACCCTGAAAACGAAAAGTATGCAACACAATAAGTTGAATGTGCTGTTGCCAAAATATAATTGTTGTGGTTCAATTACACGTCGAAGCGGAAATATGGAGCTATAAATGCTGTATGTTGGCGGCAGCTGAATTTTAACGCCCGCTACGCAAATCATTTGTGCGAAATGCTGTTGTAATCACTTGGCCACTTGGAAATTGTATGCGGCTTTTGTTTGAACATGCTTTGGCTTCGGACAGCGTACGACTGAATAGCAAATAACTAAAATGCAGCCTATGCCCGCGAAACGTGACGACCCCATGTTATTGATTTCTGCACATCTATTTTTAGAGGCAGTGCAACCAAGCACTTGCCAATATTGTTGAATGAATGAACGAATGCTTGCTGTGATTTCTCACGACTGACTCAGCACGCCAATAGTAACGTCAACACACAGGACTATGTGTAGTAAATAAATGGAAAATAAATGCATAAGATCCTAGTAGTATTTGACTATGGCCCTGTTAACATCTAATTAGGACAGTTTTAGCTCCTTTCTAATTTAAGTTGTACTACTTATAAAGAAATACTCTTCTGCAAAGTGTTTAAAATTTATTTGACTTACCACATTTTGACCCAAAACAGGCGAAAAATCGCGAACACGCGGCGCAGTCGTCTCCACTTCACGGCTCAGCGGTTTTGTGGTGCGATCGTAGACAGGACGCGTGGGTCTTATCACATCTTCGCTGGGCTCTATGGGTGGCAATGGCTCCTCATTAAAACTTACTGGCGAATCATCGTCGTCGGGCGTTATTACTGTTGGTGTCAACTCAGCTGGCGGCTTATAATGTTTTTTCGCCTCGCGCGCAATGGCCAATTGATTCTCGCGTTCCTTACGTGCACGCTCGTGCTGTTCATCGAGCAGTTGACGCTCCTTGATCTTTAGTTCAATGAGTTTGGCCGTTTCGGCATCATCTGGCTGCTGCTTCTCTGGTGGTCGATCCTTCAAGCGGTCAAGCATATCGCGCAAGCGATCGTTTTCCATTTTCTGAAAAGTCATTTAGTTTAACAAGTGATTATGGAAATTTGTTAAGTTAAAAAGTCGTACATAATCCTCGGCTGTGCTCTCCAGTTGGAGTAAACTGTAGAGCAGCTCCTGCTCCGTGTTGCTTAGGGAATCCCCTTCGGAGTGCATTTGTTTTATCTTCACAATGCTCTTCCATTTCTTTGCGGCATTATCCAACAGCTCATCGTTATGTTCGGCGCGCTTTAGAAGGGCCATCTGATTGCGCGCAAGCACATTAATGGGGTTCTCCGATGGCAGTTGAGTCGGTTGGATATTTGGTTCGTAGGTGCGCAGTGCGGCGGGTTTGCTGGCTCGATTGATGCTGGGGCGTTGTTTGTGGTTCATGTCATTTTCGCGCCTATTCATAATGTCATCCTTCATGGTAATATCATTAATGGATGGATATTCTATGTCATCAATTGCATCGATGTCATTGTTGTTTTGTTGAGGCGCTTGCACGCTGGGATTGGTGCAGTGCGTCGGGTACATCATGATAAAGTACTCGTAGCCGCCTTTCAGAATTTGTATGGGCGAACGATAGGTTACATCTGGATCCCACTGTTTGAAACAAAAAACGTTAACTTATTATAATACAAGTTTTTATATATACGCACGTTTTTCAGTATATCCAGCAGGGTGACAATGGCTGCACTGCCCGTTTGCTCATCCTTGCTGTTCCAGTCCATTAAGACCACCGATTCCTTTGACAGATCGCGATGCCCACGACGCCTTGGCACTGCTACTCAGTCGAGCTTGCAACTTGCCCGCTGACATGCTGCAATATAACCAAATGCGATAACAATATAGAAAAGAAAAAAAGGGTCAAAGGGTCTTACCCTGGCGTTATCAGCTCTTCGGGCACATTAAAGGCACAATAGTAGGTCAAATGTGAGTTTTCATAGTCGGAGCTGTGGCGACAATCCATGACTAGCACCGATTTCTGTTGCATACGCTGATAAAGCGTCTCACAGGTAATGACGCCCAGTTGCGAAAACTCAGTAGCGGGCGCAATCGACTCGGAATCGCCAATTGGTTCCGCTGGTGGCATTGGTAAAATCATAGAAGCACTGTTGCTGCGGGACGCAGTTGTTAGCTGGTCATAGCGTTTGTTCAACGTTGAGCTTATTTGCTCTAGAGTATCCATAATGCGACGATTGGTCTCATGGTCGCCGAGCGTTTGTCGCACCGACTGTTTGTGCTGATTGTAATCGGATTTTGCTCGTATCGCTGAGAGCATATGGAAATACTTCATGTAGGTGATGTAGGCCAATTCCTGATCACCGTCACGACGATAATCCTCGGCGGTCATAAGCAGCTTTCGCGCGGTGTTCAGTAACCTGAAGTTGAAAAAAATTGTTGACATCAGCGTATTAAAACATGCACACAAATGCGGGACAATGATAAAAATTACGAGGGGTGGGGCATGTGGTGTCCACTTACATTTTCATAGTTTTGTTGCGCAAGTCTGGAATTGTGGTCCATCTTTCTAGATCTTCCAGCCGGTCGCCCATGTGCAATTTTTTTAACTGTGCCATGTTTCAGAGTGTGTTCTTTTGTTTAATGTGACAATTCGCAGTCCCTTTACTCTTATTTTATCAGAGGCACTGCTGACCTGTTTGCGTGTTTGGCAGACAGAACTGTTATGTGTAACAGCTCATATGACAGCGACCATAGTAATTGAGTGTAGGCACGATTTAATTATGGCTAAGCTTTTGTTTCACGTTTGATATCACACTATAACCATTACAATTAATGTGTTGATTTGTAAACTTAAGTTTATTAATAAAATGTTCAAGAGAGACGGCGACTCATCAACTGAGAAAAAGTTATCGATACTTAAACAGCTGACACTTAACAGCGACACCAGCCAGGGATGGCGATTATTAACAGGTTGCCTAAATTCCATAAACGATATTAAGCAAACATTGGATTGCTTTAAATTAATTAAATAAAACTGCAAAAACATTAAATATATTTGTTTAATAATGTTAAAGAGTTTAACGTATTTCAACACATTGTGTATTTCCAAGTGAAGAGCTATGCGATGGCACTGTAGTCTGCTTACCATCGAAACAGTCATTCACATGTCAACGTTTCTTTCAAAAAAGGCGCCAATGAATTGTGAATTCAAACGAACATTGTTTTTTAAAAGTGCAGATTTTTGTGTAGTTCGTTTTTTCATAAAAACATCTGTGCTTGCATGACTTTTTAAACTATGAACCTTTATTCATATTAATTGATATCTTACACAAAAGTTACTTGCCGATTTCAATGGCAAGCAAAATGTAGTAACAATAAAGTTATTTATTATAAAAGAAAATATTATCCTAATGATTTAAGTTTTTTTTTTTTTTAAATGTATTTTTAACAAGTTTGATTTGTATTGTTGACGTTTATCGGCTACTTTTTTTTTTTTTTTTTTCGTTTTAACGTTTTGCCTGACATTGAGGAAGATGTTTTCTTCTTCCGTTATTTTATTTGGTATTTTTTATATGTAGGCCTAACTACGCTTGTGGTCATCCAAGCACTTGAAGTGTACTTACAATTGGCGCCGACTAAGGCGACGGCATTCAGGTAATTGTTGTATGGTGATCCACCATCAGGTACGCATTTTAAACGATCTTCGGTGAACAATCCTTGGACAGCTGTATTTGCTATAACATAATTCCTTAACTCTCCTTGAAAATTTTGTAAGTTCCGGTCTTTCATACTTGATTTTCTGAGCTTATGTGAGAGTCGCTGCACTTCCATGCTATCGAAACCATATCCAAACGTAAAGCAAATCATGTCCGATGGGACGTTGAGTCAGTCAATGTCATTATGGGTTAGTTGTAATCCAAAATTATCCTGCATGTAGATTGTCCGTATTGACGCTTGGAGGACGCAATCTGATAATGAAAGGGATCTATACAATTGTGCGATGAAAGCACAACAAATGGCGGTGCTATGACCACTCACTAAAGCATCAGCCAATCACCATAATCCTGTATTCGAAACCTTTTCTCCGGTAGACTTCTGTGTACTAGAGATGCTTGATTTATCGAATACAGGTTATTTTTGCTCTCAATTAAGTAAAAGCACTTGGCTTAAAATATCAGCAGCTTTCGTAGTTGCATTTTGTCAAGAGGAAAAAACCTAACTGCGTGGAAAACCACTTTCAAATATGTACTTATAATACAAGATTATTATCATAACTATGCAGAACTGATTATAATTATCTTTTGCGCTTGTTTTTTACTTTACCTTTGATTATTTTTGTACACTACAAATTTTTAATATTTTGGGAAAAATTCAAATCACCATCTGGCTTAAAAGGGAATATTTAAATAATCTATTCATGGGAATATTTAGTCTAAAAAACGCGAAAGGAAGTACATAATCGAAGACTTAAAATGGGAATTGGACCAATAATTTTTATATCATTCACTTTAATCGTTCCATCCCAATGACGTGTTCTCTTTATTGTTTGTTTTCAATGTTATTGAGCTTGCATACATTTAGCTTTGTACTGAAAAAAGTTAACTTTTACATTTTTGGTCTTACGATTTGTTGTTTGAATTTCTACAAAAAATAAACACAATTTCAATTTACTTTCTTTTTCGCTTCGTATTTCTCCAAATACATACCAATCGGTTGAGTCTTCTGTGTTGTTTTATGAATTCCTAAAAGAGTCTAAAAAGCGTTTAATTTATATTGATAAGTTATAACAATAAACTTTTTATCTCAAAAAACTTATAAAAAATATTTATTATGTAAACTGCATTCAACGGATTGGTTTTTTGTTTTATTTATTATTAATTTAAAGCACACTTTTTATTCATTATTTAAACTCTCTACCAAAGTCATTGATACAAATTTGTGAGTGCTTATTAAACTCGTTTGACGTCTTTGGCTGTTACGTTCATCATATTCAGATGCATTTTATAAATACATACACATACTTATTTCAGGCGTTCAAAATTTGAAACCGTAAACGCAAAGCCTCTGAGATGACGCCATAAGCGGGTTGGCGGGTTGCGGCCCACTTGCGCACATGGCACGCTTAGCGGTACTTTTTGCGTACAGCGTCCATCCCAAAAATACCCAACATTCAGTCAGAATATTGAGCCGCCTCTCGCTCGATTTGGGCAGTGCGCAGTTATTTTGGGAATTGCGCAATTTGGGTTTCAAGTGCAAAAACTGGACGCTGAACTCACAAAACACAGCAACCGCAAACAAAACAACAAAAATACTTCCTGACAACTGGGCGTCAGCTTTTCGACCGTAGGGCGACTTTAACTCGCATCTGATCTTCCGGCATGGCTGATGGTCAGTGGCACACGTAAGCAAATCAAATGATAAGTTTATATGTCTAATTGATAGCATGTTCACGCACTACTTAGTCAATTTTATGCCTTTATGATTATCATATTGATGCCCAACAGGTGCGCAGCATGGTTCGCACGCCCAGTTTGGAGTCATCGCCGTTTATTAGTCACATACGCCGCGCATACATTTGCCAAATGCCCCTGCTCCGCATTAGTAATGAGTTGGGGAACGCGTGCGCTATCCGCTGTCCGCTTCTGACGTAGCTACATTTTTAGCCTATTTGCCTATTTAAGCAAGAGTTGAAGTCAAGCTTTAACGCTAAAAAGACAGTTTTGGTTAAAATTGAACCCAAAAATATGTTTCTTCTTTTATATATATTTTTCGATCATAATAGAACATTTCAGAACCAAAAAAATAATTAAAATAAGTTTTGATTAAATCCTTTTTCATATTGAATAAATGTGATAAAAGTCAACATAAATGAAAAATATAATGCATATTAAAAATAGGTAAAATAGTTATAAAAATATAAATTTACATTTATGAAATAATTTATATAAATTTATACAACTAATTTATATATATGAATATGAATTAAAACCTGTAAAAAATGATAAGAATAAGAATAAAACAATAATAAAATTTAAAAAGTAGTGGAATTTATTTCAATCAATCATATCAAATATGAAAAAATTGGATTAAATAAATAAATAAAAACATAAATAATTTTGTTTTAGCAAAGGCATCTTAAGCTCAAATAGTAAACCTATATTTAAAATAATTATTCATTAATTTATTGTTCACAACCATATCAAAAATTGACTAAAAATATGTAAAATATAAGTTGACAAATATATTAAATTTTGTTTATGCTAAATCGTTTATTCAAATGCATTACATATAATGTAAATAATTATCCGTAAGTTTTTCAAAATGTTTTTAAGGTATAATCCAACACATATTCTTAAGATTTCTTCTATCAAAATTTGCATACATATTTGTGCTTGCGCCTTTCTAGTGTTAAGACCATGTTTTATAAATTCAGTTGTCATTTGGCATACAAATCGCGTTATAATTTGTACATTTTGTGGGCATTGGTAACACAAATTTTGCTTTGCTTGCCATTGCCTACAACTTCCCTCAACAAACACACGCTGCGTGCATTAAAAATTTGTATATGGAAAAAAGTACACGCATTTATAATGAATATCTTTGATATGGTACTTTACATTTCCCGTTTTTTTTTTTTTTTTTCCAACAGAATAATAAATGCGTTTAGTGTTTGCGCCAACGCCCCAACCCGCTCATAATGAAAGTAATATATTCTGCTTATCTAGCGCATTGTTATGCTTGTTTTAGCTGGAAATATGTATTTGTATTCATTTCATATCCTTACTGCACCTGCAACAGCTACTGACTGCTTGCCGCTCTACCTCTCCCCATGGGCATCATACATTTTATGGCTACAAAAGAAGAAGAAAAAAAGCTAAAAGAGGAGAACCCAAAGAGATCGAGGTGCTGAGCTGTCTGTCTGGGGTAACCTGAGATGGGGTAATGATCTCATCGTTGGACATCTGTTGCTCTCCGTCTCCGGTCTGCTGGGAGATGCAGCGCAAAGTGAAATGGATTCTTCCTGCCGTTTGTCAGGAAGCTGTCAAAAAAACTACAGGCCCAAGAAAAAAAGGAACAAATTGTCAGACAGATCGGAAGCAAAGATAATATTCACAGTTTGTTCGGACACAGTGTCCATTGATCAGTGTAATTTTCTTCCTTTGATCTTGAGTTTCTTCTGTTTTGTCACTTAACTAAAACTATTGACAAGCAAATTCAAAAACTTCTTTAGTTTCATTGTTTATGGGTGTTCTAAATCGTTGAAGTAAAACAACTGCGTAATTCAATGTTGCTGTCAAACTTATTTCGTTGCCTGCAGCTTCTTTTTTAGTTGGCTAACGATGAGGTTAATAACTTAACTGGATGCGGCGTAACCTGATATATCATATACGTCAACATCTGAGAGGTGCTTGACCCAACTCTGCGAGTCTGAGTTTTAATTATTTCTTTTATATGAAACACACAAAAGGCGAGATGAAATCGAAACTGCTGATGAAAGTGACCCCTAGTCGCGGCTATGGATGCTGCTAATCGCACCCTATTGACCTCTGGCTGACACTTGGCTTATTCAAGTTGCAGGCAAACTAAATACTAATAATCACAATAAGTGGTAAATAGAATAGTTTCGTTCCAATTAACAAACGGAAGCTGAACGGATGTTGCTTGTCTTGTTCGTGAGCTGGTCACACTGCTTAAGCGCAAGCCGGCAAAATATTGCGGTTAACCATAAAACGCATTTCCGACTTCAAACATGCTGCATAGTTCAATCCAACTTGTTGTAAAAGGACACACATGTTTGGCTGCTTTGTTGTGTTGTGTTGGACATCGTCTTGTTTGAGTTCTGAGCATTTTGGGGAGCGCCACGTGTAAATGATGATATTGAGTTATGGTTTTTGGAAAAAAGCTTCTTGCTGAAAATGCAGATATGCATGGAGACTAATATATTGAGTTATGTGTTGGCAACAAGCTGTAATTGATTTGTGGAGTTGTGTATTCAGACGTGGAGCTGAGAATCATGATGTGTTGTGTAGAAAGGACTCTGAATCAGTTTTTTTAAATCTTGGAACTTGACAAAATTATATGGCAACAATTAATTTTGTTTGAAAAGCTTTTCATTTCATTATTTAACTTTTCAAAAGAGTTAAGATAATTATTCCTGTAAACAAAAATAAAGCAAAATATATTTTATATACATTTTAATTATGCTTTTAAATTAATTTTCATAGTAAATAAAGATGTTTAGAAATTGAATACCACAGTGTGTGCAACACTTTTTTTTTGCATTTTACAAGCTACCTTTTCATAGAAACATTTGAAAAACTTTTGAGCATGAAACATTTTTCAGCGCGCTACAAAAAGGAATGCATAAAAAAAAGTTGACCCATATTCACGTAATTGTCAAAGTTTGTGTGTTTCACCTTTTTTTTTCGTCCCAACCTGCTGCATAGAAACTTTGCAACACTTTCACTGCACAGCAAAGAGGAATGGCAGCAACAGCGACAACAACAGCAACAACATGCCAACAAGTGGCGCCGCCAAAGAACTAACTTACGTCATTTTGGTTGGTCGCCCAACCACTGCGACCCAAGTGTTGCTATGTTATTCTCACGCATGTTGTGTTTACCACCCACCAGGTACCCAAACCCAAGAAACAACCACAGAGTTTGGCCAGCCTCAACATGCAACTCGAACTTGTGCGCAGGAAGTCAGTTGCGAGGCGCTTGAACGTTCTGAACAATAAGAAAAAAAGGCGAAACAGTTTCGCAACGAACGCAGCACGCAGCAGACGCAGCGGCAGGGCCAGTTTGAGGTCCAGTTGCCAGTTGTTAGTTGCCGTGTCCGTGTTTGTGTCCTGAGTGAAGTCAAGTCATTCGTGTTTGTCGCTCGTTTTTGTTCGGTTGTGTTCGCAGCGTTGCATTCATTGCTGCGTTCAGTTTTTGAAGTTGGAATTCAGTCGTTGCCGACTTGTTGTGTCATTTGCATATTATCAACATCAGTGACAAGAAACTCTTTTCGCTTTTCACGCTTTTATTTTCATTTTCAATATTTCAATCCGCAAGTCATTTAAAAGAAATAAACACATTAAAATTATAAGTGGTAATAAAAATTGCATAATTAACACTACGTTTGGCAAATGATTGAGAATTAATGAATTGTCGCGCAGTTTGCATGAGTGAAATTTTAATTACTAATCGAGATTCTGCATTTGGCATTAACGGCTATCTGAGTAAGTGTGCATTTTAATTATGTTTATAAATTAATTATAAGTTCAGCAACAGTTATGTGAATGAAAACTTTTTACACTCAATTCAAATGTAAGGCTCCGTTTTATGATTTTCAACTTAATTTTGTGGTTGAAAAGTTTTTACGGTAATTAATCAAAGTTCGGTTGGTAGCTGTGGTAAAAATCCATTAAGGGACGTTACTTTTAGTGGACGTTTATATTTTATAAGCAGTGATAAAAAAGTCATTTAGAAAGTTGAAAGCATTAAAAGATCAGTTTATGGATTTTTCGATTTCCTTTTTCTGGATAGTTTTGAAAACTGATTAAAAAAATTTGAATATTAATACTTTTCCTGTGATTTCTAATGAATATATTTTCCCACTTATTCAATCCAAATTTTTTGCGCAATTATTCTTAAGAAACTCTGTTAAAGAGAAGTTGTGTTAATGAAAATATATTCTTGAGAAAGTCGATTCGAATGTTATTAAATTTAGACTTTTGCTTAAAGCAATTTGACTTATTTTTGTCACATCTTACAGTGGAAAATCATTTATAAATACAATATATATTTTCAAGTTAATATTAAAAATAGCTGCTATATATGCTATATATATATAAGATACCAGACTTGGTTCACCACAAGCCAAATGGAATACAATATGTTTCATCACAGTTAACTTGGGGCTTTTGTCGTAAGCTAGAAGATGCGGCAAAGTGCACGTAATGATTTGAAAACTTTGAACTGGCGCAGCTGCCACAGATCCGCAAGGCTGATTTGATTATCGAAACAGAGTGAGGGGCATGCAATTTTAATTGAACTTTCTTTCAGACAGTTAAATATATATATAGTATATATGTCTTGCAAAGCCAAACATTAACATTATATATGCCAAGGCATGGAAATAAAACTAAAAATAAAGACAATGCAATTTTATTGCGCAATTTCGCAGCGACGGCGTCTTGGCCAAATGATTATTGGGCAAAAGAAGCAACAAAGGGAGACAGTCAAGTGAGGGAAAGAGAGGGTGAAATGTGACGGGCAGGCCTTTTGAATATATGTATGTGTGTGTGTGTTTGCGGTAATTTGCCAATAAGACGTGTTGGTCCCGTTGCTTAATGTTGCCTTTTAGCGTTGTCTTATATTGGTTTGCTTACATTCAATTAGGCGAACGCACGAGCGAACCAAACCCATCTAAATCGACCCCCTTGTGCCACACAATCCAATGAAAGGATAACATGAAAAAGGGCGAAAAGCTCAAGCGTACAACTATTGTTGTTGCTACTTCACTACAGTGGCGTACGTGTGTGTGTGCGTGTTTGGCTTGGTCAGAGTCCTGCCACAATGTGTGTTTAATTGTATACATTACGTATACGCCACATTTGACGCGCCCTGCAACCCGCTAACGGCTCTTCATGTGTTTTGTTGCGTGTATATTTTAATTAGCACATGTAACAATACATAATATATCGCTAGTTATATGTATAAGTAGCTTGTAAATTGTTGTCTCTCTGTCTGTGTATTTGATTATTTTAGTCGTATGCATTTTGGTGCTTCTGGTTGGATATAATGGCTTTCGAGAATTTGTCAAAATTTGTCGCTTTTTTCTTTATTGCCTGCGACTGTTAATAAATTTGCAATGGCCACATTAAAAATGAAAAATTGCCGCATTTGGCTAAATTTATTATCTTACAAATGAAACGCATAATGCATTTAATGGCTGCAGCATTTCGAATAAGGTCAAGAGTCCATTAATTAAAATGCATTAAGCTACAAATATTTCACTTGTCGTGTTTTTTTCCATTCCGAATGCATTTCTTGAACTAGTAGATTATTATACTTAATTGTTGTCCAGCGAAAAATCCACGAAAAAGTCACAAGTCATTCGTTGAGCGAATAATGTTTACATAATGCTTATATAATCGATTCACATTTCAACTTTTTGAAATATTAATAAAGTTTAATATAAATATGTATAATTTAAAAATTCCATAGTCCAACTTGATTTAATCAAAACTAATTAGTCTAAAGTAGTCGAGTAATTAATCCAGTTGAATGCGGCCCGCTTTCAATTGAATTGATTTTAATTAAAATCATTTAGCGCAATAAGCTTTAAATGAACTTCCAACTAATTGTTAAATAAGTTACAGACATCATTTAATGCATTGAAAATTTATTTAACAGCTAAATAATAAAAGTTGAAAATTTTCTTTTAATCATCAAAATATTTAGCATTTGTGCTGCTTTCATTTTATTGCTGTTTTTGGTTGAGTAAACACGGAGTTTTTTGTTTTACCCACAAAAAGGACAAGTTGTAATCCCACGTTCGGTTGGATTATTTTTATGCCTTCTTGGACCAGACCACAATAATTATGTGTTCCTAAGGGCATTCTTTTTTCTTGACTTATTCACGGCATTTCATTTCATTTCATTTCCAAAATATATATATATAAATGAAAGAAAGACAAAACAAAAGACGGAGTACCTGTAAAGTAGGGTGAAGTTAAGAAACCAGGTTGCGAGTGCGTTGCAAAAGTTTACTGCGATTTTTACGCTTGCATAGCTTTTCACGCTGCCTGCCCCTAAAAAAATTTATACATACATATATGCGAAGACAAACATACATAAGCAAACATATATATTTTCATTATTTTTTGTTTGGTACCTTCGAGCACGTTAGCGTGCTTTCTGTGTGTGCGCTTTGTCTCTTTGAGTGTGTGTGTGTGTGTGTGTGTCGACAAAGTCAGAATCAGCGTAAAATATTTAACAACCTGAATGCACTCACACATTTATGAAAGTGTAAATATTTAATGATGAATGCCTTTTGGCTTCACCTGGCCAACAAGTCAACCAGCCAACCAACGAGTCAGATTTCACTCAGCTAGCAGTAAAGCTAGAATATAGCCGGAAAATTGTTAAAGCTGGAAACGTTTGTGTGTGTGCCGTGGTCTACCTCACTTTTAATGGCTTGGGCAGTGGTTTTTATTGTTATACGTGTCGTATGCGTTATGCATTGTGTTTTGTTTTCATGCATCGCATATGATCGTGCATTATTAAAAGCTTTAAACTGAGGAATAGCAAGGAAATTGTATCGATTTAACTATAAATAAATGTTTATGAATATTTTACCATCTTTAAATATCGATTCTTAATTAAAAATGTGACTTTTTTGCCATATGTGTTATTTATTAATAGCATTTAGTACCTTCGGGCAATAATAACAGCTGCTTAAGTCGGTCAGCAACTGTTAACCTTTGGTGGTGGCACAACCTTGGTCTTAGCCAAAAATACTTCAGCTTCCACACACATACATATTTTATAATTAATAAAAATTATGCGCAGAGCGCGCAGAGCACTCATAATTAAATTCATGATAAATTCAAGTTGACGTGTTGGCATGATGGAGTTTCGCCCAAAGGATAACGTCGCGACTGTTAATCAACTCACGCAGCTGCAGGAAAGCGCGAAGAGGCGTGCAGCAAAAGTGAGAGAAGTGGCGAGAAGACAAGCGCAAGTAATGAAAGCCATTAAAAATGGCGGCGGTTAAGCCGGGAAAATCGATAGTGCAAAGAAAAACGAAAAAAATGAAAGAGGTGAAAAGTGAAAACTGATAAAATGCAGCACACAAACTCACACACACACAGTGAAACAATATGTGACCTGGTCTTGCCGCAGAGTCAGTTATTTTTCATAGTTAAGACACACGCACACACACACACAGCCATAGACACACACAAACACAAACTTTATGCGAAAAATGCCAGGAAAAGTACGGCATGTCAGCCACACGCTACCATTATTCATAGCACAACTTAAAGACGGGCAGTAAGAAAAATTGTTTGCCTCACTTGCCCCATTATGCACTGTGTTGCAAGTGCAAGGGGTTGCAAGCGACGATAATTGGCTCAGCCAGCTAAACATCATATCAATTTCGTTTTGTTAGCACATTTTTGCTGATGGGTCAAAGCGGCAACGTTTAAGAAATACCTGGAAATCGTTAATTGCTCCATAAACTTAACAGGTCAAACAATATGAAATGACTTAACGGAAAGTCTATTATTGTTCTAATTGTTATTCAAAACAGAACTTAAAGTATTCAAGACATTATTGCGTTGTTTGAAACAAAAATTAATGTGAAATGTTAAATGTTAAATTAAGGCATTAAATTGACTGAAAAGGGCTTTTAAAGTAAATAATTTAAATATAAATTTTAACATATAAATAATTTCTACATTAAAAATTTCCTTAACATAAAAAGTTTAGCAGTATTAAATCTTAGCAAGTCGCAGAAAACAAAATTTCATCACGTTTAACGCTTATCGAGCAAACTTTTGCATAAGGCAAAAAAATTTGTATAAAGTTATGAAACTTGCATAACAATGAACAAAGTAAAGATTACATAGGAAGGGAGCGTAACAAATTAGGCCAGGTGTTTCTTTTGTTGTTATTGCAAAGATTCAAAACAGGTAAATTGCCGTTCCAAAGGTCAAGCTAATCAATCGCCAATTGACTGACTGACTGTCTGTCGGACGGACAATGTCTGTGACATGACCCTGACACAACGTTGCGTATGCGCATTTTTTATACTTATAACATCGTGAGACGTCTCAGCTGGCAAACAAATTGTCGTAATGGCTCAAGGCGCACCCAATGTTGTCCACAACATCTGATGACCCCCCACCAAGCTTATCCCTAGCAGTTGACAAGTTGCAAAGTGCAAGGCTACAGTACATTAAAAATTCATTAGACAAATGTATATATAGTACACACACACATGTATACATATAATAACCCGCTCCTTGTGCATAAATATGGTTATCAGGGGACAAACTGAGCTGCGCCACAACTGAAAAATAAGAGAGAAAAAAATTATAGACAAATGTACAAACTGAAAAAAGATAGAAAACAAAACATTTTGATTTACGCAGCTTGATGCACGATGGCGTTGTTTTGTCTGCCGTTGACAAGCTGCCCCATGGTGCGAACAAGTCGACTCTAATTGGCACAAATTTCTCCCCAACATAACTCTACAGCACACGCCCCCAACTTCATGCTGTTGTGATCATCATCAACAACATCCATTGAATTGCTGAACGCTGAACACTGGACGCTGCTGTTTTGGCATTTCTATATGCCCTGCACGTAGCTGAGGCAAACTAATGGAATTAAACAAATTATTTCATGGTCTGGACAGCAGGAAATGAATGTTTTCAACACTCAGCTAAACTCAGAGTGACACTCCTTTTCAAGCAATTCACTGCAATCGGATGCTTCTGCTACTGCTTCAAGCAACGCAATGTTAAGCTTCAATTTCAATCCAATTGGTCAACGTTCACTTGCAGGCACATCACAGAGGCTAATTTCACTGGGCTCTGTGTAACGTACGTGATATTGCCAATGTTCTCTGTGTCCTGCCATCTACCCTGAACAAATGTGGTGTGATGTAGTTGAGATGGTGTAAGGAATATAGAATTCAATGCTCTTGCAGCTTTCCTAAGTAATCAGAAGACACAGTGAAGCTCAAAAGAAAATCAATCAAATAATAATTAAGTAAATTAAAGTGAAATCTACTTGAATGGAGACCTAATACTTAATACTTCATGCTCTAGAGTAAGTTATAGTCTACTACTTCCAACAAGTTCGCACTCACTTGCTTGATTTGCTGGTGCAAGTATGTGTGTATGAGTTGTGTGTGTATGCAGGCGAATGTCCTGTCCATCATCAAGTTCATTTGGTTGTGTTGTTCTTGAACCTAATGCCACAACTGTGCAAAACTGTGTGTGTGTGTGTGTTTGTGGCAAATAATACACTTTCTCCCCTTTTATTTACGCTTCATGTTCTTTTTTTTATGTCGTATCTCCTCTCACTTTCAAGGTTCAGTGACATTTGCGGAGCGCTCAATTTGATTAAGTGCGGAGCGCACAGTGGGCACGGCACCAAGGCTCTAAAGGGGATATGCGAAATGAGAGAAAGACGATGACTAGAATGGCGTCCAAATGCAATTATCTGCACGCTTGCAGCGGACTTCACTGCTTTTCACGACGCGTGCTCAATGCCAAGCAATATTGCATTTGTGCGCTAGCTGCTGCTGCTGTTGCTTTATCAGCTTGGGTGTCGTCTTGCCGTTGTTGTTGCTCGTTTGTTAGTGTGGTTGTTCGCAATTTGTGTGTTGAGGTGGCATGCTCCATGTTAATGGCCGGTATTTGAGTGGTCAACTGTGATTTGGTTTTGGCGCGTGTGTCTGCCACCTTGCCCCCACCATAGCACACTCCAAGCATGTGCGGAAAGACTAGCGCAGAAACTCTTTAAGTCTGCTGTCTGCACACAATTTCTATAGCATACATTTCAGCGAAGGTGAAATGTCCGCTCAAGTGGCTGCTGTTGTTGTTGTGTTCAACTCTTCTTCATTTCTTTTTGTTTAAATAAACTGCCACTAAAACAAAATATGCTACTGTCACACTCATACCAAATGCCTTTTGTCCCTCTGTGCCACAGATAACACAACGGACGAAGAACAACAGCAACTGCGTCAAGGGACAACACAAAAGCAAAAGCCCTGAAGGCTTTCTGTTTTTTGTTTTTTTATTGTTTTTGTGTTTCGTCTGTTTGTGTAGGATTGTGCCGCAGTCTATAAGACTTGTGGGTGGATGGAGGATGGTACTGGCCACTGCCTCTTCCCACAAAACCATTTTAGAAGCACTTTGTTGGTGACAATCGTTTTTTCTTTCTCTTTTCACTATGCTGCAGCTTGCATTTTCGCGTGTGTTGCACGGCTTTATAGAGATGACAGTTCCAAGAAAGGTTGCATAAATTAAAGCTGTGAAAAATAAAATTTTCATAAATTAAAGGCAATTATTTTAAGCAACATACTAAAAATACACTTCCAAACTGTCGAACAAATGAAACAAAATTTTTTTAACGTTTTATGGTTAAGAAATAATCCTTAAAATTATTGAAATATAGCTTAAAACATTTAACTTCACTTTTAATAAAATCATGCATTTATTTTAAAATTAATTTAAAAATAACAATTTTAAATGCAAAACTTTTCTGGGAAATATTGCCATAAATTTGCTAAAGCAACAACACTAACGCACTTGTAGACACAAGATAAACACAAACACAACGCGAAACAATTACACACACACACATACACACCAAAAGACAAACAGAGGCAACCTGTGAGCAAACACAAATGTGAAAAACACAACAACACTTTATGTATATACTTATACATATATTTTTGTGTTATTGCCACGCATAATTGCCTTAATAAAATACTTGACATGCCATGGCGAAAAAAAGCAAGAAACAACGCCTTGTTTAAGTGGGCGTGGCTGTTGAAGTGTGTTCTGAGTATAGTGGCATTCAAATTAGGGCTGGGTAGCTCTGTCATTTTAGTTTGTATGCGAACAAGTAGCCCGAAATTATGCAACGCAAAATTATGAAGACAAGAACACAAGGACGAGCCTCCTGCGGCTGGCAGGACTTGACTACTCTCCGCCTAAAAGACAGCGAGAGTGCTGCCTTGTTAGGACACAAATTTGACTTATTTGTGGTTTATTTACGTTATTTTCGTTTTGTCATTTTGTCGAGCATTCGTTGTTGTTGTGTTTCCGTTGTTTTCCCCAAGAAAAAAGAGCTCGACCAACGTTGCAGCTTGAACTTGGCACAAAACACAAAAGTCTGTCAACCAAAAAGTTTGCATGACTGCGGATATTATTATTATAATATTATAGCACACTTGGAGGAGGGCATTAAAGCTTTGTGGAAAAGTGTGGTTCAAGGGCTTATTTGGCTTTTGAAATAAACAAATATGGAATTGGTTGCCTTAAAAATATAAATACAATAGTTAATAAATAAAGAAGCTGCAAGAGTATTTAATTTTCACTACGCCAAATCAACTTTTCATTTCTCTCCTTTCGTATTGTTCTATTTTTTCTGTTAATTCAACTTTGACTTTGGAAAGTATATTTTGTTGTGTGCAGTGCTCTGACTTTTGTTCAACTTTGTGCTTTTTGTTTGGATACCCAAAAAAATTAACGAATTTTGTTCAGTCAGCTGCAGCATTGGACACTGTGTTTGTGTGTACGTTTGTGTAAATAATGCGAAACAAAGAAAATGAGAGAAAGCACACAAAAAACAAAAAGCTAAATAACAAAAAAATTATAATCAAATTTTGTGGTATTTACTTTTCATTCACTTATTGCCCAGAAGCGTTTAGACACGTGGCCAAATGTTTGTGTGGGTTCAGTATATGTCAGAATTGTTATTGTCCTCCCAACAAGTCGAAGGGATCCTTAAGTGTGCGGTTAAATCAAAAGAACAGCGGGTGTTCTTTATACGTAGGTATATGTTTTGTGCGTAGGTCGTTAACCAGTTAATAAATGCTACATAAGTCTAATGGGCATTATTATTAGCTGTTGACGCGCCTGATGTTTGCGTAACATGCAACATTTCTATTCCCATTGGTCATTTCAAATAGTTAATGACTTACAAAATGTCAGCTTCAAACATGTTTATTTATATTCGGCTAACACCTTAAATTTTTGTAAATTTAATTTACTTAAACTTTTTAGGCAACGTTTGCATTTGAAGACCAGCAATTAAATATTTATGCACTCATAGCAAACAATAAAATATTATGCGAGGATTTTTTCCCATTCATGCTAAAGTTTTGCCTAACAGGCACTGTTTCTGAAAGATATTTGCTTTGTAGTAATTTCGTTGGCCTCGAGCCACTTGATATGCAAATTGTTGCCTGTCATAAAAATATGCACATTAAATTTCAGTGCTTTTTTTTTACGTATTTATTTTCCATGCCGTACCCAGTACAAACAGGCTCACGTGTTAAACGTTACACAAAACGTGCGACAATGGAAAATAATGAAAATGCGCGAAACACACGTGAGCCGGCAATGAAAGTGCGACAGTTGCAATTGTGGGCGTCTTACCCTGTGTGTGTATGTGGTGCGTGGGAGGCGTGGCAATTGACGCTTGTTAGAGACTGCATAATCATATGTCAACGCTTGTGTGTGTGTCTGTTGGTGTGTTTGCGCATATATGATAAAAATAAACAATGTAAGGCTACCAACTGTCAGTCACAGCAAATGCTGCTATACTATGCTCAAGTGACGTGTGTGTGTGTGTTTGCATTTACGTATCCTGTTAATCAGCTTTGGCCGCAGCCGCAACAACGTGATATTGACAAAGAGTTTTGAGTGTGGGAATGTGCATGAGTACCATAATTTAGCAAGTAGACTTGCAACAAACAAATGCAGCATACGTCAACTGTCTGGCACTTAACACCCATATTAATGGCTGCTCAAGGTGCTTGACGAAATTCAACACAAACGTAATAAACATGCTAGACAACAGCCACTTTTTAAGCTTTACTCAAACCAGGGATAAAGCACAGCACATCTGTCTAGACACCAGCACAGCAGCAGGATTAAAAAGTATAAAAGTAATCGAAACCACGGCTTGAGAAATTGCCAGAAAGATGCCACAATATTTATCTAGAAGATTAATTGGCGGAAAACTTGCTCTTGCACTGCCATATAAATTTGTAGTTGGCTGAGTGTATTTTTTATGATGGTAATTAAGTGCAGCTGAAGTCGCTGGGGCATGAAAAAAGTCGGTAGCCAAGTTACAGTTGCTTTTTTACAGGATTTAATTATCTTGAGAAAAAAATGTGAATGGCTTTTTAATATTTTTAATTAATTTTAAGCATTCTTTTACAAAAATACTTTTAAAGTTCTTAAATAAATTAAATTAACATAAACTCGGCTTCAAGAAATATTTGATAGTTGTTTAACCTTAGAAATTCTTTAAAAAGTGTTAAATAAATTCCATTTTTAAAATTTTTACCACAATTCTATTAGCTTTTATTTTGGCATAACTTTAGAATTCTTTTACACTTTATTTTCAAGTTTATTCACTAACATTTGTTTGTGTCATTTATCATTCTGCTTGCACATTTTACCTGTCATAGCTGTCCTCATCAAGCGGATATCTATCATGACCCATGTCAGTTTTATGCATTCATATGAGGTATTTCAACATGTACACATTACATTATAAGAAACATTCCGTGAAATTGTATATTTTCTTGTTTTTTTCCTAAGTGACACGTGTTGCTCTCTTAACTACTCTCTTGTCTGTCGTTGTAGAATGTCTGGTGGCCCCAAGATAAATGCTCGTAACGACATGCTATTTTCCACTAAATTAACAAAAAAAGAACAAACTTTTCTGATATGCCATTTGCTGTCAAGTGGCGATATTTTCATGGTATTTTTCCCTGTTGTTGTTGTTATGTTTTTGCACTCAAATTATAAAAAATGGTATAAAAGCTCCCAACAGCTGCTGCTGCTGTGGTTGCAAAATGTTTTGTGGCTGGCAACAGGAACAGGAAAGTGCAACATGGCGTATGAGTGACATATAAAACTTTAATGCATACTTTTATGCGAAGCCAGCGCTATTCTCTTTTGCCTTTTTTTTCGGTTAACACGAGTCAGTAGTGAGTGTATGTGTGCTTGTGTGTGAAAAGTTAAAAGGCGTGTGCATGTCAATGGGTATTTTGTGCTGTACTCATAAATTACGCAACCGACACTAACCCTGTCATTCAGGATATGCAGTAAACAAAGCCATAAACTGCCATGCTCTGCCCTGGCATTTACTTCCTCACATTGTTTGTGTGTGTGTGTGTGGTGGCTGGGTTTTGTGGCATCTTGACTTAAGCTGGGAGAGTGCGAGAGCTTAATGCGCTGTTGTCGCTGCTACAAAGCTTCGTAGCTAATTGTGTTCATTTGCGATGCGCAACGTGACCGGAAATGTGACTTTATCCTGCATCAAACGCGTACTCGTTGACATTATGGCCATTTAAATTGCCTTGATGCAATTTCGCCATTTGCAATCGTTTGTGCATTAAACACAAGTCGTGCAGGTCCTCTGATGTTTCCCCGTCCTTGAGCAAGCGCTAGAGTAAGAAGTATGCACGAGCCCGGAAATCCGTGCACATTTTCAAGTGCATTTCCGCTACAACAACAACAACAACAGTTGTAAAAACTAAGCAATAAAAAGTTGAAGTGTTCTAGTTCTATGCTGAACTAGCACATACCCTACTCATTATCATTATAACTTCAAGATTAACCTGAATCTTTATACTTAACGAGCACTTATAAAATTCCATTTTTGAAGTATGTTTTAATCTTCATCAGAAACTTCTCACACCATTTTTTGTCCTCAATGGGTAGCAGCTAAAGTGAGCAGGCAAATGTGTGCTCACTTGACGCCAGGGGCGCCATTTTGTAGAAGCTGTGGCGAAAAATGCTGCAAGCATGCGAAAAAAATTGTCATCCTTTTAAAGAAGGACGAGAGCAGTTTCAAATAGTGCGACGTGGCACTGGGTTGTTACTTTTCTTGTTCTTGTTACTGTTGCTGTTGCTATTGCTATTGCAACTGCCACCGATTCAATGAATTGCCAAAGTGCAGGCGCGTGTGCAGTGTCAAGTGGCGCGCGAATTCACTCTAAGCATTTGCTAGTGACACGTTTTTCACACACACACACACACACAAACTCAAATTTGAGAGACGCTTCTATGTAGCTGACAGTTGCTGCGAAATAGGGGAATGTTTCACTTTACGCGTGAGTGAATTTTCTACTTTAATTAACAACAAGATTGACATCTTAATTGTGTACGTTTTGGCTGTCAAGTTTTGTGAAATGTTATAAAAAGTTTAATTGACGGTCACTTTTCGTGGCTTTTAGATACCTGACAATTAGTTCTTAATTAAATAGAAATTATTAATGAGTTATAACATTATTTGAAAGACGTTTGACATTTGACTCATGACTTTTTTCACATAAAGGTTAAGAACACCGTTCGTAAATTACTATTTTCTAAAAATAAATGATAGTAAATGTAATTAAATAACCAATATCTGCAATTGTTCAATAAAACAACGTTTTACACTCTTTTTTAAAATATCCTGTAAAGTCCATCAATCAATGTTTTATTTGACATAAGATTTAATTAAGAGCAAATATCGAGGATGTTGTTTTAATGGATGGACAACACATGACTTTTGCCCTTGAAGACTGCACGAGCGGTCATTCAATATTTGCTCTCGCTCATTAATAACAATGAAGTGCAGCAAATGTGTTGGAAAATATTTTCAATTTGCTGCTGCTGTTGCTGCTGCTCTTGCTGTTGCATGAACGAAGATGGTGTGGCATCGCAATATTTTCAAAGCTTGAACTAATCAATTTTGCGCATGATTGATGCTCAATTGTGCTGCATTCTTTTGTTTGAATCGAGTTAAGGCTTTTGTCATTCACATTGAGAGCTGGCAGCATGGCATTTTTCCCAACTTTTTTTCAGTTGAGTGCTTGGCCCAAAGGCAAAAGTTAAAAGCTAAAAGTCTAATCGCATCACTGATGAGGCTTCTCGCATCGCACATAGTCCCTTTTGCTGGCTATAGTTCTGCCCATTGTTGGCTAGACTTGATTGGCTTTATGCTCTGAATCTCAACAAAGCCGATTTTAAATGAAAAATTGTTTGCAGCATTTTTTGTTGCACGTCAACGCTTATAAAAAAACAAACGAAAAAATGTCATCAAAACGTTTTTTTTTGTTGATTTTTTTCGCCAATTGACTTTGAGCCGTTAAGGCAATGAAATGTGAAAAACCGCGCAATGTCCACCTGCTGTCAGCTTGATATTTAATATTGTGAAGGTCGCCTATTTCAAATGCCAACAGAAATCCATCCAATTGGCATTGTTGTGGTTGCGCAACGGTGCATTGGAAAATCGGTTGGCGTTTAAATATTTAAATTTAAACTTCAGTTTCTTGTTTTTTTTTTTGCCATGCTCTTGATACAACCATGCAAAATAAAATGGCTCAGAGTGGCAGGGAAAAGGCATTTTGCATATAAATTCAAGTGATGAAACTTGAATGCTTTGTGTGTGCAACTGTGCGTATGCGTAATGTGCATGGATGCATAAGGTTAATCAATCAGTTGGAAAAATCATTTGCCAAACAACAGATGCAGCCCTGTGATACACATTTAATACGTTTTATTTTATTTTAGCGTTGTGATAACTATTGTGTACTATGATGGCCTGTAAACAAAGTCTTAATACAGAACATGCTATATTTATATTTATTTGAACTTGATCAAATTGAGTTTGTAGAGCAGCTTACGTTTTTATGGGCAAATATTTTACTTTCGTATACCTTGTAAGTGAGCGAATGCTGTGTTGTTTAGCTATGTAAAGATATTATGTATTTTAAAATAGTTAAACTGAAGATTTGTTTGAATACTTGAGATACTAATAACATTTTATTTGCAATAATCCAAACTTTACAGGGTATATTGGTAATGTGGCAACAATAGCTTATACCTTATCATGCTCTAATTTGGCTATCTGTTAAACCAGAAACAGTTCCATATATTGTGCACGCTTTGTGCTCGCTGCTCTCGAATTTGTTTGCACATTTAATTGACGTGTCTTATTTTTAGCTACAAAAAGTTAAACAATGCAAATACCGCTGTAGTAAAAACACACCAACAATATCGAAATGCAACATAAACAACAATGACACTCCGAAAATGCGTAAAAAAAAGAAGTGTGCTATACACGCGTATGTTAAGATGCTGGGCAAACAGTTTTATGGGCGTTGCCAGTTTTCTTACATGGCTTATATGAATATTTATTGCACAAAATTGATTAAATGAATATCAACAACATGTTGCCGGTTTCCGCAATCACATGTTAAAAATCTGGTACTACATAATTAATTTGTGTAAGCAAACTTGGACGCGTGGCGCGAATTGGGCTTAAGGGGGACTGGACAACACAACTGTTGACTGGGCCAATAGCGTAATGGCCGATTTCACCTTGAACAATGTGAGGTGCGAAATGTTGATGCCGATAGGTTTTATGCTGTACTAAACTGAAACAGATTTAATTTGATTTGATTTGTTGCGATTCAATGTAAACAAAAACAAAAAGTCATTAGACCCCAAATATACTAAATTTCCATTGGTGATTTCTTTCCTTATTTTCCATGAAGAATGATTCTTTTTTTTAAGGTCTAGTTTCAAGCAAATGCGAATGTAGCATATTCAAGAACATTTAGAGTCCTTCGGCATGTTTCTATTTATTGTTTATTATAAACAAAATGATGTAAATTATATAAGCGATCACTGACCCGCGCCATACACTTATGTGTGCTTAGCCAGATGCCAACTCAACTACTTGGCTGCTTGCACCTTGAACTCTGTTTTTGACCAGCCATCAGCTTGTCAATGCACTAACAAACCGACACTTGTGCGCCCTTCAACCCAAATACATATCTAAATAAATGGAAAAATTGCCCATGCACGAACCGTAGAGCGGCAAAATGGTTTAAATGCAATTCTTGGCGCTTCCAACCACAAGAATGAGCAGCGTTAAATATGCTTACAAATTACACACACTCATTAAATGAAGCGAATTATTAAGTATTAATTATATTTACATGTTATTATTTATTTGCACGAGTTTAATGAACTGCACCAATGCAAACACGTCTACCACCCTTGTCCCTTCTCTGTTGTCACACAACCCGAAGGCAAATAGTCAAAAAGCGTATCGCCTGTTTTCTGCGCCCATTGTAGCTCACTTGGTTTTTCGTGTTGTACTCGGTTGTATGGTAAATACAATAAAAACTGGGCATACCGTGTAATGCAATTTTCCGACTTACATTTAATGAAAATGAAATTCAATAGTAAATAAATGAATTTCAATTGAATGCAGTGCACAAATTGGCAGAACGTGTATCTTCAATGTGTTTCGGCTGCCGTTAATAGCCTTTTAAAAGTGTGGAATTATTTACTAAGAATTAAAACGAAAAACAAGAATTGAAAAATATCAAATTAAAATAAGAATACGGCCATTTTTTTATTAAGTTCATGTATTAGCAGAAATTGCCTTACTTGATTAAGTTAAGCCAAAAAATGCAATATCAATTTTCGTACGAACTTCGAATTCGCTACATTTGGCAACGCTTTATAATTGTATTGAAATGCTTTTAAGGCCGAATGACCTTTTTGAAGCAGCCCAACTGCAGGTAATAAATCAAATTTGCTTGTTTGACTTTCTTCTTCTTTTTTTTCCATGATGTTTGGGTCATGTCCGCCTGCTGATTGATATTCGTTAGGAACGGATGGATGGCATGCAGAAAAAAGTGCATAATTCGATTTGTAATCGATAACGCTGCATGCACCGCATTAGTTGGCAACACATGAGAATCTCTTTTTTTCTGTATAGAGCTGACAAGTGGCAGCTTTGGGTCAAAAGAGCTTGATGGGTTTGGTGTGCCACTGACCCAGTTAGGTCAGTTTAAGCTGCTATATGTATGTGTGTGTGTGTGTGTTAGAGGTTAAAGCACGCCAGGACATTAACCTACTTAGAGTCCTCTCATGCGACACTTTTGCTTTTTGCTCATTATTTGCCTGGGGCCACTCGAGCTGCTTGGGTAATTTAATCCTTTCGTTGCACAGCATCTCCGATGCTTGAGGCTGATCGCCGATGCTGTTGCTGCCTCTGTTGCTGTTGTGGTCGTAAAGATTAATGGCCCAAAATAAAGAAAAAACTAATGGGTATTAAATTCGCTTTATGCCACGTGGCACTATTCGTCAGCATCATAAAACTCAAAAGCGCTTCCATATCATAACACTATATCATTATCATCCGTTCAGTGAGTGCTCTTTTTAAAATTATCATAACTTTTTTTTGGCTGTGGTTGTTGTTGATCGATCGTTCATATGGCACGTGTACGAAACTGTTTAGCTGCTTTTCTATCCATCTCACTCTCGCTTTTTCGATCAATCACTCATCTCGTTTGCGCTCACACATCGTGTTTGTCCAGTGGACGACTTAGGTGTCAAAGCTATTAACCATTAACACCTTCGTTACGCACAAAAGAAGCTTCGAATCGTGATTTATTCGCTTGCATTGCTTTTTGCACATATGTTATATGATGTACAAATAAGTGTTGTCATTGTATTGTATTTCGGTAGTTATATGTAATTTATTGTTTATTTTTAAACATTTTTTATGCATACTTGGAGAAAGCTTGAATAAATACTATAGTTGTACTTACTTATCTTTTGTTTTATATTGTTGTTGTTTATTTAGTGTCAAATTCAATCAATGATAATTTTTTTTACTGTGTCTCTAGCTACTTTCCAGCATTTTCTAAAATCCATCTGACATATATTTTTGTGTATTTATTAAGATTTCGCCATTTTAAGCAATTATAAGCCGAATTAAAATTTACAACTCGATTTGCACATCATAAACCTTATTATTATTTTTTTCGATATGCGTGACTTAAGTTTGGGACTTTTCTCACGCTTAAACCAATCACGTTGTGATTGCATGCACAAAACATCAAAAATTCAATAACATTTTATTTACGTATTTTTAATATTTTTACTCAATACTTAGCACACATGAGCTGTGGTTTAATCAATGCGCCATTCTTTTGTGGTAGCACAAAATTTCCAATATTATATGATTTCCTTTTCCAAATTAAAGCCGGTAAAATTCCAAATTGATTTGCAAGACATTTATGGGCTTGACAACCAACAAACCAATGCGATTGGCACTTTTACGGCCTCGCCTCGCACTCACACAATATATATATCATATTAAATGCAATAACGGCCTTAACTGTTGTCAATTATAAATTATGCCGCGCCATTTGATTCATAAAGTGCTAACGCAAGGCGTAACAAAACTTTTCCGAAAGAAAAAATCAACTCAATTGCCCAGACGGCGAGAATTTTTTTTAATTGCTTTTCAATGTCGCCGACGGCCAAAAACATTCTTATTAGTTAATACCCTGTATAATGTACTGATGGGAAAAATTTTTAAATAATATGTTAGAAGCACTTCACTTTCATGCAAGCTTTTTTCATTCATTTTTATCACTTTGCTAAAACAAAAGTTGTTTTTAAAGTTTAAAGTTCAATGGTTTTACGGCGTCGAAAAGAGAACGAAGGTATATTTAATTTGCTAATTGCTGCACTTGATGCAAAATTTGCGTGTTTGCCACTAAAACACTTAAAGGAGTGGCCTACTCTACGCTTTTCTGGCCTCATCCGTTGGGAAATTAGTCAACAAAAGCAGCGGTTGGATTGTAAAGCGAAAATACATTAAGCTGTCAATCTTCATTCCAAAATACAGCACACACACACAAGCAGACAGAGAGAGGAACCGACAAGTGTCGGGCACTGAAAATATTTTGGCAAATGCCTTAGTTTGAAGATGGGTATACGACAACGGCCATGAGATTGGAATGAGGAGGAATGTGAAAGTGGTGGGAGTGCAGATGCCACTAGAGCGCTGAGTGCCACTTTTGAACTTTGACTGTCGTCGATGTCGTTTTGCTTCGATTGATTTCAGCTGATGCAAGAGTCAGTAAGTTTTTCTCTTTTTTGTGTTTAAAGTGCTACACCCTAACCCACATCCTTTGGGAGCACTTCGACATTGTTAAGCGCAAAGAGCAACAGAAATGTTTGGCTCATAAATCGACTTAAATGCTTGTATGCACAACGTTTAATATTCTGCTTGATGTTGCTAATATTTTATCCTATCGATTGTTGCATGTATTTATCAACTTAAGTCACACCCGTTGCGGCAAGGGTTGTTCGAACAAAATGCGCACTTCAGAAATTGTTTTTGGATAAATATTTAATGCCCTGGCAGCAAAAACAAAAAAAAAAAAATAATAATGGAAAGCTCCCAATATTTGTACCCCTTATCCATGAGGAGCAAATACAATTCGATATAGTGCGACCTTGACCGAAACCACTGGTGCATTAATCCGCATGAACTTTGCCATTGAATGTGGCATTAGCTCACATTTACATTAGCATTCCGTTTGATATGGAAATGTGGTACTAATGCGAATATACTTTATGAACTGCGCATATATTTTTTTCGATTCATATCTTTAGAGCTCGGAGTGAAAGTGTGGAGGCTATGAAATACTTTAAAGCAAATTTTTTTCAGCAAGTTTGCTTTAAAGTTATTACAAGAATATATTTCGAGATAAGTGAAAAGTTTTGCATGCTTTCAGTTTAAAGTCAACTGTTGCTGCTCATATTTCGAGCAGATTTGTTACCCTTCTCAAAAAAACAAAAGACTTTATGTCAACCCTTTTATTAGTTTCTCTTTTTCGCAAGTGATATTTATTGATTTATGCGACAAGTGTCGAAGAGCTTCATTGTCATGTGACATATTTCACGCATATATCTTTAAGGGGCGAGAACAAACAGTCTCTCAAATTGACCTCAGCAAACCTTTCGATCTGCCGCAACGCAATGCACTAAATCAACTGATGACCCACTGGACTATAAAGCCGCAAAAGCATTGGTTATTTATGAGTATTGTCATAAGGAAATGGCACGGCTTAAGATTGCCTGCTTGTCTAGGTGAAATATGTATACATTTTCCACTCTATTGACGTAAAAACTATCTAAGTACATTATTATTGACTGTCGCTGTTTGTGGCATTTGCTTATTTTTATAGTGCACGGTGTGCTGAGAATATTTCCACGCAAAATGCTAATAAGCCATACTAAGAGGCTAGCAAGAAAAATACTATTACAAGCCGCTTGTCATTTCATTATGCTGCATATTTTGCTCGTTCTTAAGTTTCATATTGAAATGTTGTTTTTCTGATTTTCCCTCGACTGCTTCAGTTGTTCTTGATGCTAATGCTACATTGTTGTTACCATCATCATCTACTTTACTGAAAGCTCATTTTGTGAACAGATTGAGGCAGTGTGTGGCCGTACGGCAGGCAAAAGAAGAGTAAGTCAACTTTGCAATCAATTCTCATTTCCTGCAAAGTGAGATATTTTCAATTCGAATAACTGTTATACTCTACGTTTAATAAGAAAACATGAAATTCCTGAAGTAGCTATAATGTTGGCTTTTGCTCTGTTTGTCTTGAAAGTTCTTTTCCGGTTGAATATGAACCTTGGAGTTTGAAAGTTTTTATATCTATATTCTTCATGAAAGTGTAGTTATTGCAGTAACAACGAATATTAATTAAAGTTATGTTCGAGAAGTCAATTTCAAACATATTTAATATCCGTTTAGTACTCAAATAGAAAACTTTTTGGTTGAGTGTATCTAAACTTCGGTTGTTGCAGGCAAACTTTGTGTTAGTTTTCGTATCATGACGAAATTTTCAATCAGATTTTTGTTTGAGCATGTTCATATATGTGAGTATGTGTGTGGGTGTATGATTGTGTGCACAAAACGGAAATAATAGTTATTCAGTTGGCACGTGCAAGCACACACACATATACAAGCACACATATTGATACTGATATTTTAGTCCAGGAAAATGCATGAAATTCTCTTGACAGCTATTTCAAGAGTTATAAGTTGAAGGTAGTATATTGAGCATTTTGTTTTTATATTTGTGAATGAAATGAGCTTTGGCAATCAATATTACAACTTTTGATTAGCACATTTATGTTGTAATCAAGTTCAGCTCAACATTGAGGCTGGCCAAACTCATAAATATATATTTGTCTGATTGATAGACACAATTCGTTTTTTTTTTTTATGACCACACACACATATATTTCTATTATTCTGTTCTTTTTTTATTATTACTCTCCGTTGGCCACTCGAAATGTTACACCAGCTTATTTATTGCGCCCATTTTGATGCTGTTCTTCGTTGCTGTGCGGATGCTTTTTTTCTGAGTGCTATCTCTCGACGTTCAAATAACTAAACAACTCGCTTACTCTTGTAGTTAGTTTAGTTCAGTTTCAAGTCAGTTTGTCTGTCTGTCATCTCGTCGGCGTTTTTGCAAGTCTCAAGATGTGATTTGTGTGTGAGTGTGTGTGTCGAGTACTTGGTCAAGTTTTTTCCTTGTCAGAAGTAAATACATATGTTTGCAGAACTCCACTTTAAGTTATGTGGCATTGCACTTAGCTGTGTAGTATGGCGTTGTGTATTCAACTAAATTGTGTCTAGGGCCCCAAATGAATTTATTGCTTGTGATAAGTGATTTTTAGGCCTGCGCTTATATGATCAATATATAAATTGCGATTTAGCTTTTCACATCGAGTGGCTTTAGCAGGCAATTATCTAAGTAGCTCTTATCCCCTCAATACTTTTGAAGAGCGTTATGAACGCTCTTAAACCAAACACAAACAGTTTTAAAAATGAACTGTTTGCCTAATATTAAAAAATGCTCAACTGATAAGCATAACCTACATTTGAACCGACATTAACTTAGCTTATAACTACCTCAACTTCCTGTCATAACTATGAACTGAGGTCATCGCACACAAACGCACACACACGCACACAAAACCTTATCAATTGGACTTTAAAATTTATGATGCATGAGCAGTATACATTTTTTATTTGGTCCTATGAGTAATTTAAAATTGCTCGTTCAACAGTTTGGTTTTCATCACTCTCAACCTTAAATGTCAGATGAGATTCTATTGCATTTTGCACTCAACTTGCACAGTTTATGGAGTGCTGTTCGCTCAACAGCAATCTCCCTGCAGATGTTGATGCACTTTTTGTGCTGTTTATCTCATATTTCTAGCGGCATTATCTATACCCTATAACAATAAATTGCAATAAGGAAGTATAAAGTTCTTATGTTGAGGGGAAAAAGTTATGGTCAGAAGCTGAAAAGTAAAGTGCAAATCTTTCTCACTGGGTATCCGACAAGTGTTTCCTGTATTCTGGTGTACTCTCACTTGTTTTATGATGATATATTAATGCAGCAGCCATGAGGTGCCATAAAGTGAAGCCACTTGAAAAGTGAACCAACACTCAACAACAGCATCAACATTGACAAGAACAACAATATGCAACACAATGTTGCTGCTGCCGCATGACTGTCGGATAACACTATATAAGTATGACTAGCTCAATCTATTATATATACTTATAAACCGTTTTCTACACGCACGCACATACATTAAATGCTTTGTTTTATTCATGTAGTCTACATGCTACTTAATACTTCTATTTTTTATTTATTTTTGTTTCGCTTGTGAGGAGCAAAATTGTTTATTTTAATACCGATACGTTGTTATGGCTGCTAGCTGGGCCATTAATCTTGGGGGCACTTAACTTGCAGAACGAGCAGATCATTAAATGCCAAATTGGCAGCTGTAAGTGCGGCGCCGAAAATTCATAATAAAATTTGTTGCAATTTAATTGATTTTTCATCAAAGGCAGACACAACTTAACTCATGTGTGTGTGTGCTCACAGCTGTGTAAACAGTTCTAATAAGGGGTAAGCATAAACCAAGTCCAAGAACTGATGATGGTCTTGTCTACCATAATACCCCCAACATTAAAATTCATGCGTCAGCTAAGTGTCAGCTTGTTGAAATTGCTAATCATGCGGGACACAGCGACGGCGACGGTGACAGAGGGTTGATTTTGAGTAAAGGGACAAAGCAAATGACGTTATGAGTTTGTTAGATCAACAATCGTTAAAGCGTGAATTTGAAGTAGTGAAGTGTGTAAAGAAAAGGCAAAAGTTATGTGCAAACAACATGGTGTTGATTTTGTTTCCTAGACAGCTCAAACTTGACTGAATCACGAAACTATTCCATCGTTTATACGTATAAGTTCATATATATAAACTTTTAGATATGCATATGAATTAGATGGAAATTTTGGAACTAGGTCATCAATTAGTGGCCGAATATTAATGATTTATGCACAAAAAACAACAAACAAAAACAAAATTGTGCTACATAATGTTAGACCTTTAGCAAAACAAAAAATATTTACAAAAAAAATTATTGTTTGCTGTGCTAAAAAAAGACAAGATATTTGCAAAAATGTTTTCTTGTGTGCGCACAATTGAAATCATATTAATTTTGTTGTCTATGTAAATATTTAGAAAATCGATTTTGCCACAACTTTAACATATCTATTAAATACTTTATGATTGAGACGTCACGCATCTAAACTTAGCGCTAGATTTTACAACCGAATTCTATATAAATAAACATGTATAGAAATTTATTTATATTACGCATACGCCGACTATATTCTTCCAGACTGTTAGCCCCAATTGTTGCGCGACAGCAACGTACGAATATGTATGTATTTCCTGTGCATAGTATTTATTTGCTGGCAGGTAAGCACACACTCACACACGCATGCACTCGTTTCATTCATTAGAAATATAAATTTAAGGCTAGAACAAAAAAAATGATAAAAAAAATAAAATAGAAGAACCACAATGTTCTTTGCTCATATCTTTTTTTTGGCCACAAGCCAAAAGCAAGCAAAAAAAGTTGCTCACGTTTTTTGCTGGTTTCGTTTCGTTTATTTTCTTTTATTTTTGTTGCCGTTGCCTGTTTTCTCTGGTGTGATATCAGTCGGTTGCCTTCATGACGTTATCAGCACATCGGGCATGTCGAACAGCTCTGCGGCTTTTACACCTACGCTAGACTTTGACCCTCTGGCCACCTCACCTTCTGAACTCCTAACCCTTAATGGCTTGTCTTGGCTTTTGCTTGTTTGTCAAAGGTTTGGCAATTACTTACATTTGTGTGTCATTATGGCTGACGTTTCCTCCTCTCAACTAAACAAAAAAATAGTCAAAAGTTGGCCTCATACATCAGTGTTTGACATGGCTCAGTGGCTCAGCCGCTTCTTCGCTTCCTCTTTCCTTTTTGTCTAGAGATGGATGCCTTGTGGCATGTGGATGGTCTGCGTGACGTTGACACTTGCCGGCCGGATTGCCCTTGTTTTCCTTCATGTCATATCGATTTTCAAATTTGCGCCAGCTCCAATTGGACCTCGTGTCCAAGTGTCATTTGACAGACGGAAACTCGTGTTTGCGAAATTGTCGCTCGTTTTATCGTTGCTGTTGCTGCTATTGTTGTATTTTGTTTCTTTCTTTTATGCTGATTCCCTTGGTGGCTTAAAGGTGTTAACTTTATCACACGCCCCAAACAGTAATTTTATTATTTTTTTTTTTGCATTTTCAATTGAATTTTTCGTGTTATAATGTAAACACTTGTTTTCACATTTTTACTTATTTGTTCTTTTTTTTTTGCCAGTATTTATTTCACAAGAATAAAAAGCAATTTGATATGCCGCAAAAAATGTATTCGTCCATGCTTACAAACATATATAATCTTTTGTAAGACATTGCACAATTTGTATAATTTGTTTTAAATGACATTTTTCACAAAAAAAAAAGAAGCCAGAAAGAAATGGGCTGAGGGTGCCGAATATTAAATGCTCTACACAGACTTGACTTTGAAACAGTATGAAGTAAAATAAACATTCTTGTGTTTCATATTACCCATAAGACCCTCACGCAGTGTATACAAAATGAATTCCTATGTCTTATGGCTTGGCACGTACCATTTTGAAGTCAACGACGCAGTTTGAAATAATTTTGATGATTGTCTTCGTTCATATATTGTTCTTGAAATATAAGTCTTTACAAAGTTGCATGGAAATTGAAATGATAAATATATGTCTAAGCATTAAATGAGTACTCGGTATCAACTTTTCAATTAATACATTTTTTTAATAATCTTTGGTGCTGTAATAAAAGCCACTGAACTACTCCAAGGCTCATTCACAATTCTAATTGAATGACGATAAGATGACTTAACTATCAGCAATGTGGATATTTAATATGTGTAGTTGTAACTGTTATCTATCTACAGTGGGTGTGATTGCATTCTCATATACATATATAACTTTTAAGCACCTCCCTCAACAATTTAATTCGCTTAGCTTTCGTAGATTTATAAATGACAGTCAGGCCGCTGAGGTAATATCTCAACTAAACATGTACTTTGCCAATAACGGCTAGCTAAATGCCAGACAACCGGTTATTAAGTGTAGTTAATCGTGGCTGAGATCTGCTAATATTCTCACTATGTTCGCCTTCCACATCCGGCAATGGTCATTAGCGCTCAATTATTACAATTGCCGGTCTCTGAATATGCATTTTGGTCTAAGGTTTAATTGTCCAACTTTGTTGGGGGCATTCAATGTACTCTGATCGGATACGTCAACGTTCAAAGTTTATATATGTGACTTACAAAACTATTTGTGTCCAAGATACAATTTCTATCGTGTTTTCTAATGCAATTTGACTTTTTCATTTGGCTTTACATATTTTTCTGCAACCTTGCAATTTTCTACTTGATTGCATTTTATTACCACAAATGTAATTATTGTATGCAGTCGGGTAATTCAAAGCCCTGACTAACTCGCTTTTGGCATAGAAACCAGTGCAATGAACCCAAATGTGGCAGGTATAAAAAAAAAACCACAAAAACTTATTCGATTATGGCCACAAATACCACAACAATTACACGCCCAATTGCTTTGTTATAACAAATGTTTAAGTATTTTGTTGCAACCAATGATAATGTTATTGGAGGATTAACAATTTTGTAACTTAAATAACAATAAACATTGAATGCAATTGATATTGTAGTAGCAATAAAACGTTTTAAGAGGTTGGCGAATTTGAATGAATTTAAAGAACCAACTTTAAAACCTTTCTATTATGGCATTGTTAGATATGCAGCAGCTGTTGCGAGTGGCTCGAACATTCTCGTTTGTTTTGATCGCAGTTAAATTACATGAAATGAAAGATTTTCCGTCTTTAATATTAATACATTTAATGTTTGCCTGGCTACCTTTTATTTAATTATAAATATTAAATGCAAATGGCGATAACTTTTCTGGCGTTTGCGCTTGTAAACGGAATTAATTATACAGCTAAGTGCAAAATGGTCAGGCGTTGCATTTGTGTGTGTGTGTGTGTTGGCCAATGTCGGCTTACTGAAAAAAAGAGTCAGTCATGCCATTACCAATAACCAAACAACCACAGCAACAACAAATACAAACACAACTAGCAAGCGCTTACAACAAGTTTACAAAACCGCAAAACGTTCGCGAATAAAAGTTGAACTTTGTAACGACTTAGAGTAAGTTTTTTCTCTTTACACTGGCTTCAGTTGGTTTAGACAGTTAGCTGGGCATTGTAGGGCTTACAAAATGGGGTGGCGTGTTTCTCTATTTTTTTTGTTAGGTCGTGGGTGGTTTTGTGTGTGTGTGTAGCGAAATGTGTGAAAATGAATGGAAAAACTTGTGCATGTGAGGAAAAGTTGTTTCAAATGAAAAGTAGCTTAGATGGTATAGTACAGATAATAGCACTAATGATGTGTTACTTTATTATTATAGAAACTCTTTATGCATATTTTAGTATGTGGTTGTTGCGAGCATTCTAATTCTCAGGAAAATGTTAGCTTTTGTTAAATCGTGCTTAGTCACGTTAAAGTTGTTTGAGGCTTATGAATATTTAAATGCATTCCCAGACAGTAATATCCAGTAGAATATTTATAATTGATCCATACACTATCTGGTTGTGGCTAGCTCACATGGCTGACATTTTTTTTGATTTAAACATAAGATTTTTCTTGAAAGATTTATGCCACTCGTTGACCTTGAGCATGGCATGTATATTTTTTTTTATCTTGTAGATATAAATAGCTGTGGTAGCCTCCAAGAGGTCAGAGCAACTGCAATTCACACACAGACACAATTTTTTGTTGTTGCCTGTTGTAAATAATAAAAAGTGAAAAAAACAAAGAGTTTTTTGTTATTTTATTTTTGTAAATTGTTTTACAGAGCAGGTAAAACCTTTTAAGTGCCTGCCAACAACACCAACAACAAAAGGGCAACAAAAACAGCAAATTGAAAAGGCCAACAATGCGTTCGCGTATTGCCAGCTATGACCGCCAGAAATGTAACGTTTACTTTAGCCATATTCATTATTTAGGCCAATAAAATTAAACGTTTTATTTAGTTTTGTCTGCCTGCAATATGTATGTACGTATGTACTATAGCTTTTAATTAAAGGTCAGCTGCTGACCAAAAGCCCAACAGCAATTACATAGCCACAAAAGACGCGCCCACAAAATATATTCTTGCCCTGGTGACAAACACAGCACAGTGGACCCCCATAAGTTCTGATAAAACCACAGCAGACATCTAGGCCAAAGTAGTTGAGTGTAGTTGAAGGGCAGGCTGGCAGTATGTTACCAAGACTGGTAGCCAACAAATGCAAATATTTGAACAAAGTTGTTGCCTATCTTGCCGTTGTCTGTTGCTTATCGTTAATGTGGTTTACTGATAAGGCGCAGGGCTAAACGTTGATTTGTATCGCAATGTAAATAACGTGATAAATTTATCAAGCATGGAATGCAGACATATCGCCATACTTGAAAGTAATTTGACTGTCATGCTTCGTGTCTATCTTCAAAGGGCCCATCATTAATATTATTTTTATAATTTTTATCAGTCAACAACCGCACGAAATGTGGAAAATCTGTGGGAGCGTCTTCGATAAGTGGAAATTAACTAGCTAATGCACTGAGTCAAAAATGTGTGCCAAAAAATCTACCTGACTGTAGATTAAGAGTTCAGCACAGATAAAATATTGTAGTTTGAAACAGCTGACTTTTTATACTTATTGTTATATTATTATAGTGCTTAAAGTATTACAAAATTGATATACAGGTGTCTGGTCATTGTCTAAAATTATGAAATACTTGTTATCAAAGCTTGGAACAAATGGAAAGATATACTACATTCGTTGTGCACATGTCTTAACGCTATGAAGCACTTCCGTCCTCTGGATTGTGTAGGTTGCCCACAAATAGGCAGCCATGATTGGCATCATAGATGGTATAGTAAAAGGGATGATTCGCATGGAATACTTCGTTTCTTGGCTCTGGGGGTGCACTTCTCATCATTAAAACGATAGCAGTGGCGGCTGCAGCCTCCGTGCCCTCCTCATTGACCTCAATGAAGGCTTTATGTGCGATTTTAGATACATTCAATGGCACTTTATGTTCTAACATTCTTTCCTAGTTCAGCCTGATCACCAAAAATCCTTTCGATGCCCAGTCTTTGAAAGACTGGCGTTAACTCTTGCTCGAACTCCACCTTGAACTTGGGCAGCTTCACATAAACTTCTCTTTGATTCAGCAAGGACGTTATTGATTCCAGCTGTGTTGTGTGGAGTTTCTCATTTAGGTTCTTAAGGCCAGTTATCTTATTGGGCAATATGATAAGCATGAATAAATCCGTATCTTTGTAAGCCATACGCAAAGCTTTCGCTTCCAACTTTGGCAAATCAGCGAAATAATAATTGTGTTTTGAGTTCATCATCGGCGCTTGCACTTTGTTCTTATCATCCAAAGAGAAATCTTCTGTTTGTGTATCGTTCTCATCAAATTTAATGCTCCACTCACCCTTAAAGTGTATCGCATTGACCAGCACCAGTTTTGTGTCCGAGTTCAACATTGCTGGACTAACTAAGTTCTTAATTAAATTGTTTGTTTTGGACTCCACCCAACCATTAATAGTTTCAGCTGCTTTCTGACTAAGGGAGAAATCAATACTTTCGGGTTGGGAAAGAAACTTTTGAGTCAATATCTCATTGAACTCCTGACTTAATTGATAGTTATGCATAACATATACTTTGTTACCCATGTGCAAAACACTGCACTTCTGATAATAATTGAGTACCGTGTAGAAACTCTCAGCTAACTCTTTCACATTCATGGTACTGAAATGGAGTCCTGCATCCAGTTGCTTGGCAGTGCTGCTGTTCTCCTCTGCTCCCATGCGCAACATTCCGCTACACGTTTGTATAGATAGAGGCGAGCATATTAAATTCTTGTTGCCATTCAATTTAACAAGATGCTGATATAAGTTTCTGGAGAAGCCATCTAACGAGCTGGCAAATCCATTTGTTACTTTTTCCATCATGTTAGTTTATGTTATATGGATTAACTAATCCTTAAAGCAGCTTTGAAAATGTTATTGTTAACAAAATTCACTTTGACAGCAATATAAAATCTATGTTTATCACAAGTATTCGTTATGAACATAACAAAATATTATTTGTTAACCTACTAAACTATTTTTTATCGATTACTTATAAAGCTTTAGACGTTTCTTCGTGACTATGCAAAATTTTCCTTAGCTTATTAGCAAAACTTTTCCTTTCTGGTGTATTCTAATCCTTTAACAAACATGGCCAAGAATTCCAGCAAAAAATTTAACCTGATTCATTGTTTGCCTATATGCAAATATACAAAATATCAAATTTCTGCAACAGCAAAACTTATCATTTGGCTACTTTCTAAAGCCCTACAAACACATCAATCAAACTGAAAGTACGTGTAGATATGTATTGATATATGACTTTTTGAATACCTTAACGATTCAATGACTGTTGCTTTAGCCACGTGTCTGGGTTCAGAACAAATATGTTCTTATCTAAGGTGAACAGTCGTTAGACAAGGACAGCTGTCAATTATTTGCTCGATATTGGAATTTATAATTAATATTCAATAACTTTTTAATGTAGGTACATTAGTGAAATATATGATTTCCGAAATGTGTGTGTTTTCGATTTTTGTTTTTCGTGCAAAACCTGTCAATCAGCATAAATCAGACGCACTTTGCTACGACTGCTAGTTCTTGGCTAAGGTCACACTGTATATTATAATATTCTCGAATATTACGACTAATAATATTTCGACATGTTGTGTCGAGACACGGAACTAAATGTAGGTCAGTTTGGCCTGCATGGCTGGCGTGTTGTCCAGCTATAAATAAATGCAATTCTGTTTTCATTTCTGAATTGCCTAGTAAATAAACAAAGACGCACCGAAACAGTGGGCACAATACAATTTTTCAATTGGCGAGCGTAGGAGTCGCTGACCTTGCCGGAAAAGTGGCAAATTGGGGGCAAGTCCACATGCGTCAAGAGTGGCCAAGCCATTGGCCTCAAGCATGATGTGACAACAAACAGTCCAGACTCAAGCTCAAAGCTAACGACTTCTTCTATTTTTTCTCATTGTCCTGCTATCAATTCATATGCAGCAGAGCAAAGCTTGTGTTATGATATGCGGGTTGACCCAGCATGGTAATAAGTTTGAGTTTGAGGACGCGAACTCGTTGCCGCAGGCTCCCTCTTTTGTCTATGGCCACTCACATGTCATGTGTCAAACACTTTGACCTCAACGTGGCCACGAGCTATCTGCTTTTTTCTGTCTCTCTTCTCATTATATAGTTTGTTTGATGAATATTTTTTCATCTCATATTCTCTGTGGCTATAAAGGGGTAATACTTGGTTTTAAAGTGTGCAAAAGAGTAAAAGAAGTTGTTAATTTTACATAATTTGTATAATTTTTTTAGAATGACCTTAATATTTGTTACCTAATGAGAATGTAGGTCGAGTATTTTTATAGCTGAATCCCTTTGGGAATTGTGTTCAGGGCTTTTTGGAAAATTGAAAAAAAAAGTTCTGTTATTTTTTAATATGAATGAAAATATATTTTATATGAATTTAACAATAATTGACGAATTTTTTCCCTCATATTATAATATTTTGCTAATGTACATATGTTTCATAGCCTCTTTAGAACAATTCTGAACAAACTGCTGGGTATCTTTCTAACTAACATTATTACTTATTATATTTTTTGAGGTGTAATTTGATGCTGGCATCTAAAATGAGACATTGTCTGCCACAACTAAGTGCAGTGAACTCGATCAACGCCCAAAACTTGTGCGCTTTTTGCATAAATTTGAGACGCCAACCGCATTACAACATTACACAAACATGACACATTCCCTAAAAGGGGGTGCTAATGAGTTCGAGATAATGTAATTGTAAACCCATAACAGGTTGTTTATGCCACTCACAACTCAGTCTGCCATTATCAGTCGAGTTAGTTTCTAATCGATGAATAAGATATATTAAGTTTTTTGCTCACACCCAACTAACTAAACCCTAAAATGAGCATAATATTAATAACGATAATGGCAGCAGCTGCAGGTCGTACAGAAAGTTTTCAAGTTGTTTGCAGCTGCAGGTGATTTCCCATAGTCGAATGTAGTTTACTAGTTGTAATTGATACTAAGAGGCAAAGCAGCTTGACTAATTATGCTGCTGTTGAGGGTCAGGTAAATTGATTAGGCAACTGAAATGCAAACAGATGCGAAGGTTATGCCATGTGGGTCAATTGCTAAGAACTGTGATTCGCAACGATGATGTTGGTTCGTTGTTGTGCTAAAGGAATTCACAATTTAAAATCGAGCGAATACCTAAATTAATTAGTTGCTTGTTGCAGAAAAAATCAAATGCAATGAATATATTATGCAAAATGTAAATTCACAGGTGTGAAAATACATTGATTATGCTGCATTTGTTACAAATATATTTTTCTTGGTATTAAAAAAAACTCCCCTATGTGAATTACCTTTGTTCATAGTTATTTGTTGAGCGCATATTTGTGATTTTTATAAAGAAAAAGATGTTTTATGTTCACAAAAGCTATTTACTTAAATACTTGAACTTTTAAAGTTTACATTTCTTTGTTTTTGCTTTCTGCTAACTTGACAATGTGTTTGATACGGTTTTGCGATTATAAAAGTTTACCTAGAAGACGAGTTTTTAGTTCCAGTCTGAGATTACGTCGAGGTCGCATGTTTAACCGTTACGCTTAGCAGTTGCCCAGCTGGGAAGTTTGATTTTTTAAAGCTAAGGCAATAAAAGGGTAACTGAAACTGCAGAATTTAAGTGCTAAAATAATTGCGTATTGACTACCGCCATATCAAATTAAACACACGCGACTGCTCGTCTGGCATTTGGTGTTAGAGATGTGAAAGTTTAAAATATGTGTGTAAGAAATTTTCCGATAAGAAAACTATACGAATCTTGGTTAAGCGAACGCCATTTGTTGCTCCCTTTTTTTCAACTATCGTAAGCGTTTTGCCATCTCTAATTAGAGAAAAATAACAATACAAATGATGGACAAATAATAATCACAATATCGCGTCACAAAAGCTTAGCGATTACTGAGCATTTGCATATTTGATTCATGTTTACATTCAGTAACACTTTGTGGCTATATTTTTCCATTGGCCAATGGCACAACAAAAAAAGTAGAAAAAAGTAAGAAAATAAAAAAAAACGTCACCAAGTTGCTGCCGGACGATGAATGTGAATCAATGACAGGCAGACGACAACAACAACCAACCACGATGCTAATGTGTTTGTTATTGTTTTTTGCTTTTTTGTTCGTTTTTATTTTGTTGGCTATATTATCGTGCCAGCGAGTTAACGAGCTAATGGAAAAGTTTATACTAGAATCTATAAAGACAAGGCAAACAAACACGCGAGTGCATGATGTGTAATATGCAATGTCCCTTGTAAGTTTCCATGTTTTCAGTTTTTTTTTTTTGCCCAGTTTGCAAACTGCAAAATTTAAGTGCACTTTTCCAGCATTTTCATTTCTCAACTTCAATGTACAAGCAATTCTGTGGAATATTTAGACGCACAGTGCACATTAAATGAAAGTTTGAGTCAAGTTGAACTCCACAACCTTTGGAACTACATTCAAATATTAAGTTTAAAAGTCAATTCCTTGAACACGAAACAGTCATAAAAGTTGTAAAGTAATCGTGTTACAACTGAACAACTGTAATAATAATTTAACATATAATATGGTTCATTTATAAGTTTATTGTACTATACAGGGTATCTTGGTGCCAACCACGACACACGCAAACCTAACACCTCTTTTTTTTGTGTTGGATTCTGTTGAACGTTGACAAAAGTTACTAAGCTCAGATAAAAAGTTGTGCCAATATTTGCCTTTTTTGCCGTCGCCGCCTTTGATAAAGCCGCAATTTTATTCAATTATAGGCGGATAAAGGGAGCGCAGCGCATTAAAATACATATATATACTTATTATATCAATATAATAGCCAGAGCAAACTTTCAGTGAACACTGTATGTAAGCGTGCAGAGCTAATTAAATTGGATTTATCTTAATGGCATTGGATTTGGATCCATTAAAAGCTGCGCTTAGTATTCCAATTGTTCATCGTCCACTAAGATTTTTTCGCTTAGCTGAAAACCACAATGCTATCTTATCTTTTTATTTTTATACATTTTGTGTGCTGAACTAATATAAGTGAAACGAAATGCTTTTACGTATTTATATATATTTGGACATTCGTCATGCTGTCTGACAGAGGTCTGACTTGTGGCTGGTAGGTGTGGCTGTCACTGTCAATTAGCCAAGGCTTAGACGAAAAGTCTAAGTAGCTCGTCAATTTGTCAGCGGAAAAAGCAACAACGTGTGAAATTAATTAGCGTCCCGTTGAGGAAATGCGTCGCTCAGAGACCTTGTTTGGGGGCGGCATATAATACACACAATTTTCTAATGGCTTTTCATATGTTTTACACTAGTATAATCCTTTAATGCCTTGACGTAACGGTTTAATATGGCTTAGTTTTAGTTTAACTTGACTCTATAAATGTACATATAACTGTTTAAGCTAATCAATACGTGTTTCAATTATTGCTTATGCAAATCAAAGTTTAACAAAGCAGAAGTAGAACAGAAAAATCAAATGTTCTCGTTAGCCAGTTAAACTGACAGGTAAAGTTCACAGCTCGGTATGCGCACGTGATTGAATCTGGGTAAAGCTAAATTCAGGGGAAGAACACAGCAGTAAATTCTCAGTATGCAATAAATCTGTAAGCTGTTCAATAGAGTAAACAACCAGACGACTCTAATGCGTTTAAAAGTCAATCAATTAATGTGCAAATTTTTTTAACTTTGCTCCATCAACCACATGTCAATCAATTTTCAATCACAGCAAATGCAAATCACATGTTTGACAAGAATTTAACAGAATTTGTTTGCAGTCAAATGCAACGGGTAAAATGCTAACCGTATAAAATCTATAATAATTCTCAATTATTAAGAGCTTAGCAGCGGTGCGAGGGAGCGGCAGTGCGGTTAAGAGAATGCATATCGCATTGCATTCGATGGCCTGGTGAGTTCCACCATGCAAGAAAGTCGAATCATCGTGACCAATGCCATTATTATTATTATAATTTACCAGCTCAAGGACACGGCACGTAACATGGCCTAAAGCCAACTCTTATATGCAGCATATATGTATACAACTCACCTATACCAAGGCATTGGTTAATGACTGCTGTCTGCCCATTTTAGGCTGGGGCTGGGAGTGCAGGGCCATTGTATGTAAATATTGGCTGGTAACAGCAGCGACAAAATTCATACAAAGTGGTCGGAATTTCACGCCCATTTTTGGGGCACACAAAAAAAGTAAAAATTATTATCTGCCACATATATGGGTTAAATATCATTTATAACAAATTTATTTATGGACTTATGTGGACTTAAGTGCCTCAATTTGTGTATCGATAGCGGGACAGACGATCGATATTAAGCAGTTAGTTCATAAGTGGGTGCAAAAACTTTATACTTAAAAAAATAAAAATAAAGCTGCAGTCGCAAGAGCGAACGTCAAAAGTGACGTCACGTTTCAAGAGGGCAATCTCGGAGAGCGAGATAAACAAAAACAAAAGAGCAAAAAAATTAAACACAAAAAACCGGCTTGGTACGTTTAACATTTAACTGGTCAACAGTTGAATGTACAGTGGTCTGGGTTGTTGTTGGAGTCTGGCTGGTCTTGTTCTCCTTGTGTGAGCCATAGTTTTTGACTTCTTTGTGCTGGGAATCACAGCAACGATGCCTTGTTTACAACAGGTTCACATTGGCAGCATCTAGAGCGGTTCGTTAAGCATCTCACGTGCTGTGTAAAATCCCTTCATTATAAAAATAAAAATAAAGCCGAGCCTCTTTAGCGAAAAACAAAAAAACACCAAAAATATATGCGATTGCTCACGCAGACGTAATCGGAGAATTTTAATTTGTTGCTATCATTTGTGGTTAAGATTTGTTTCTGTTTACTCATGTGCTGTGATATATGTTTGTTGCTTATTTCTTGTCAAGTCATGCAAATACGCGCAGTTTTAGCGACTTGTTTACAAGCTCAAACTGTTGGGTTTCTTTGGTCAGACAAATAAAACAAAACTAGTATACAGATAAACAAAAATCCCAGATACTTGAAAGCTTAATATATATGTTTTCTTTATGAGCGGCATTACTTTGATCTATGGCTTTGGCCAGCTTGCTAAATCTCTGCGTAGTGCCACGCGAGCGGAAGTTCCAATTAAACAAAAATCAAATGCATTATTTGACCTACCCCCTGCTGCACTAATGCTATCATGCATTCAAACAATGTTCAAGCAATTAAACAATTATAATATATGTCTACACAATATTTGATCAAGTACAAATTGTCTTTGTTCCGCTGCATTATCTGTCAATATAAAAGTGATAGCGCTTAGACGCGACTGATAAGCACGAGGAAATCAGCAAAGAAAGAAGCGTTACTCGGTAACGACCGCCTGATGATCTGTTTGATAAGAAAAAAAAATGGACTTCGGTAAATAAAGGATTTATTTGAATTATTGAACACATACTATTTGAAGTGTTGAAACTTTGATTATCAAAAGTAGTAAAATATGGCATAAAATATAATTAGATTGATTTTGATACCAAAAATAGGTCGAAAGGAGGTTTATTTTTAAAGTAAAAACACTTGAAATTTGTCAGCTCTAGTTTAAATCAAACGAGAAATTTGAAGGTTTTTTTGTGTTCCAAGCTGTTAAGATTTTAACGATATAACTCTTAACACCTTTTAAGAACACAAAGTATAACAAAAACATTCTAGATTTCAAGCAAAAGTCATGTACAGAGATGGAGAGCAGCAACATGTGTTTAAAAATATATATGCACAAATACAATGAATAAGAGTACTTACATTGTACGTAGTGCGTCCATTTTTGCCTTGATTTACTTTTCGCGTCAATATTTGCCACACATAAACAGCTGGGCCGAATGCTAAATGTGTACAAAGCGAGCGTTAAAATCACACCCCTAAAAATGCCGCTAACAGGCTGTGTACTAGACTGAGTACTTGAAAATATTCAAATCTAAAACAAATTACGTGGATCTTAAGTAAATTGTCCGGTCCGTATGGCCTTTTCACAGTTGACACAGCATCCCACAATCGTATAGATACGCTTTGTAAAGTAGCTCGTGTGTGTAATCGAAAGAGGGGCGTGCCTGAAATTCAAAAACAAGCGCTTGGCGATAAGAATTAATATAATACAATATTTGTCTATTTTATTTTGGTTTTGTGGGGGGCAGTTTTGTCTATGACTAAGTGTAGGGTGTTCTTGGGGGAGATGTAAAATGCTTGTAATATGTTACAATAACAATAATTAATATTTACATCTAAGTGAATCTGTCAATATTTTGCAATTTAAAAAATTATTCGATTTAGGTTAAATAAAGGAAATAACATGTTGCATTTTCTCCTAATGTTCTAAGCAAATATTTACGATTTAAAAAACTGGAAGAGTTATGCTTGCAACTTGCAACTTCAAGCAACATCACGACTCTTGACATGAAGTATATAAGTATGTAGACACTCCAGCCACGGAGCGTTAAGTAGGGCATGCAAACTGCGCCTTAGCCCGAACGACATCGAAACGATTTTTGTTTATATTTGACAGTCGCTGGTCGCGTGTTCAATGCTTCCACGATGATGCTAAGCTGTGATCACCCAAATATGTATTGGATACATTGACACTCGGTATGAAACTGGTCGAACGATAGATTGGATGAGCTCATGATGGGGTTCAAAGTAATATGTGTGCTCGAGTGGACATGTTGAAAGCAGCTGATTGTCATGAGTTTGCTTTGTTTAAGGAACTGATGCGTAGTATTTATTACTACAATATGACGAGTAGTTAGCCCATTGACAACTGTTAAGTCATTTAACTGAGTTTATCTTTTCATGTGATTTTCACGTGAAAGTTAAGGTTAAGCTATCATATAGTTTAGTGTGAGGTACTATAACCATTAAGCTATTTTTGCGGCTTTCCTAAATCTCGTTCATTCATAAAGTCATATTTTAGATTTGTTTTGCCAAAAATGTTTGAAATCGTTTCGTAAATTGTAAATCGTTTATTTATGCAATTCATTCTTCTAAGAATTTCGTTCCACACTTTCTAGCTTGCGTTTGGCATTATTGCTTATCAACAACAACTGGTCATTGTTTGTAATTTGTGTCGATAAGATTTGTTTACCCAGTTAATGTAGCATAGGGCCGAAGCGTGCCCCACAAGTGTAATTCGTATACAGCTCATGCAAATATTATTAATTGACTCCCTAACTGAGTCACACAAAATAATTAATGTAAACATTCGGACATTCTGTTCATGACTGCCAAAGAAAATGCCTGCTCATCTTCCGACGACGAGTTGATATTTATTTTTAATTTCACAATCAAAACACAATCTGTAAATTGTGAAGAGTTTTTTTTCACATTCTTTTTTTTTTTATTGTATGTATAATTATGAAAATAGCGCAAGGGAGTCTCTTATCTCATAATTTCACGCACCATCTCTTTCTCTCTCTTTGCAGTTTGCCGTGCTGAGAATTTCATCAGCTGTTTTGCTGTTGGCCCAACAACAGTAGCGACACAGCAGCAACAATTGTTTACTTGCGCCTAATAAAAATGCAATTTTTACGCCAAAGAAAATAGAGCGTGGCCCATTGCATTGCCTTTGACTATTATTGTACAGAACCCAGATGAAAATTGAGGTTTTTGGAAAAATGTGCCAGCAGCAGTAACAGCATCAACAGCATCTGAGGCAGTAGCAACAGTAAGAGATTGTGATGTAATAAGAGCAGAGCAAAAGTGAAGCCGCTCGCCAATTGCACGTTGCAAAAAAGATTATACAATTTGTGAGCTTTGCAACGAACTAGGACAACAGCAACAACGGCCTCAGACTCACACTCCATAGCTGATAAATACTGGCTGGCAACAAACGAGCAACAGCAGCAGCAGCAATACCACTAGCAACAGCAGCAACATAAATTCAAAGTCGCTTTGGTATTAATTGAGCGGGAGCGTGGGAACTACAAATCACAGCAGCAGCAGCAGTTATAGTAGCAGCAACAACAATCAAAACTCTTGCTCGCTCTCGACTCTCACAGCTCTCACAGCACTCATTGAGCAGCAAACAGCAGCAGCGTTAACGGCAGCAATCGTTGCTGTCTGCTCAGTTCGGAGCGTATTGCTTATATATAATTTGAGGCGTTGCGGCCGCCGTACACGACAGTTGTGCTTGAAACGCTTCGAAGTGAAGATCGTGCTCGATCGACGCGCGGCAAAAAAAAGAAAATAAAATACAACGCTAAAATATAAAATTTATAAGCGTTCAACAATCCATAGAAATTGGAATTAACGTGTGGAAAAATTCGAAAAAGAAATTTTTTTTTCAAGAAATTTTTGTTCAAACAAAAGTTAAATAAATACAAATCGACGACGAGCTTCGCGCGTAAATTAGCAAGCGTTTGCAAGAAACAAGCCACAAGAAACAGAAACAGAAACAAATGTCAAAATAATACAAAAATTGGTAAACATAACAAGAAGAAAGCCAATGTGCAACGTGTAAACTAAGTGAAACTTTTTATATGTGTGCTGTGTTAAAGTGTGTGTGCGACCAAAAAATAAAAGTGGCACTTAAAACTGTTAAGTGATGTGCGTGCCACAAGCACAACAACAATTACAAAAGCAACAACAAACACAAACACAAACAAAATATAACAAAACTAAGAAACAACTGCAAGACAAACAGTCAATTGAGCATACATTAGTCGCGTAAAAAGAGATGGCCATTGATTTTCTGATCTTGGCCCTGCTGCTCATCTCGTTCATCATCAATCTGCTGGCGCTGTGCGCATTCTGGATAACGCCGGGACTGCGCACCACAGCAAATCGCTTTACCATCAATCTCCTAATCATCAATCTCATCGGCTGCTGCATCTTAGCGCCAACGTTATTTCTGAGCGGCTTCAAGAGTTTGTCCACCTCGACGGAGCAGGAGCAACTATTGAGTAGTGTCAACGCTGCCGGCGATAGCATTGAATTCTACTCAAAGCCGGGCAATCATCAATTAACCATACGCCATCATGGCCAGCTGGTGGAGCAGGATGGCATTGTGGTGCGTCGCCACAATATCACAACCAACAGTTCCGGCGATACCATTGAGATGATCTACAAATGCAATGCAACCTATTGCCGTGAACTAACCATCGATGAGCGTGGCGATGGCGGCATTGTCATTACGGAAACGGAAACGCAGGAGGACAACTTAAGTGTGCCCGTTCGTGCCAAGGGCATACACCTGCCAGCGGTGCAACTACGCTGCTGGTCTATTGACATGGCCGCAGCTTTGGGTGCGCTGGCAGTGCTTCTGGTCGTCGGGGATACCTGGTGTGCCGTCACGGATCCGTTGCGTTATCACAGTCGGATTTCGGGCGTTAAGACCTGGATATTCATAACGCTCACCTGGGCTGTGGGCATACTATTTGGCGCACTGTCCGCATTTCGTGTGCTGGACTTTGAGGCCGATACGCTGCTCAGCCGGCAAAGACGTTTGGCCGCCACCTACTTCAACATTACCAGCTCCAATACCATCTTCGATGTGATCTTTGCCTGTGTGTACTTCATTGTCATCATACTGCTGCCCTTCGGCTTTGTGTGCGGCATGTATTGGCGCATCTTCAGCGAGGCGCGTGGCAATGGCCTACGCATGCGACAGAATGGCTCCTCCCCGCTGCTCCAGAGCGCTCTGAATCTAACCAATCAGGCACAAGCAACACCCGCTGCTAATTACACAAACAGCTTGTGCGTACACCGACATTCCATTTCCTCGGCCAGCTCACATGGGGGCGGCATCGTTGTCAGCGGTGGTCTCCAGATGCAAATCGATCGGCGCAGTTCACCGAGCTGCTTGCGTCGCGACTCGGCCGCCAAGGTGCTGTTGCCCACCATCTCGGACGATGGCTCCGATGTGGATGTGGAGTGCGGCAATCAGTTGATGAGTGTGCCCGAGCAAACTATTGCCGATCGCAATCAGAACATATTGCTGACACTGCAGACGGCTAGTGGCGAGATTAAGCGCAACTATTCGGCTAGGCAGCTGCCTCTATTGGGCACCTCATCACAGGATCTCCGGGAGCTGCATCGTCTGCAGGGCATTCGTCAGGTGCACAGCTCTCCCAATCTACACAAGTATACGGAGTTGAGTGAGGATTGCAATTCGCCGCATCTGCTGCACGCACAGCGACAACAGCAACAGCAACAATTGCAGCAGCAACAACAGCAGCAGCAACAGCTGCCCGCACAACAGCAGCAACAGTTGCCCGTACAGCTGCACACACACTTCAGCTGCAGCCAGCAACAGCAGCATGCTCTACAAATACCCGCCATCCATGCCTCGCCCAAGGCTTTGAGCTATATGAGCTCGTTGCGTCATCGCCTGAGCAATGCCAGCTCCTTGTTCAAGTATCGCGAAGAGTCGCGTGCTGCCAGGATTAGCATATTGGTGGTTGTCATGTTTGTGGTCTCATATTTGCCATATGGCTTGCTGGTGCTGCTGCAATCGCGTCTCTCAGCCGCCAACTTTAGTGGATCTACGCAGCTAGCCATCTTCATGATCCTGCTGGCCAATCTCAGCTCACCCTTCATCTTTGCCTATCGCAACAAGCGTGTGCGTCGCGGTGTCAAGCGTCTGTTTGGTTTCAACACAGCCGGTGCACTGCAGCGTCATCATAGCAGCAGCATGAAAACAAATGGCGGCTCTGGTGGTGGTGGCAGTGGTGGTGCTACCAGTGCTGCTCAGTTGCAGCGCAACAGCAGCAAGCTGTCGCAGTACAGCAGCAACAGTTGCCGTTATCTGACGCCGCAGAGCTCGCTGACAACAACTACGACACCGGTGCATACAACATTGACGCTGCGACCCAACAGCAGCTGCAGCACCATCATCAATTTCGGCAGTGGTGCACACAAGAACTCTGCCGATTCGGATGATGCCACCGAGTCGACACCACCGCCAACACAGCGCACCGGGCGACCCAAGTTGCAGCGTGGCATTACCATTGTGGAGCACATACATATTCCTGGCTCACCGCCCAAGTTTCAGGCCCGTCGTGGTCTGTTCAACATGCTATTTCGTGGCTCCAGGAAACTGCAGTCCAGCTTGTCTGAGTCGTTGCCCACGGAAGTCTAAAGAAACTAACTAACTCACTAAGTAAAACTAAAACTAAATGTTTATTGCTTGCTGAAGAATTCGCAGAACAGTATTCGTTATTCGTAAGTTTAGCCAACTAAGCCAAAACAATGGAAGTTATTTTTTAAATATACTATGCTGTGCTAGAAGCTTCTCATGCCAAAAAAGAAAAGAAAACACTAAACTATAATTTCACATCATACATACAAATATCTAATGTGTCTGTGCTTGTCAAACTGTAAAATGCACAGGCAAATAAGCAAACAAACAAAAGTACCTTGTAAAACATTTATCCAGCTAGACAAAAATTGTGTACAAGTCGCCACAAAATTTTAAAGATATATTTAAACAATTAAATAGCTTAAATGTTATACACACATATTATAAAGTATATCAAGAAACTGTAAACGGGAACCAAACAGCCAATTTCGAGTACCTAACACAACAAAAACAAAGAAACAAACCAGCTAAACATATGGATAATACACTCTTACACACACAAACTCACACACATTTAATACAGTCAATTGCTTAAGACTCTCAACACACTCACAAAACAACACTTATTTATTTATTTTTTATTTAATTTGGTAAATATTTATTGATAAAACACGACAAGCTTTAACAAAAACACAAAACAAATGAAAAACATTCGGGCTAAAACCCAACGCTAAGCATTCAATTCATAAGTTTTATATAGTATACATTAAGTAAATGTGCAAAGCATATACATATATACATACATATATATTAATATTGTATTATTATCGATTATAGATTTATATGTATACACTACAAAAGGCACTTAGTGCTAGATATATCTATATGTATATGATTTTCTCGATATTGCAAGCGGCAGTTTTCATATTGAAAACTTTGTTTCCGTTTTGTGCAATGTCTTTTATTTAATTTTCGAACTGTCTGTAATTTATTAGTTGGTCAATGAGCGCAAATTAAACTAATTTTTTATTTAATGACCATTTAAGTCAATTTGCCTGTTTTTTTATTACTTCAGTCATAGCGTGCAGCTAAATACCTCATTAGTTTTAATTAAATGAAAATAAAAAATACAAAGAATACAACAAAAAAGAACACATGTTATTTATAAATATTATTTATAGAGCGTCAACGGGCAGTACGTGCCTTAGGTTCTACTTATTGGGCATGTACTGAGCCGAATCAATGTGTTTGCCGCCACTCACCGAAAGCTTTATATATTATTTAAGTTCGAATCAGTTTTAAACCATATTTTGTATTTGGTTATTCTTTTTTCCGCCATTTGACATGCTTCGAACTAGCAACAATGCCTTTTGTAACTTAAAGATAAAAATGATTAACACACACACAAACATGAACACACAAACACAAAAAGAAAAACAAACCTCGAATTTATATTTCTAAAAATTTACATGAAAAGTATATATTTATATGTCTTATAAATAAATATATTTACAAATATATCTCTATGTATGTTCTGTGTGTGTAGACAAAACTATAGATACAAGAAAAAAAAACAGTTCCCAGAAATTTACAAAAAAACCAAAATAATTGTGATGCCGAGCAAAATGAAAGAGGATGGGATTAAAACGGAGAGCAAAATGTAATTGTCAAATGCATTAAAAACTTACTAAATCATGTATTAATAGTTTATAAAAATACATAAAGTACTTTTTTTTTCAATTTAAAACGCTTTTAACTATTAAATATAAACCAAAAAACATAAAGCACTCTCAAATTCGATGTGACAAATTAGCGTTTAACGTGAAAGAGCAAAAGATACCGAATACAAAATGGAAATGAAACCAAACAAAGAAATGATACAAATACACAAAAGAATAACTACAGTACAATTATAATTGGTAGCTACAGCAAGACATCAATTTAATCGAGTATTTTCTAGTTATGCTGATATATATTAAAAAAAATAAGTAAAAAATAAAAAAAATATACAAAAAAATAAAAAAAATAATGCTATTCCAACAAGAACAACAACTATTTAAATAAAAGAATATGTGTCTTAAAAACAATTAATTATTATGACTTTTTATTGCTTAGACTTTAATTCGCCAATGTTTTTTTTTGCAGCTAAACTTGTTTGATCTGCGATAGCAGCCCACGCAGTTCTTTTTGCACTTTCAGATGATACGAAAAAGATACAAAAGAGGTTGGTTCCAAAAGTTCTTAAAAAATTTTTTAAGGATAAAGCCAGATTAACATACGATTTTATACTAGAACTAAAAACTTATTGACCCAACCTCTCTCTCTGTCAAACAAGAACTCTTTTCAACTCTGCGAAATAATCGAACAGAGCTCTAGAACACGAACAAACACTTGACGAGTGCTGACTTTAGGGCGCACAAGTTCAACAATTCATTTGCTGCCGCGAATGCTTTTTCATATTCGTGACCATATTAATTGATTCATATGGCGGTGGCTCAATAAAATAAAAAAGTGAAATAAAATAAATTACTGCCACAGTTAGTGTCTTAATGAACGTTGGTTTTTTTAGAACAGAAATGGAGAAGTAATAAATGAATATTGTTTCAGAACTTTGATTGTCACAAATGGCTGGACTTGTGCTAGCTGCTGTAAATGGAACGTCGAGTGGTGCCGAGTGGTGACATGTTCCAGAGCACACAAACGAACATACACACTCTTGCACACACACACCACGCAATACACAACGAGTTTGCTTATTAAAAAGTTATTAGAAGCTCGTGCAACGGCAATTCATATTTGGTGGTAACGGGGCGTATGGGCGTTCAAAATGTTTGGCAATGTGCTAAGCCTGTTGATTTTGAATTTATAAGTGGCAGATAATAATGTAGGGTTGGGCGTGAGTAATCATTTGGCCTATGCCAACCACTTGGATCTAACCACTGTTACCTGCTGACTCAGCTGACGCATTTTGGCGCCGCATTTTGCTATCTTGCTGCATTGGGGCCGTCAGCAGCGGAAGAAAAAATGCGCCAAACAGAGTCAACACACAATTAGTAAGCAATTTTAATGAGAGAAATTAAAGAGTGCACGACTAAGTCATACTCTGTACTCTGAATGCGCGAAAAATCTCTGACATTTTCTCAGATATTCATTAAATCTTATTTATGTCCAAAAGCTACTACATTAGTTTTATTTGGGCTGCAGCACATTTGATCCTCTGCCAACGCTAAACGAGATACCCTTTCCAACCCACTCTTCAAGAGTATCATCAGCGACCCCTTGACACAGTCCACACTCTAAACTAACAGTAGGCAGATCCAGCGGATGCGTATCTGTCAGACAGCAAAGCGGTCACCATAACAGCAGCCGAAACCCAGATGTGATGTTTTGTTTATTTTATGATTCACTCGATTCAACTATGCGTGAAAAGGTCTCTCTTTCAAAATTGGATACAGACAAACACACGTAGCACAAATGCGCAACAATACGAATTATGTGGACAGACAATTTGCCAATTGTTGTGCAAAAATTTGCAACAAAATACAATATCATGTTGAATATTTGTTGTACTACATACTACGAGCCTATATAATCATGAGTTTGAGGTAAAAACAACACAGATTTAATCTGCATTTTGATGAGTATTTTGATTAGAATGAGAAAAGAAAACGACCAATTGGTTTTTGGGTATGAAACAGAAAGTTGTTCCCAAATAAGGTAAGTATTAAATTGGACGGTGACAGACAACAACATTGTGTTTGTTATTTGCACAACTTTCTTTCAAATGTAACATTGTCTTAAATCCGTTTTAGTTAAATATAAAAGAATTTTAAGCGTAAGCTGTATATAAAGCAAGCAATTAGGAGTCTGTCAAAACCTTCGTGCTTAAAATCTTTGTCAATATTTACCGATTTTAAATAATTATTTAAAATTCGTTGGTTTGAACTCTTAATAAATGTTGCATTAAAATCTTGAAACTTTTAGCTTTTGAAACGATTTCATGAAAATTCAAATCTAGAAAATTATGTTTTTTTTTTTTTTTTTTTTTTTATCTGGAAAAATTACTAGCAAGTATTTCTACTTTTAGTTTAAAGCACTAGTCACAATAATTAATGTATCATAATTTGTAATCCATTATATCTCAATCCATTAATTCTCTTGCTAGTCTTAGGTCTGTCTCATGACTCATTTGAAAATATTCCATGCAATCAATATGTTTGAAATACAATAAAAAAAATGTATAGGCTAAAAACCGTTAAGCAACAAACTTGCTCTTAATTAAGCAAATTGATTTCTTGTGTGCTCATTTTGAGAGCCCACGACGAATTGCCATAAATGTCAACTTGCTTCCGTAATGTCAAATAAGCAATGCCATTAAAAGCTAAGCCTAATTTGAATAACTGCATAATTAATAAAAACAATTTTTAGAAATTAATAATCGATTTTTCGACCCGCAGCACAGCCAACAAAAGACAAATAACATACGTGGTATATACATACATATGTACATACATATATCTATGGCAAAAGTCATTAGAACACAAAATAATTTGTTGGCACAGCGACACAGTTTTTATTTTGTTTTATACTATTTTTCGGGGTTTGCGGTACGAGCTGACGAAAGAAATAAATTTAATTTAAATGCTTAACAGAGAATGAATGAGTTGAGCAAATTATTTGACTGTCAGGTGAGGGAATCAGTGAAGACAGCACGTGTAGGTGGACAACCAGCTGTCAACTTGAGCAAATTTTTTGTCAAACAGCTAAGGGGAAATAAGCTTAAAACATTTCGAGGATAAAAGTGCGTCAGAGATGCAAAGCAGCTAAGGATGTGACAGCATCCTCTCACAGTCGCTCTCACTTAGCAAATAAATAGCTGACACCTGATATATTCTTAAGTACAGCCATTTATTTAGATGCGTTGGTTAAGATAGATTGATTGGTAAAATTTTTGTTATTGGCTTTGTCAGCTCAGCCTACAAGCGTTTAGTGCCGAGATGTCAATGAACTGTACGGAAGTTTCGGCAGCTGTCAAAGAAGCGTTGAGCAAAGAATCTCATTCGGCATAAATCATTGTGGTAATAGTTTGGCATTATCATAAATCTAATACCGCCAATTTTGGCGTTTTTTCCAATTTGCATGTGAACTTGAGAACAGCCGAGTTTTCGAGTGCATTGACTTTGGCTGCACAGAGACACAAGCCTTGAGCGTACTCATCTGTTGTTATTGGTTATTGCACTGTCTTTCCACACGGCCTGGTTTGCTATCTATCTGCCCACACTTACAGTGAACAGATTGATATATCTATGTTGTACACATGTAGGATGTACTATATATAGAACGATTACCTTGTTTTTCCGCATTGTACTTAAACCAGAATTTATGGCAGCTGCCGCCAAAGCCAAAATTCACTTTGGTTGCCAAACCCAAAATTATGTTTGCGGCTACAAATCGAAACATATGTACTAAGGCCATATATGAAGTACGTGTATTAACTACCTAGTAGGGTAGGACTAACCATACTTATTGCCATGTACTTACATTTGCCTTGTATGCAAATATATGAGCTGGCTTATCAGCGGTTGTGGCTTATCTACAAATCTAACAACAACATGATTTAATATATTTGCTTATAAACAAACATCGTCTGATGTTATTTTCATAACAATGCGCTTCTCTTAATACCCTGTATGTTTGACTTGGCATACATGTGGTTGGGTATACGTAATACACAAATGTGTTTAACGCATTGCTAATTATAGCAAATGTTGAGTCTATTTATTTGGTATTTGCAAATGTTTACAAAGTGACTGTAACAAGCTTCTTGGTGTGGCATGCATTTATTTAAGTTTGTAATTGACATTGAATATTGTTAAAATAATGTTGACAAGTGAAAAAATATTTAGATAAGTGTTTAAATAAATCTTATCTTTTTATTCATAAATAGTAATATAATTTTACAAACACTTTTTATAGGGCATTGAAAAGTCCTGCAACTTGCCAATAAAAACACTTTTAGTTTCTAAGCAGGCATATTTAATCAATCAAATATACGTAAATATTTTTAAACGTGTTTTCGTTATATTTTTGGTATATTTTTGGTAGCATCCAATGCCCCAAGATAACTGTGCCATTCTCACGCAGCTTAATATGATATCTTGTTCCCAACGAAGTGCAGTGGAAGTAAGCTCATAAATATGCCAACTGGTTGACTGACTGGCCGACTCTCGCTGCCTGGTTGAGGTCTTATCTCTCAACCATTCAAGTTGGCTCTCAGCTGTTTGGTGTTTGCTTCCATGACGTCATAACTGTAATAGACACACACACCCATGAGTTTGTGTGTGTTTGTAAGGGCATCTATGTCGCCAGCTGACAATATTTGAACTTGTGCCGAACCCAAGAAGTATCAGCAGTGTCAGCTGGCCGGGTCTGGCCCAGCTTGGTCTGGGTTATGACTCTAGTTCAGACTGCTCTGTTAGTGGAATATTCCATGACACGTTTCAAATATTGTCACAGCGCAAGCAAAGTGGAAGCTCTCTGCCTTCAGTGTGCTGTTATTGTGTACATTGGTGCCAGGCTGGGAGGGGTTGGTGTGCCTCACAACTCGGTAGAAGTTTTCCTCAAGAGCAAAAAAACATTGCTTATCAGGCGACAGATTCGCCCACCCATACCCATGCCCATACCCAGACCCAAGAACTGTCGAGCCAAATTGAGCAGAACGTAAAAAATATGCAACATGTTTTGACACTTTCCAATTAGAAGACGCCTTCATCTGCGCTCTCTCTCACATTTGCATCTAATTTAGTTTTGCGAGCTGCTTTGAGCAAATGCAACAACGTTCTGTGCAACTAAGTACCATGAAATTTATTTATGCATGTGCAGACAAAATGATATAAATAATAAATTCTGCACTATATATATATATACATTTCCACATATAAGTACAGGTTCGCGTGCATTTCATTTTGGCAGTGCAGGAAATAAAATTTATTATAATGCGACAGGCAAATGGTTTTTATCGTTATTCGTAGAAAAATATCTTGCTTGTCAAGTGGTGGATCGTGCTTAAGCAGAATCAGCCCAACATATATTGAAATTGTAATTCCATGAAGCAAAATTCTTCAGAATGAGGATGTATGCTAAATGTTTCCAGGAACTTGGCAATCGTTGAGAAGCTTAGTGAATTCAGAGCAAACTATAAAAATTCACTTAGAAAGGGCCCTTCAAATTAAAATTGAAATAAATTGCAGTCTACAATTTAAATGGGATGATGACGAGGCGTAACTATATATAAATCTTTGATTATATTTAGCATAAAGCTTTAAATAAGCAAACACACAAAAAGTCTAACAAAAGCGCAAATAAATAACAAAGAGAAACTTAGTTTGCCTTAAAGATTTATCTCAATTTATTTTTTTAAAGCGTAATTTTGGAAGAACAAAAATATAAAAGTACAAATTTAGAACTTGAGCGGTTCGCTCAGCCAGTTAATAATTATTTATTTTCCTTGTCATTTTGGTAGACAGCCGACCAAGATGTAAATTATTTAGTGAAGAGATGGATAATATTATTATTATTATTATTATATATGTGCATATATTATATTTTGGGTGCAGACAAACATGTTTTTCAACTGGGAACTTTTTTTCTGGGTTTCTAATCTTTTGTAAGTGCGCATAATTATGGGGGAAATATTTATTATTTATGTCGTCTATTACGCATCTGCAAAGACTATTATCTGTCAAATGTGTAAAATCATTGCGTCAATTATAAACGTCATCAATATGTTTATTTGCAACTAAATAGTTAACATTCGATTTTATATAAATGCAAAAAAAAAAATGTATTTTCGTATCAAAAGCATTTAAAAATAAAAGAATATTTTTAAATTGCACACGTCAAATTAAATTAAATACGAATAAGTCAGAAGCCATGGCAAAGGTAGCTTATCGATGATTATTTTTGCCGCATCTGTCGCGTTCGTTAGCTTTCTTTAGAAAATAAATTTGAAATTTGCTTTGTGCTTAGCACCAGCGACTGTCAACCGTTGTTGCATTTTGTTGCCATCTGGTGTGCGTTGTTATTGTTGCTGCCAAAATAAATACTTAGCCGTTGGCGGTGAGTAAGCGCGCGCACACAAAATGGCTCGAGAGCACTCGATGCCGTTGCATTGCACATTTCCCCATTGAACATAGAAGCCAAGCATTTCGCCCTGTGTGCTCTTCCCCCTTTGGGGCGGAACATACAATTATTTCCGCATCTATATAAAATTTGCAATACGCCAGCTTGGATTGCCGTTTAAATATTTATTAAAGAGACGTACGAAAAAAAAACGAGGTTTATGGCTGAGTAAACAGTTGAAAAAAAGACGTTTTGAGAAAAGCGTTCGTATGTTGTTGTACTTGTATCATTCATTGAATTTGTGGCAAAATTTGACGGCAGCTTGCAGTTGATTTTTGTTGCTGTTTTTTTCTTTTTTATTGGATTGCTTTATTTTCTACAGTCGACTGCGCTTTCTGTTACTTTGGCTGGCAGCCAAGTTAATTTTTTATTTATATTGGGGGTGCTGAAAAAAAAAACCCGAAACAGAAACAACAAATTTACAACCTGCTGCCATTTACAACAGCAACAAACACTACTATAGCAAGAGCACAACAAAACATTCAGTATCATAACTGTTGGCTTTCGAACTGTTGTTTGATTTGCCAGTTTGCACAAAAGCGTGAGCAGAGTTGAACTTATTTTGCTGAGCAACTTTAACAGGCATCACTCACACACAGCTAAACAAATATTTAAACAGCTCAGTGCTCCGTGCTTAGAGCTCAGGGCTCAGCGCTCACTGGCCGTACAAGCAGCCAGCCAGCCAGCCGGTATACCAGTATATCAATGTAGCCGTTGATACAGCTATGAAGTCAGCTTTACGGCTTGACAGCACCAGGCGCCATAAGACACTAGCATATAATAACCGTTAAGAAAATACTTGTACACAATAACATTGCTTTATACAAAAAGTAACAAATAAGTTTTTGTTATTTTTTCTTCCGTTCTCACTTTTTATTTCACATTTTTTTGGCGCCACGGTGTCGACATTTGGCACAGAGGGCTTCGTTTAAGCGGCAGTGTAAAAAAAACTACTAAACGCGTTATTTTTATATTTATATGGATAGATGTGTGTGCTAAACTGATTTGAAAAACGTGCCACTGGAAGTGCGGCACATGCGGCGTATACGTAATATGTGTAACTTGCTTGAATTCGAAACGTAGCAAAGATTTCCTGTTTCTATGTAAGCTCACACAAATAACGAATTTAAACTGCAAAGGTTTCTCTCTGATAAGACGATATCTGATTAGAATGTACAAATATGCAGTTTAGGGCTTTCAGCATTTCTCATGTTCCTCTCACCTAATCCAGATAAAGCTAAGGACAGATTGATAGTACGAACATGCACAACTATAGGAGCTACTGTCTATGCTTCTGGTTCAAAGTAATAAAAATTAAATACTTCTCAAATATATATAAGTGTCTGCTAGATTACATGTTTATAGTACTTTGCAGAATAGTCTGATGATTACTAGGCTTAGGCGACTGCAATGAAAGTTGCCATAAATCTTCTATCTTTATGGTCCTAATTTAACATGGCTGAAACGTAACGTTTTAATACGATTATTATTGTGGTAGGCAGCCTGCACCACTTTAAGTTTTAGGTAAAATCTTTGTCGCATTTAATGTAACATGCAATTGTTAAAATGATTAAAAACAAAATCCTTTCATCTTTAGCATAAGCTGCAAAATAAGTTTGAAAGGCTTTTAATTATTTTGAAATTTGTGATTAAAAAAGTTATTAAATGCAAGAAAATCATGCGTATGAATATTAAAAAACTGCCCTTTTGACTTTGCCAAGGCAAGCCATAAACATATTTTATTTATTTCATTTTCCAACTAAATACTTAAAAGTTTCTTTTAAATGCATATGAAATTTTGTAATTTTGGGTTAGGTGCCCTCTTTTATTGACATTTTTCGGAGAATTTAGTATTCTTCTGTAGCCAGCATTGGATATTAGTGTGAGCTTGTGTGTGTTGGTCGACTTCTTGCTAAATTAAAGCACATTGTGTGCTGTGTGAGCTTGTGGAAAATAAATTAGAAAACAATGACACTAGCACGGCATCGAGGCAAGTGGCAAGTGGCACTGGCACTGGCACTGGCGCTGGCGCCATATAAACTATGCGATGCCGACTCGTCGACTCGGAGGAAGTCTTTTGTGGTAAAGTCGAATTAAAGTTGTATGAGAACGAGATGGGTGTGAAGGGAAAGGTAAAGTAAGCTCGATTTATGCTTAAAGATGCAATTCGTAGGCAAACAGCTGGGGCCGCATGTACGCCACAAGGGTAAAAACTAAACAACCCGAATCCACATCAACATCCACACTTGTCGTTGTTGTTGCTGCGCTTGCTGCTGTTCGTGTTGCACTCTTTGCATGAGCCCACGTCAGCTGGTGAAAATTACAGAGTTTTCCAGTTCACGCCAGCTACGGCAGCCAACAAAGTGGCAATGAAGTGCGCCGGCTGCAGCAGGCAGGCAGGCGGTCGGGCGGTAGGGCGGTCGGGCGGTCGGTCAGGCATTCCTGCATGCAGGCTGTGTGGAAGTGTGGTGGGGTTTTGCAGCTTGCACGACAACACTTAGAGGTTAACCACCAGCCACAAAAACCACCGAGCCACCCAACCGCGTGCACTCGTATGTACCACACACACACACACACACACACATACGCTAGCACATGTGTACATAGACGAAATGAAATGCAGAGCCTTTATCGTTTGCTTCATGCTTCAAAAGATGTTTTGGTGTTTTTTTCTTTTTTTTGCTCGTGTTTTTTCTCTTTCTTTTTTGCTGTCGTCCTGGCGCAAATGCTGGCTATGGCTAACGGTGATTGTTCACTGTGATTTCCCCAGTTGCTCGCTATCATTGTGATTAATTTTGCAGCACAAACGAAATTGAATGGAACTCCAGCAAAACCCCTTTCGTATAGGGAATTCACTTCTTATCCGACAATAAGTGCTTCAAGTGGTTTTTAGTTGTTTTTAATCGCTGACTCACATTAAGTTGGTCACATTTTTAAAAACGCCTTGCTGATTATTATTTTAATGATTTGTGTATTTATTTATTTAATTCTTGGTTTTAAAATAAAGCTTAATTAAAAGTTGCAGAGTTTCTTTGTGAACTTTTACATTTATCTAAGAACTTATTGTTTTCAGTTCGTTTTTATTAGTGATTTTTTGATATTTTTACAGTGATTTTTTTTTTTAACATAGGTCAAAAATAAACTCATATATACTTATAGTTCGTCTGTTCTTAATTAATTTTTGATTACTAAAGTTACAATATCAACATAACACTTCAACATTAAAGGCAAAATCACTTTATGGTGCAGTGCATTGCCGCATGGGGATGAAAGTGCATTGAAGCAAAAATCATATTGTCGAGCATTTGCCCCCACTTCTGAAGCTCACTGGCTTCGCTGGCTTTGCTGGGTGTGGGCTTGGATGTGGGCGTGTGGAAATGAAAAACGACATCGATTATGTAACAGCAAGCGCTTCATGAGTTGTGGACACGCTGGTAGGGATATTGTTTTTTTTTTTTTAAGTAAATGTGAAAGGGTACGAACAGAAACTGAAACGGGCACTGTAGAAGTTTTTGGCGAGATGGTTAGCTGTGGTGGTTAACAATTTGTTTCACCTGTATCAATGGGTTCTGGCATGATTGAAATTCAAATGGCGTCATGCCAATCGATATGCATGGGGCTGCGGCTTAACCGTTTCTCACTTCAATTGAGCTCTCACGAAACTGAAACCAGTAACAAATACCAACAAAGCAGCCAAACAGTCAACAAATAAAACAACGAACGCGGCTGCTGCTGCTGCTGCAGTTATAAAATCGAATAAGGCAAGCGGCCAAAGTCGGCCATTGGCAAAGTGTGTGTGTGTGGGGCAAAGTCAAGGTCGCAACAGGGCAACTTACCAGCTGTTTGGCATTTAGTTGTTGTTGTTTCGTTTCTGTTTTTTTGTTTTGTTTGGTGTTGTAGGAAAGGGGGATTGCGTGTGGTTGCAGTTGCCCACAAAAGCGAAGCAGCAGTTGAAAATTTTTATTGCATTGTCATGTGGCTGCAATCGAATGTACAGCAACTGCTAAAAAACATGCAACATTTTGCGGTCAAGCGCTCGGCACGTGCCACACACACACTCACACACACACAACGTTAATTTCTGCACCAGTGGGTGGGCCATGTGAAAAATCACTCCAACAGCTGCCCCCAGACATAGCCTCATTAAAGGCAACTGTGCCAAGAGATATTTCCGTTGCTGTCAAATGTTTTTCCATTAGGCAAAAGTTTTCCGCACTCACAAAACCCAACACACACACTCTTACATGCATTCCGAATGGATTAATCTTGAGTATTTCATAAAATTGTTTAAATGCTGCTAAAAAATTTAGTTGTTGCTTGGACAGCTCAATTCGGTTTTTTCCCTCTTTCGTTGTGCTCAATTAAATTGTAATTATGTATTCAAGACATTGACTTCTCAATTGTTTATGCGTTGAGCTTTTCAAATAGTTTGACTATGATTTGTTTTTATGCTGCGCATAAGACAAATAATACAATTTTTTCCGCTTATTTCCGATTGGTGCTGCGCTGCCTTCGTGTTTTGTTTACTTCACCCGAAATTCACAAGAAATAACAGAAGTCAAAAAGATTTGTGGAAAAATGACTAGGCGCTGCATGGTATGCGCTGTTGAAATGACCCTTGGCCACTTTTTTGTTTTAAAACCAGCACAGTGGAATATTTTGACGAAAGCTAATGTTGTTTGTGCCAATTTCAGCAAAGCTGTCATTTTGGATGTCTTGATCGAATTTAGCTTAAAAGGTGGAAAATTACCATTAGGAAAAAAATAGTGTGCAAAGTATTGTATAAAGATTTGTTTTTGTAGATTCTCGTAAATGTAAATTCTCTTTTTAAGTATCGGAAAGTATCTTTATCGATTTATTTCGCTTCCATTATCTTTCTCAGCTACATTGTTAAAAAGTTGTTTTAATTTTAGACTTAGTTTTTCAGTAATTTTCGGCTCAGTGTGCACAATAAGTTTAATGTACTAAAATAAGCAAAAATTACAAAGCAATTAGATTGTTTATTTTAATTTTATGTTTAATTAATGAATGGTCATGCTGTGAACAAGCATACAAATCTTATAAATGTATAAGTAGTTAGCATTTAAATCCATTCAAAACTAATTATGATTATTATTTTTTTGTTTCAACACTTTATTTGATTTTTTTCGGCCGACTTATCGCTTAGCTGGCATCTTTGCATGAGGATTAAACTTGAGAGCTGGTGTTGTGGGTGACGCTGTTTTTGGGCCTGTGCCAAATTAGTTTCAGTTTCAGCTTAAGTCTCATGATAATAATCGTGCCATTAAAGTGACAAATCGTTTGAAGAAATCCGCACACAAAAACATAAAACTATGTGGGTGCGTGTAGCTGGTATATAAATTGGGAACGCTTGTAAATCGTTCAGCAGCAATCGTTTGGGTTTTTTGCTCTGTTTGTTTTCAGGCAAGTTTAAACAATTGGCAAAAAAGAACAGAAAAGAAAGCAAAGCGAGTGAATAAAATGGTAAAACAAAACAAATATTCAGACAGACCGAGAGCAATGCTATGCCGCCCCCTATATCCGGCGACAATGCACTGGCAAAAGGGTCAATCCAGACTCCAACTTTGCTGTTGACCCGCGCAAAAGAGTTAAGTTAAGTTCAGTGAGCACGTAAATATCTTGTGTTGGCCAGCGCAGAAAATAACATTTAATTGCAAACCGCACATTAAATTTGGCAATTTAAACCAAATTTTGGCTGTGATGGTATATATTTTGTTGCCAACATCCGGTGGCCATTAAAATCCACAAGATGTACAGCGCTGATCTAGCCGCTGGGGGTGGCGCTTCAGGGTTACCTCATCGCAATGTGGCAAAGTTCAATGCACCTGGAAATGCAATTTGCTTTGGCCCATTCATTCATTCAGTAAGAAAAGCACCCAACGACACTCATTTCAAGTGGTTCAGTGTGACGTTTAGCGTCAACGTCGCGATGCCGACGCTATTCGCTGCGTGAAGTCATCAACGGCTAACGGTAGAGAAAGAGATATTAAGAGCGACGGGAACGGCGAGTCTCAGTTTGAACTTTGCACCTAGCCAAAGTGCTACAGAGAGTGTTGAGACTCAGACGCATCACATAACCAAACAAATGGTGACTGGCATTTTTATGATTATTTGCTTAGCTCGGCTGAGTTTTAGCTCCGACTGTGTTGTACGGCGGCAGGCGGTCTCTTCTCTCTTTCTTAATATTGGACTCTGGTCGAGAGAGTTATTTAATTGGCCGTATTGTCTGTTGTGGTTTTTTTTAATAGCGTTTTACAAAAAAATTCTCCAACTGAAAAGTGGGTAAAGGGCAACACGCGAATAAATTCATTGGATGAAGTATTTTGCATATTCATTCATATATTTTTTTTTGATTTGATTACTTTTTGCGAACAGCACAATTTGACATTTATTATATGAATTATTGAACATATTTCTGTTGCCCCTGGAACTGATTATTTTATTATTATTGTTTTGATAGCAAGCAGAGAAATTGCTGACTGTCAACACACATTATTTGCATCTGCATGTTATTATTGAAATAATTTCAGTTTTCTCTTTAAATGATGTTGATCAATCACATTTCATATAAAATGGTTTGACTTCTGTTCTGTTGAATGATTTATTAGTGTAGATGACAAATTGATGCATAGTTTAAAGTGCAAAATATATGTAGGTTAAGCCTTGGTCTTAAATGCCTAAGCTTAAATATATATGTTTGCTTAAAAATATATTTTTGTGCGTATAACAAATGTTGAAGGGAAAAATGCTAAGTGAAGCACTTTCTTTTACCTTACTGCGCTCTTGTTTCCTACTTCTCTTTTAAATATTTAACACTTTTTTTGCTTTCGCATTTCCCAAATGCGAATCAACAATTTGAACATTGTTGTTTTGCATTTCTTTGAGAGCACTTCAGCTGTGTCATAATGCAAGAGGCACGCTTAACTTCCGCACTCGTACTCCGGCTCGAATTTGTCAGTCTGGCATTCATACGGCGACAGAAGAGGCCTGTGAAAGTCGCATTACAAATGCAAAAGAGGTGCCATCGTCATGCATTTCCATGCCAAATATTCGTGTGGCTGGCATCAATATCAGCCGACCCTCAAACAATAGAGCAACGAGATGCGGCACGCGAACGTTGTGCAGAATGCCAAACGAATGGGCAACTGCTTCCGCTCCAAGCCAGATGAGCTTGGGCTGAGCTGAGTCTGGGCTCTGGGGCTCAGCCAATAAGTGCGACAGCTGATTGGCATGCCAAATGAGGCGCGCTTGGAATTGAGAATTGAGTGTGTGTGCGTCTGGGCTGAGCCCTCGCTTGGGGAGCCCATAATAAATGCCCAAAATGATGTTATTCCACAATATCTACATAGATCCAATAAATAACGCAATCATTGGGCGCGTCATATATTAAATGTTTGTCGGACTTTGACAATATGTACGACATTATATTGTTGGTTTATTTATGACGGCACAGCTGGGCCTAATTAATGCTGCTTGTGCTTTACTTAGCCCAGCCAACCGCAGCATTACGTTTTTGGTTTTTTTAGTAGGTAATTTAAATTAAAATTTTCATATCGATGGTCATAGCAGTTTTTCTAGTTATGCTTTGTGGGGTTTTTTTTTGTGTTTTTTTTTGGCAATTAAAAAAGCTTTTGCATAAATAAGCATTTGACGTTTGTTATGTGCCATGCTAAATGTTTAAACATGGTAATTTTCCAAAAAAAAAAAAAATCATATAAAAGAAATAAATGGCCGCACGTTCGATATTGATTTGTTTTTGTGAATTTTCAAGTTGAAACCGCAAAAAAAGCCCAAACATGTTTAAGATTAAAACATCAGACTGTCTGTCGTGAACAGGTCCATCCGGTGATATCTGTACATGTTTGATTGAATCACTTACTTTATGCAACAAATTCAGGGCTAAAATCGACATACAACAACCAAGACAACCAAAATTAGTTTAATTTGCAATCAAATCCATTTAATGGCATAGCAACACTTTATTTGTATTAAATTAGCAAAACAATTTGCAATAAATATTTATCACAATATTTTCATTTTATTTAAGAATAGAAAATCCATTCCAAAAATAGCTTTTTCTTAGCATTTAATTAGCAGGGAATTGTCATAAAATATTTTTGGATATGTATTAAAACAAAATCTTTAAATAAATATGCAAACATATTAACACCTTATGCAGCTTTTTGTTTAGGTTTTGGTTTGGGTTCGTTTGTTGGTTTGGTTACGAAATTATGACCTTTAAAAATTGATTTGTTTGATCTCGAAGTTGCTGCGTCTAAAAACCAGTTTTTTATTTAGTTGACGCTTTAAGTAGTAAAAAGCTTACAAGTGGACAGATATTGCATTTTTAACGAGTATTCGATTTCCATTTTACCACAACATTTATGTAGAGTCCAAAAGTACAAATTGGTATTTCCAGAAAACATTTAAGACTGCTAATACATGTTCTTAGTTAAACAATATGCCCAACTGTTTGGGGTGCAAAGTTCAAGTCGTTTCCACCTATAAACAATTTACACTTAAAAAAAGGCCTGTGACGCGCCCTCCAAATTTTGTTACGCACCCCTCGCAGCAGCAGAGGTAGCACATGTGTGTGCGTGTGTGTGCATAAAATAAATCCAACGAGCACATAAATATTAATGGAATCCAACAGAGAAACACACAAAAAAGTATTTGAAAGATATACAATAAATATAATTAGATGCATGGGATTGTGTGTGCAAACGCTTGCGGCTAAAAATAAATGTAAAATGGACATTAGGAGGGGAGCTTAAAAATAAATAGCCCTGAATTAAGTCCAGAAACTAGTTGACTTGAACCAGACAAACTGGCGTCGCTTAGAAGCTCAAACCATTTAATTTTGCAGTAGCCATAAAACTGGTTGAAAGAATAAATTCAACTTCTGCTTGGCATTTTTTTTTGGGGTCGCTTAGTTGACTGCTCGATTAATTACTAATGATGAGAATGACGAGTTCTGTGCTGTACCCAGTTCTCTGTTTCTAATATTTGATTCAGCTCAGTTTTAGCGTGCGATTTAATTGCCGCCTGCCTTTTCTGGCCTTTTTTGTTTTGCTAAAATTTTCCGTTTCACGACACGCCCCAGAACCATAAAGCCAAGTGCCGCAAAAGTGTCGTTGCCAAAACAGTAAAAACAAAAAAATAATTGTACTTTCCCGTACCGAAATCAAATCTAATTAAGCACCCAGTCGTCCAGTCCGAGTGTAATACAAAGCCAGACCATTCCCGTTCCAAAAAAAAAAATTAACGTCGGCAAGCAGCAGCCAGCAGCCCGCAGCTTATGTCATTTGAGGTGCACAGCAAGCCATTAACAGAATTAATAAAAACGAATGCGAGACTACCAGATACCCTAAAGAAGCGCAAACATAATATGAAAGTATTTAGTGAATAAGTCTTTATCTTATTTGTAATTCTAGAAGGTAAAAATATAACTTAATTGATTCCAGTTACAAACATAACTTAGCGTTAATATACCTCTCGCAACCAATTTGATTTTGTACAGAGCATTCACAAAAAACCACACGAAAAACTGTGGGAATGAAACAAAGCACATTTAGAGCACGAATAAAAAAAAATCGAGAGAACATCTGTTGAATACTGAATGAAAATAGACACAAATGAACACAAAAAAATTAAAAACAGATTCTTCTTTACAATGCTTCAATTGCGATTTGATTTCAATATACAAAAAAAAAAAAAAAAAAAAAAAACTAGCACAATTTTCTAGACTTTTGCGACCTATTCACTCATCATTATCACGTTCAATGGCATGATCAGCTGTTGTATGATCTTGTAATTATATGGCACAGTATTTAGAATGAATTATATTTAATATTTATGATGCACGCTTTTGATGGAAACTCACCGACTAAACTGAATCACTGACAAGCAATTATTAAAGAATTTTTTAAATTTATTTACAAACATTATTTCAAAGTGGTTTAAAGCACTTAAATAAATTAAGCACAATTTGCAGATAATCACAGTGGTTTTGTCCAAAACAACATATCGGCATACCAAATAAATTAAACATTGTTTATTTAAATTATAGAATATAAGTTTCATTTGCTCCACGCTCGAGTTACTCAAAGGAATTTCCGAATTCTGTTTCTGTTTCCAGCTGTGAATCGAGTTTGTCAATGGTTTGCATGGCAAAATTGCATTAATATCATGCACACAAGAAGAAGCTTTAAAATTGTTGATTATTCCCAGAATGCAATACAGCTAAGCTGCAAAACTGATAATTATATAATTTACAGCAATGATATGCACGTGTGTAAAATAATCAGATAATTTTATTAATATTGCAATTTTAATAGAATGGTATTGGCGTATCAAATTAATATACAGATCCTGCTGCAGCTTCTATGGCAACATGAATTTACGCATGCAACTCAATTATACAGTATTCATTGTTTTGGGCCAGAGCAGCGTATGCGTAATTTGCACACAGTTCAAACTAATTTGGGTTTGCAAAATTGGCAATGCAGCATATTGGTTGTGTTGCATGCACGCGCAGACACAGAGCGCCTTTGGGGATGGGATTGGCCGCTTAATGTTGTTATCTCACAGTGACACTGCTGCTTTGAGCATATGCCTTGTTTATCGCACATACGCAATGTGGTGCAGTGTTGCAGCACAAGCTGCGAATTGCGAACTAAGAGCAGTAGCGTAAATAATGTGATTGAATGGGCCTTCCAAAAAAAAAAAAAAAAAAAAAACATATGACCAGCGGCCGCATGACTCTACGATAACACCATTCCCTCAGCACCCCAAAATCCCAGTTGATGCAGGCGATGACGATGACAAGATGAACCCACAGGCGATAATTGATGCATGTCACTTGTTGTAGCTACTGTGGATGTTTACTGTTTTTTAATATGTGGGTTGGGCGCCTGCTCGTGTCAATCAGTCAGTCACTCAATCAGTCAGTCAGTTAACATATTATTCCATTCAAGTGTCGACACAATTGCTTTGCCTTGAGCTTGAACTGCGCTCGTGGCTCGTTAGATGATTTAATATATTTTGTAGTGTATACTTTACATTGTAAGCGTCACAATTAGCAGCATCAGTTCTTAAAAACTCAACGATTAATATACATCTAATTATCCTATTCACCAAACACTTAGCGTGCAAGCAAAAATAAAAAATATGACTGCATCGAACAAACTAACGTTGTTATTTATGGCATTACAAATAGAGCCGCTCTCCCTTTTGTGGGGTTTTGTTCTTTCAACTTGTTTATGGCATTTATGACATTTGTAGTGCTTTTGACTTTTCCCCACTGCCAGAACTTTATTGATTTCACTTTGCCCCACCATTTGTTTGTTCGGTTGGCAACAGTGTCTGGTATTGGGTCGGTTTGTTGGCTCGCACAATTGACTTGACAAATTTTGGCTTAGTTTTTATTTCGGTTATTAGCCAAACTGGCGGCGTACTGAATATAAAAATCATAATGAAAACCAACAGCAGCACAAATTGTGTCAGCAAACTTTGTGATTTATTCAACGGCGAACTGCCAATACACTTAAAAAGCAAAGAAGCTTAACTTTATAGATCGTAAGAGTATTAACAATTTTATTTACAACGATTAACACTTTATATTAAGTATGCATGACTTATATATATAATAATTTATTTTAGTTACATATTTATCAACACTTGTGGCTTCTAAGTTGGTATATAATTAAATTGAGCTTTTAGTGGCAACAAGTTATTTATTGTGGTTATGTATATTTAAGTTTAACAGTTCGCGTGGCACAGCGACTCTTAGAGCTAGGGTACTGTGATAAAAGCTTTCTTCTTTATTTCAGCATCCGCACACCCGCTAAATGGCAGCTACAACTCATTTACGGGCCTAAGCCATAACATTTGGACTGTGATTCCATTTGCCGGCTGATGTCATGTTCTGTCTCTTGCTCAGAGCTCTCGCTCCTAAGGCCAATGCCATAAATATTCGAGCTAAAACCGAAACCGAGACCGAGACCAAGACGGACGCTAAGTTAAAGACGAGACTAAGCCAGACACAGACCAGTGGCTGCGGTTACGGCTGCTGTTGCTGCTGCCAGAGAAGCATCTTGGCCAAATTTGGAGAGTACTGGTTAGCATACTGTCTGTATATTGTGGGCGTTGGCAACGGCAGACAAAGTGGGACCAAGCAAAAAAAGAGAATTCAATAAAATACAAAAGGGAAACATTTTCCATATGGAAAATTACAAAGCATTAAGTCAGAAGCCCTCGACTCGATAGCAATGCAATAATTGCATAAGCGACAAGCGTGCTATAAATAGATCAACCCAACTGCACAAGAGAATGACGCACTCGGAGAATTCCCAAGAAGAAGATGTTATGCAAAATGCAAGTCAAGCGTGTTATTAATACCCCAAAAAACTTGTGTTCATTAAATGTTCATGTTTAGCTGGCCATTCGTCAATATTAACAAATATTTGCTGACTGTTTGACAAGTTGTCAAGCGCTGAGTCAGCTCCGCTTGCTGTTAACTCGTTGTAAACTCAACCCGAATGGGCCAAAAGGCAATTTCAACAATTCAATTAGTCAATGGCAGAGTTGACAACTGAAGACTGACACAGAGAGATACTCAGTGACCTTGAGGATAAGCTGCTGATAGCTAGTTTGTTAGTTAGTTATATGGGCAATCAAAAGGAAATGCTTTTTATCGAATTGTAATTGGTTGAAACCAATTTCCGTGCACTCCCCTCTTCCTTATTGCGTTTGTGTTGTCCTTGACGGCTCTGGTTGTCCTTGGCAACCAATGTTCGTAGCCATTTCATGTCATTGATTTCTTAGTAGTGCAGATGAGCGTGGGAGAACTTATGTATGCATGTGTGTGTGCTTGTTTCATCTATAAATAGCCGAGTGCATTTCACAAAATTTAATTCATTTAACCCATTTCTGGCACTTGTTATTTGCGTTTTTTGTCTTTGTCTAAATGGCAAGCATTAAAAATGAATTTATATGCAAAAATTGTCACGTCATTGGATAATAATTCAGACACGCTCATCAAAATCAAAATTGCATAAGTTGGAATGCAAGTGGAATGAAGTGGAAGAAAGAGCTAAGCGCCGAGTTAATTAACTGTGTGTGGGAAAGTGGCAAGCATTAATTGACAGACAGTTTATAGAAATTGTGAAAGTTATCTAGATGACAGAACTGAGAAGTGACAGGAAATTAAAAAGCAATTATATATTTGTAATACAATAACAGGAAATTCCAGGCAGATTGTAAGTCAAAACTATTTGTTATCTAAAGCTGTTCAATTTAAATAAAAATCGATTTTATAGCAATAAGTAAATTGCTTATTTGAACCAAGTTAGCTTACTCGACATGACATAAATATTTGATATTAATTGGAAATTCCGTTTCATTGTGTAAAACTTCATTTTAATAATGAATACTTAATCTGTTTTCATGCATTGGTCATAAACATTTGTTAGTTCGTGTTTGTGTTAATAAATAATTCTGTTGCAATTCAAACTGCCTTGTAGCTTCGTTATTTATGCTGCGCTTGACAATGCCTAAAACAAATATTGCTAATTTTCGCGTTTCATCTTAATACTTTGTTGAAAATACACTAAATCACATAACCAAACAATTTAACTTTTTATGACATACACATAAAATACAATTCTAGAAATCACATAAGCTTTAATCTGCTTTCAACTAATCCAATTTACTAACGTGCAGCTTTCTGGTTAACTGAAAGTCAAACATTTTTTTCAGCTAAATATAACAGAAAATTCCATTTCGTTTTTTTTTTCGTCTTTGGTTTGGTCAAACGCTAACTTTTTGCTACTTTTTGGTGGCACGTCTTAAATTTTGTCAGTGTGTTTATGGGTCGAAAAACTTTGTTGGTAACAAAATTTATTTGCAGCTAAAACAATTTCCGCAACGACAAAGTACAAAAAGGCCATGTTGAATGCTAAAGAGTTTAAGAAGCGAAAGTGAGCAACAGGAAGAAAATGCTGCAAAAGCCACATCAAGCCGTAGAATAGAATTGAAAGTCACCGCAGGTGAATTGTGTTGCATTCCATAAACATTGGACATTGTCAGCCAGGTGACATAGAACTGTTAGCAATAGACAGTGAGAGAACAACAGAAATAGCAACAAGTGGAAGGGGAAGGGCAAGAGCAACAACAATGCTAAGGTAAGGCAACAATACTTTTCTTTTGAAATGGAAATGCATTCCAGCTAATTCAATAAATGTGAAGAGATGCGAGAGACAGTCTTGAAATGAGATTTCTATTCACTATCTCTCAATCGAACACATATACACACATAGAGTGAAATCCATTTGCAATGTGCGACTTTCTTGAATTTGTTAAGCGACTGTTTGGAATTTAATGAATTTTATGCGCCGTCATTCTGAATCCAATTCCGATTCTGATCGATTTGCAGGCATTTCAGCATTTCTACATCAACGCCAACGACAACGAACAGAATGTCTCGACACAATTTTCGCACTTTATGCTAATATAATATATAAAAAATATATATATACACACATACATATTCGCATATGAATCAAGCAAAATTAAATGTAAGTATGCCAGTCAGTCAGTCGGGCAGTTGGGTAGTCGGGCAGTCAGTCAAAAGGTTCAATGATTCGATTTGATTTGAAGGCGAATGCAATTCATACAATGCATTCAAAACTGTTGCCATGCAACGACACTAGCGCTCCATTGACAATGGCATTGAAAAATTTGTACAAAACTATATAGTACAACTGTCTACAATGCATTTAACGTAACGGAAATGATACGATATAGTTGTTGCTTTCACGTGTCCCAATGCTGATTTTATCATTGTATTAAACATACGCACTGTGGCACTGTGGATGGAACAATGGGAATGACCAACACTTTGACCCACAAGTACGACAACGGCTACAAAACGAATTCGAATATGAACACAAATACAGCGGGGAGTGTGGGTATAAAGTGCATTCAGCTTAAGTGTGTGTGTTTTTGTGCACTTAGTTCTTTTCATGTCTACGCAAATGTCGCTGCATTTATTTCAATTGAAATGCTGATGATGTTTGCATCAGAGACATTGCACGAACCGACACAGACACTTAGACAAATACAAAGTTCTTTTCATGTTGTGATAGGGTGGGATTTATAAGGAAGTGCTTGAGTTTATAAGCGGTAATATTTGATATGCAAACATTTTAATGCAGTCAAACGATGAAGTGGCAATAAAATAAGAAGAACTTCTAGAATGTAATAAAAAAGTATTACAATATTCTCGGAATAAAAAGAGAAACTGATACTGTATGCCCTAGAGACTGTTTCTAATACTTTAACAACCTTGAACCACAAAGCTTTAATTCCAGTCGGCCGTTGCATAACTTTTATTCATTTGATCGAGTAACAAATTTTCCATGGCATAACAAAAAGCATTTCATATTTGAAAAGCTGCTTTCCACACCTGACTGCTACTAATAGGGACTTAAGCTTCTTTAGACTCTGATTGCCTCACCATTCGCTTGCCATACACAGAATATTATTGAACTGTCTGTCTAGCTCCTGTTTTTGTGGCCCTTAATATTTTATAAGAAAACAAGTTTAACTTTAATACAAAAACTCTGCATGCTAAAATACAATAGAAAGGTACACAAAGAATAAACAAACAAATACGATGGAAAATATTAAACAGTTTTTTTTTATTGAAAATGCATAGTTCATTTGAGATGGAGTAAAATTTTAATCAAATGCAAGGTAGACAATAAAATCTGTTTATTTTTATTTTCCATTTTCAATTTCTTCTGTGCTCGTAGTAAAGCTGTATATGTTCATTTGAGCTCCTGCAAAAATATTGATTTTTGTTTTGTATTTTCAATATTTTATAAACTTTTAGCAGGAGAAATATTCAATTTCTTTGCCATCATTTTCACTTTGCCTAAAGCAAACAATTTGGTTTTTAACTTAAATTGTTTGGGCTAATCTTTAAATTTTACCTGAAATATTCTTAAATGCCATTTATGTTTCCATAAAACGATTGTAGCTTTTTGGTGAGGTATTCATTTAGAGGCACTTACCACATGCTTAGCCAACTCAATTTTGTAGCGCTTTAAACGTTTTCAATGTCAAAGCCAAGGCTTTGGGTTACACTGAAAAATCATCAAAGGGAACTTAAGCTCCCGTTTAAGCATTCGTCTTTGGCGAAAGCAACTTTTGTGCAGCTCTTTTGCTTTTACTTTAGCTTTTTGTTGAACTACGCATTTAATTGACGTCAGCTCGTCGAGTTTGCCTTTAGCCGGCTTCTCTTCATTCTCTCCCGCTTTCTCTCTTATATCCCGGTGACAAACAATTTCAATTAATTTCAAAAATCAACTGAGCGCACAACGTACTTCAAGTGCGCGCCAACTCGGCGAATCCCAGAACATAATCCGCAGCCAATTCACTGCCAGTTTTGTCAGCTCAGAAAATGCATTCACACTGAGAACTGGGTAACTTGACACTTATATATCAAAAATGGAAAATCTAAATGGCGTCAGCGCCATCCATTGTGAAAACTTTAATTGCAAAAGTGCTCAAAAATTTTGGGACATTGGGCACCCGTTCCTGCCACCACGCCTTGGCTTCGCTAAGCTATGATAATTATGCGAAAATATTTTGTCAGCTTCACGTGCAAAGCGATGTCACGATGTTGGCTTTCCGTTTTGACAAAGGCCATTAAGCCTGTATTACTTATTGCTGTTGTTGTTGCTGCCGTTGCTGTTGCTATTATTGTTGTCGAATCAGTGCACAGTGGGTGATTTGCCTGTGGCTTAGTCTCTGTTGATCCTGGCAAAATGCGTAGCACACTTTTTGGCGCCACGCATTCGACCATCTCAATTATGAAGCACATTGTTTTTATTTTCGAAGCGAGCGCTCGTTCGTTCGCTCGCTCGCATCCTGTTTGTTTTTCCAGATTGTTATTTTGTTGTTGTTGTTGATGTTGGCCTGTATTTCACGTAGCATTTTAACGACACGCTGTGAATTTGAAATATAAACAATAAGCGATACGTATACGCCATGTGTATGTGTGCGTGTGCGTTTGACAAGCCAATATATAGCGTATACGATATGTGGGTCAATTGGTTTATTTTTCATTTTGGCACACGATTTAACAGCTTTTTTGACATGTTTTCATATCGTAGAAAAAGCTAAAAGCATGTTTATATTCCTTGATTAAAGAAAATCAAACAATAATGTTATTTTTTATGTTTAAGGGATGACGTTGTGGCTAGTACAGTATATCAAACACAATTCGAAATATTTATGAACAGTTTTCGAAGAATTGCAGAAGTTAGCTTAAACAATACGTCAACACCTGCAGAATTTTAAATGATGTTCAAAAGGTTTTTCTTTTCAATTCTAACTATTACGGGTTTTGCGTGTTTCATTCAATTAGATGTTTACAAACGAATGGCAGCAAATGAACCTAACCTTATTACAATTTCATAAGCACAAAACATTTCTCCAGCACTCGCTGTGTCACGACCACTTTTCGCCTTTTTCGCCAGCTGCAATTAAGTAGCATTCATTGCATTGCTCATTAGAAATATATTTGTGCATATATATATATAATTACGTGGCGCACAGAACGCTAAGTAATTGGCAAACTCCCCCCTTTGGCGCACAGCAGCAGCAGCTGCAGAAAAATACACGCGATGCTTTGGCAAATGATTTAAAGCTGTGAACTGAACACTCAACACGAAAATCATATTCATACTTGGCGACTTGGCGCGCAGATTGTAACTCAAAGGCATTTTAATTGCACAAATGAGGCCAAAAGGAAAATGTCAAGGTATTGATATAATTTTCTACGAAATGTGTCAGTGAAAGTCGTATTGCCACTGACAAATTGATGTGCTCTATATATTGCGTTCGGACTATCCATACAATTGTTGACCTTTGTGGCTCCAATCGCATAATGTTTGCAACTGCTCGGAAGCTCAATAGCTCAGCAGCTCAGCTCTCCTACTAGAGTTTGTGCTCGCGATTGTTGTCAGCGGGTGATTTTTATTAATGCAAGCACAAAACACAATGAGAGCGAACCTATGTATCTGTACTGCGATTTATACTCTCTGTGTCAATTATGGTGGCAGTAAATGTGCGCAAATCAGATAAATGCATTTGTCAAATACCCATTTTTCACTCAGGCATCAACTTGAATGAACTTGCATATTCACAATGAACTCACACAAATCAGCATCAGCGTCTATTTGACTCTGATTCCGGACAGTTGCAATTTTTGCATGTCTGTTGAACTTTAAATTTTTGTTTGTTTTGTTGCAACTCATCTCGGATTCTCTATCGCGGCTTATGCAATACTGGCACGCTATTTGCTCCTTAATTGAGTTTGACTCTTTATTTTACTGAAGCTCGAAAGCGTATAAATTGCAGCTGCGGTTGCACTCAACAACAGCGCAGCTGAGCAGCTATAATGCTATTTATTACTGTAATTCAAGTAGTGGGGAAGTACATTTATTTAATTGGCGAGTTAACTTGTGTCGGGCTAAGATTTAAGTAAAGGAAAGTGGGCTTTATTCTCAATATAAAATCTTTAAATGCACATAAATGTTTAACCTACTTTTATGTTCAACCTGTTACAAAATTTTTTATTGTTATCCAAGAACAATGTGCTTTCATTTATTGCTGTGGCGCATGTGGGGAAAAATCCAAGTCCCAAGTCGATTTTTGGTCACCAATTTTTGAGATCAAAGCCAAGTTAAAACACGTTTTGAGATGTATTATTGTCGAGCTCCAACCAAACTTTTGATGTTTTGCATTTCAATTTTTGCAAAATTTCTTGTCCTCTTCTTTTGGCCCAAAGATCGAGTAAAAATTAAGTTTATAGATTATAATGAATTATTAACGAAGAGCTCAAACCAAGACCTTTAAGGCATAACATTTGAAAATCGAGAACATTTTAAAGAATTTATGTCAATCGAAAGTTTTGAACAGTTTCAAAGTTGATTTTTGCAATAAGGATTAATGTAAGTTGTCTCTTAGTTCGGTTGTCTCGATTTGCAACTTCTTAAGTTATTTTAGCGTGAAAAAGCTTATTTTTTGAAATAAATAATAATAATAAAAAATAATAATAATAATATTATATTTACAAATATACTTCGATTGTAGGTTGTTTGATAAATTAAATTACGCATTCTAAAAGCATAATGAAAAAGCTGGATTTTATACAAATAACATATTTTTTCAGCTACCCATCCGGCAAAAGCAAAAAACATAACTTTAGGTTTAATAAGCGTTTTTCCCTAGAGCTACTTTTAAGCACAGTAGCACTTCCCAATTGACTGGTTACACCTCAAAACCGTTGCAATCGCATTAGATTTAACAAAACGCATCAAATTCACTAATGGTGTTTGGATGCATTTCAATTTTAGCTCGCTAGGCAACCAATTGGCCGCAGTTTAAGCTTAAATGCGCTCATCATATTACGCATACGCAGCATGCGCCACCCATCGAAACAGCACAAAATGATGCAAATTGCGGTAGCAACAATGTTGTGTGTTAGTGTATGTGTATGTATCGCAGGGAAGAGCTGTCTTTCAGGTTTTGTTTTCGGTTTCTGGCACACGGCCAACAATTGCGGCGAATGCTCAAAATGCAATCGAGTGCACGCCACTCGGTCATTCATATTTTCAGACAACATTCGACGGTTTGGGTCGTCATTTGGCAATTCGACTGTTTCTGCATGTCCAAAATGCACACAACAAACCAACACACACACTTTACCCCGCCCGAAATAAAATTACATTCCATTAAAAAGTCATGCAGGCCGCGCGCAAATCAACATCAACTCAATGAACATAAATTGCCAGCGCCATTGGGCGGAGTTGGGCGTGGCGGCAAACCACCAACGGATCGATCGGCCTTCACATTGGCCGACACTGGCGACGCCTCGACGATGGCGACCCACTGACCAACCAACTCACTTGCCAACAATGCACATGGCCCAAAAAGGCTTTGCCACTCACACACACATACTCAATCCCACCAGGGAATTACTTCACGCACACACATGCACTTAAGGATTGTCAGTTCTTTGCACTGTTTCCGGTCAGTTCGTGTGTGTGCAAGAGGATTTAATTTCCAATTTCAAACTAACGGATTGATTGCGTACATTCTATCTGCGAATTTGACTGGAAATCCCATATTGTGTAAAACAAAGAAAATATTTTTACTTAATTGATTGCCCAGAAATTGATGCATGTGTTATTGAACATCTTTTGTTTTCGACTTGATGCGGTAATTAAGCTAGTCAGGTTTACAAGGAATCTAAGAACAAAACAATACATACAACAATGAGGTATTTGCTTTGTTCCATTGTAAATTGAGTAGCTTAAGCCCTCTACTGCTTGGAGTGACTATAAATGTTTAAAAGATCTATAAATAAATTTGAAGCTTTTGTTTTGAAAATCCTTGCAGTGGTTTTGATTGCATTTACCAATAAGTTCAGCTTGGTCATCATAAGCTTGAAACTTTTTTTAGACTGTTATATACTTTTTCCCATCCAACTTTAAAACATACCATTTGAACCTGATTGCTGTTAGTTAATGATGTTGAACCACTTACGAATCGGTTCGCTGATTAGTCTAATTAATTTTGAACTGAAAAACTGATAGCTTAGCAATAAACTCGATTACCTTATCAGTGATTAGCTGATTCGACAGCATGTAACCTAAACGCCGCCAAATTTGATACAGTTGCTCATGTGTTTAGTATGTGGGAATTGCTGATGGAGCAGCAGAGTGTATGTATGCGGGTGTGTGTGGTCAGTTTAAAAAAAAAAACCATTGGAGAGCACTCAGCTGTCAAATGAGGCAACATACGCGACTCTAGCAATTTTCTGCTGCGTTGGCGGCAAACACGCGTTAAGCTTTTTTTTCGTTTTCGTTTTTGTTGTTATTCGAAGCCCGAGTGGCGTTTTGCAGCTAATTAGAAAAAGCACACGAGAGAGAGAGGGAGCGAGAGCGCCGTGGAAGCTATTTGTAATCAACGTTAGAGTTCGAGATATTGCTTCTTGCTTGCGTCTCTAATGATTAGATGGCAAGTCTGGTCACGTAACTGCAACGGAAAGTAACGTAACTTAATGTTCGATGGGTTGAATGCAGGCCAACAAGAAATGTTTTTCGATCGATTTAGCTTACAAAGCCTTCGTCGCTTAATTGGTCTGCCGCAAATCGCGGACAATGTTTAAATTATGCAAGAATCAATCAAAAGCAGTCAATCACATTCTACCTCAAACCGAGCTCTTACTTTCTAGCGTCTTTCTTGGGCTTTTGCGTTGTGACTCAAGCAGACCCTGTGTGTGTGTCGCATGGCGTGTCAATTTCCGTCTCAACACGTTGATGTCGCAACATTTTGAAGCGACTTTACATCCACTTCCTCTTTGATGTCATGACATGTTGCCGGTCTGTGTTTTTGTGTGTGTGTGTGTGTGTAATCAGCAACTTGGCAGCTCAAACTACACACCCGCAACGCAACGCAACGCAATTTGCGCCACAGGAAGCCAATGGATACAATGATGTGCCTTTTGTGCCACACCGGCGCATACCAAATGCCAAAGCCAAATGTGAGGCAAGAGCTTAGATACGTACCCCCAAATGGCAATGACAATGGCAGCAATGGCACCAACGGCAGCAGCATGGGCAAACGAAATCCTGCCAGCAAACGTGATGATGTTTACATGCTATACAAATACAATTAATTCCACTTTGTGGACAATCTTTGTGCAACAGCAGCAGCATCAGCAGCAGCAAGCATTGGCAACGGAAATGTTGACATTGCCGCACGTTGTCTGCCACCAGGTAGCATTCGAGGCATTCAAATAACCCGCTTTTTGTGGCATTGTGCATTGTGCATTGTATGCAATTGCAACTGATGAACCGAAATTTCACCAACCGTTCAGGCGACAAGTTGTAAATGGCAATGTCAAAGGGATGCGGCTTCCACTCCCACACACACACACAGAGATGTACAATTTCGGATAACATTCGTAAGACATTAAATATTTAATATTTCAGCTAGAAATTATTTGAAAGTTATGAGTGCAAAAAAGTATTTTAAAGCTTAAACTTTGTTATGTGCCCCTGTGAATACTTATCCCTTAAGATAGCGGTTGAGTGTGCCCAGACTGGATTAGAGCTGTCACTGTTCACTTTTTGACCTTTTTTAATCAGTAAGCCGGCTTCCAAGTGACATTTACCTCTGAGTTTTAACCCTGGTGCAAAACTGATTTAAAGCCAGATGAAAAGAAAAATTCACACTGTGGGAATTTAAGTTTTCCCAATTCAGTGAACCGAATGAACATGAATGAATATAATGCAAAAAACAAATTATACAAATTGAGTTGGATTATGAGGGCTCATAAAGTCATTTAAATAATTTATGGCACATGCAATAAACGTCCGAAAAAAGCGCAGTTGAATGCGTTCATCAACAAGAAGACACCAAAACCGAAAGCAGCAATAAACCACCAAAAATGTAATGAAAGATGAGAATTTTCTTAGAGGTTAACGAAGTTCGAATACTCTTCTGAAAAATGACTAAGAAATAAAGTTTGAAACAAACATTGAAACGAAGCATTTATCATACCCTTCGGAAAGTGTATACCGAATAAAAAGGCAATTACATTCGCCATGTCGTGTGGTCAAATATGGGCGTCAGGCATTGACGTAGCCTTTGTCGCGGTTTTTGAGTTTCATCGCCGTGTCTGTGGCTCAGTCCATCTCTTTTCCTCTCTCCCTCTCTTTGTGTCTCTCTCAATGCAGCTGCAGACACGGCAACAGAAACCACAACAACAACAGCTGGCAAACTACAATGAATTGCGGATCATTGGACAGATTACGTTGCCTTTTTGTTGTCTGTTTACATTTGCATTTGCAATGAAGGAAATTGTAAATTAAAATTGCAGAAGATGCGCCCAAAAGCGAAAAGCGTAATAATAATAAACAATTCAAAGAGTTCAGGGTTTGATTGAAGTGCATTCACTGTCTGTGTTTTTTGGTTTTGTAATCGTGTCGCCAAACTTGAACTTTCAGTACATTAAAACTCAAAAGATAAAAAGATACTCATATCAGCAACAGTTTGATACAATGAAAGATACGAATTTTTCAGAATCGATGTGCAAACATTTTCAAAGTGATTGGGGAAGTCGTCAGTGTTCTACAATAGCAATAAAAGAAAGCGAACAGGAAACAAGATCAAAAATTAATCGGAAGGGTTGCCTTTAATTATTTGCTAAAAATACTTAGCTAAGATATTCAAGGCGACTTGGCATCAATTTCTGCTTAATCATTGTACGTGTCAACTGCCAAGGGAGGTGGACAAAAAAAAATATATATATATACAATATATACGTATAACAATACAATAGGAACAGCATCACATTCGCTGTAAGCAATCAATACAATATACACTCAAGCGACATCATTTGTGAAGTGTTGCAACACATTTTATTCCACGAACAACTAATTGAAAATTGTTGACTGAGAGCATGAGACGTGATACACCCTAGTATTCCAGGGAAAAAGGACTGTATTCATATAAATAATAAGTGCAAGCAATTGCGTAAGGCTCAAGCTTTAAAAATATATGAGAGCTGAAGGCCTCGACGCAAGCGCTCGGACTGATATAATTAATTATAATATTTAATTATTATATTATCTATTATAGTTAACTTTAAAAATAATAATACAAATATATGGACAATATTAAATTTTAAGTATAAACAAATGTTTAATACTATTAACAATACGCACAAGTGCAAATGATAGTCATTAATGTTTTCTGTTTCAACTTGTAGCATCAGGTATAAAATTCACATTCCTATCAGCTCACGTGCCTTAAACGCTGGCAGCGCTGCTTTTGCTTAGCTCATTAGCAATTGAATGCCATTAAAATTAGCATCTGTGTTGTTCATTCAATTATTGTTAAGTATTCATGATGAAAGCAATTAATGAGCCGAATTATGGCTAACGTAAGTATTCATTTCGATGATAAAATAAACTTAAGTTTAAAAAAATGAAACAAGAATGAATTCTCTAGTCAAGAAATCCCATACCCTTTACCCGTTACGTTACGCGTTCAGTTACACATAGATATTTCTTGCACTTTTTATATCTTAATGACTAAACTTCAATCTAAGATACACTACAGGGCATAAGTATTTTGACAACTTTACAGTAAAATCTTCTTATAGTAAAACATACTAAATAAAGTGTTTAGTATCTATGGAAAGGTCATTTAATTTCCGTTTGAATGATGCAGTAATGTTCTTAACCCATTGAGTACCCATTGAAAATTTTCCATTCTTGTATAAGTCATTTAAAAACTTTTTCCCTCGGGCTTAAACAAAAAATGTTTTGAAGCAAAAATTAATTAAATTTTATAGTTTTGTTAAAATCTCTTTGCTGTTTTTTGTAGGATTTTTGAAAATTGCTAAATTCTTTCAAAAATGTATTTTTAGTCTGGTGTTTAATGGTATAAATAACTGACTTTTAAAATTATAGAAAAAACCTTAAAGCCGCCTTCTTAACTCAGTTTACTAAGAAATAAACCAAGGTATCAACAATGTTCATACTTTTCATATTTAAATATGTTCAACTCGACCGCGCCATAATTAATTGGATGCTTGCCAAACTGTAAAACAGTATTGCAAACGTTGTAAGTTTTTTTGGGCCCAGCTGTATGCAACGGTATTTTTATAAGCAGTTATGAACGCTTAATATAACTCAGTAAGAAAAACACAATTTTCGGTATTTTTTGCTCTTTTATAAGGTTTAGTTTTTATTGAAAGATGTTCGTTTCAACTGCCTTATAACAAATTGATAATTTTAAGATGTTCGTTTGGTTGTTTTTATCGAATTTTCTCTGTATTTCAGCTTAAAGTGAAACATTCTGTTTTGATTTTTTATTTAGATGTTGTTCTTGTAAGTTTCGCTTTTTTAAGGATTTTATTTTCGGTTTTGAACAAAAATGTGAGATACCATTTCAACATTTTCATTACTTCGCTCTTGTTCTTGTTTGTTGCTTTGTTCTTTTCTCATTTCTAAAATCATAAATAGTTGCTTAATATGTAAAAATTATGTTGCATTGTTTGTTTGCTTCTAAAAAATATATGTTTTGCGAGTAACAACGATATGCAGAAATATATAATAATAATTTGAGTAACACATAAGAATCATAAATATATAGATAGATATATAGGTATAATTGGGGTGTTAGTTGTTTGCTTTGGTTTCTTTTGCTTTTTATTATGCTGCATGCTGATGCCTCTCAAAAAAAGTTGTCATTACTGTTATGTATGTATGTATATGTATAACAATAATAAGCTGCAAATTCAAGTGCCCCTTTTGCACAGTTTTGTTTTTTGGTATTAATGAATATATATATATATGTCAACGAGAGCTGTCAAGTCATCTTGCTAAGAGCTAGGTATTATTGTTAATTGTTTGTTTGTTAATAATTTGTTGCTGAACAGCAATAACAATGTTTCATATATATGTAATGTAATGTAACGTTTGTATGTATATCAGCGCGTTTGGGCTGTTTATCAATATATATAACTCTCGTTTGTTGGTTATTATTTAGTATTATATCGATTGTGTTTGTTTATTTGCTTCTTTTTTGTTCACTTATAAATTAAATCATCATCATAAACATAAAGTGTAATAATATAATATAGAAATCATCATCATCATCATATGTCTTAAATTTTTTTGTATATAAACATTGCAATAAAATAGAAACGTAAGAAACTCATGTGATTTCAAAAGTATTGAAATCTTTAAAGTGTTTTTGTTTTGTTATTATGTTTTTGGTTTTAATATTATAAATTCTTTCTTGCTTTTATTTTCGATTTACGGTATGCTTAAGCAAGTTAATTTCAAACATTTAAAACTATTACATAAAATATTCATCATCAACATATTAATCATAATGCATAACTCGAACGATTTTTTTTTTTTTTTTTTAGTATTTGTTTTGGTTTCTCCTTTGTGCTTAGAACTAAAAGTAAAATTTGCTTCTCAATAAACATAATTTTTCAAATTTTTGTTTAAACATTCTTTCGTTTCGTTTCTTTTTTTTTTTTTTTTGTATTTTTTGTTTGCACGCTTTTTAGCTTTTTGCTTGCTTGTAACTTAGAAAATAAATAATGTGAATTGCTAAGAAAACAGAATATTTTTATAGCAATTCGCTTTGTTTATTATCTGATGAACTGGCGCTGTTGTTGCCACCTTAGTAGGCGTGGTTGGCAATGAACAGGGAGCCGGAACCGGCACCAGCGCTGCCAGCAACGTATTTGCCCAAAGAAGCTTCACCATTAGCCTAAGAGAAAAAGAGGATTAGACAGAGAGAAAGAGAGAAATGTTAATTAATTTAGCCTTCTTTTTAATGTCCTAAATTAATCCTACGTACAATTTCCTTTAGATTAACCTAAGCCTACCACAAAAATTCGGCTCAACTTGTGCTGCGATTTTTTGTGGCATGGCTCACTGAACTGTAAACTTAATCTTTGCCCCGTTAAATTTTTTTTTTTTCGTTTTTACCTGCGGCAATTTTTCAAACTTTTCCACCCACCTCCCAAGCACGCACACACGTTGCACAAACTTTTTTTCTGTAAATTAAATTTACAAGTCTTTTGAGCCAAAAGTTTATTCGATTACGGCTAATTGCGCTGAAACTGTGTGCCCAGCTCCACAAAGGGCCGCAAAAAAGTTCAATTTTTGTTGCGCCTTTTGCGGAAGCCAGGGGCCCAATTCAAGGCTGACCTGGCACGTAATTCCAGTTATTCAATATATTCCTTGTGTGGGTTGACAGAATGTGTGTGTGGGAGGGTATGTGGGTGTGTGGAAGTTAACCAGGCTAGTTATTTATTTTTTATAAAATACAGGCTGCAATTTTCATGGCTAACATAATTAAAGACTGTCGCTGGCATAATGTTTTTCTTTTTTAAATAAAGTTTGGCATTGCAAATTAAAAAAAAAAAGTTGACAATTTTGCAGAAAATTAAAATTATAAATACAGAAAAATTATGAATTATGTCTAGGAGATTTTTTTGTTCTAGCTTAAAGTAATATAACTCAACTTTGACCTCAAGTTAAAAAATCATATATATATATTTTAAAAATGTTTTTATTATTAGAATTCTAGTTGTACGTCTATTTAAGGTAAGGTGTTTAACTCCATTGCAGTTGTGGTTGTGTGTGGAATGTAATTGTTTTTTGTGGTGCGTTCTGGTTCTGGTTTGAGCACTCGTAAGCCAATTATGCTGCAGCCGTTAGATAATTTTAAATGCACGTGCAGCTGCTGGAACTGTTCATGTGTGTGTTGGTGTGTATGTATGTGTTTGGATTTTAGTATTTGTGCGATGCAACAAATAGGCTCGTATTGCCTGCAAACGAGGGAATCGAACCAGCCACATATTTGCCTTGGCATGCCAATCCATTGGCCTGGTTGAAGGAAGTTTTTTTTGTGATAAGGATAAAATAAACAAAAAAGAGGAAAAGCGGGAATTGGTTTGGGATTAATACAAACAACAAAGCGTGCGTAAATAATAATAATAACTAAACAAAACAAACATGCAGTTTAAAGTAAAATTAAATTAGTATGAAAGGATAAATAGAGTTAAATATAATAAAGCGATTCAAAACATTAATTAATAGCGTTAGTCAGTAAGGAAATAATAAATAATCAAGTTTAAATGTAAAAAATGATTTTTAAAATAAAATGTTATCATAAACTGGGTATTTTAGTTTTTTTTGGATGCATTGTCACCATATTCAAAAGAAGTTTAAGAGACAAAGCTTTAAAATAGTTTAAATGTAAAAAATGATTTTTAAAATAAAATGTTATCATAAACTGGGAATTTTAGATTTTTTTGGATGCATTGTAATCATATTCAAAAGAAAAAGAAAAGCTGTATACAGCAGAATTAAAATAAAATGCATAGTTTAGTTTAAGTTTAGTAGAGATTAATCATAAGCAGCTTAAGAAACATTTTCAGATTATGATTAAGCAGTTTTTAATTAATTTTTAAAAAGCAAAAAGCTAAATAAAACAAGCAATTAAATACGACAAAAATCAATAGCATTTAGGGATTTAAAAACGTGCTCTTCATTGCAAATAAAATATATATTCATAGAATTTTAAAATAATAAAATTAAAAACAAAATTGATTTAGAGTCAATAAATATGATTATAAAATGATTATATTGCCATGCAGCTAAGCAGTCTAATAACGTTAATAATTTAAATTCCATGCAATGTCAGGGTTTACAAATTATGATGTGTATCGTATGCCAGACAACTGAAAAATTTTGGATGTTCTTTTGCTTGAGGGATATATCGCTTGATCACGTTTCGTTAACACAATAAGATGAGCTGAGAGTTCCATCTAAGGATCAACTTGATATTCTTTGACTTTCTTGCTACAGATTCTAGTATTTATGATCGGCAATATGAAGTCCTTTCTCGCCGGCAAGACTCTTAACTGAACCAGGTTCGTAGCAGCCATAGGATGCGAGTGCATTGGCCTGGGTAAGTAAGGTTTCATGTGGGTGAGTTAGGTTTCGTTAATGAAGTTGTACAAAAAACCTTTTAAGCCCTGCTACTTAGAACTAAACCAAACCGTTATATCTTAAACATAGCCCAAATCTCCATTAAACTAAAATGTATGTCAAACTTACCCTGGCGCGCTTCAGGAGCTCACCCTGACCGGCAGCAATGTTCTCCTTCTTGCCACCCCAGGCACGCAGAACGGAGGCCTGCAGGGCACGACCGTACGAGAAGGTCAGAGCCCATGGGCGGATCAGTGGAACACTGTTGATGGCGCTCAAGTTGACGGTAGCCTCCTCCTCGGACTGACCACCAGACAGGAAGGTCACACCTGCGCACATTATATTCCAATCATTAGTAAACAAGAATATGAAGGAAAGGTATTGAAGACTTACCGGGAACGGCGGCGGGAACAGTGCGGCGCAGGGCCGTGACTGTGGCGAGGGCAATCTCCTCGGGGGTGTTCTTCTTGGCGCTCTGACCAGCGGTGACCATGTTGGGCTTGAGAAGGGTACCCTCCAAGAAGACATGGTGATCGCTCAGGGCCTTGTAGACGGCAGCCAGAACGGTTTCGGTGACCTTCTGGGCACGATCCAGATCGTGCTCACCATCGGGCAGAACCTCAGGCTCCACAATTGGGACAATGCGCTCCGACTGGCAGATGGAGGCATAGCGGGCCAGCACATTGGCGTTCTCCAGGATGGACTGGTAAGAGGGGGTGTTCTTGCCGATCTTGAGGACGCAACGCCACTTGGCGAAGTCGCAGCCCTCAGCCTTGTACTTGGCACAACGCTTGGCCAGATCATCCAAGCCCTGAGTGGTGGACTCATCCTCGGAGCCCATCAGAGGTACAACACCAGTGTCGACCTTGATGCCGGGAATGATGCCCTTCTTCCTCAGCAGCTGGATGAAGGAGGTGCCATCATCAGCCTTCTGGTAGACGGTCTCGTCGAACAGAATCACGCCGGAGATGTTCTCCGCGAGCTTGTCGTCAGCGGTGAAGAGCAGCTGGCGGTAGGCGCGACGATTCTCATCGGTGTTCTCCACTCCAATGTCCTTGAGGCGCTTGCCCATGGTCGAGACGGACTCATCGGCGGCGAGAATGCCCTTGCCGGGTGCGACAATCTTTTGGGCAATGCTCTTGAGCTCCTCCTGCAGCTCCTTGCTGGGATAGTTGAAGTAGGTGGTCATCGTTGAGATTCGCGTATAGTTCTGCAATGGAACGCATTTTGGTTGTGTTTTAGTGTTACTGTGGAACGCAAACGATGGACTTGATACGCTTTTCAGCACTCGCAAGACTGTAAACTGCATTTGAAATTTGATAAGGTTTAAGAGCCAAAAGAGGGGAAGGTAAACTTGCGGTTTCTAAACCAAGAATTTTGACACTGAATCCAAAAAAATTAAACTATCAACGGAAATTTTGAATATCAATTTTGTATCTAAGGTATCTGAGTTAAAACTACAAAATAACTGAAATATGTCAAATTCAAATATACGTTTGTATGTATGTATATTAATCATATGATTCTTAACATTTTGAAGTCATTGCAAATGAACAGCTGTTTTCAAAGAGCGCAAAGGGCAAAGAGCATGCGCGTGCTGCAAGAGAGCGTTTAGCTCTTGGCAACATTATGCGAAGTAAATGTTGCCAAGCAGCAAAAAGCTTAAATTTCCAAACTGTTTGTAAATGTAGTTTTCAGCTTTCATATGCATATATGTGTGTAGTTTCAGTTTTATTGCTATCTATTAATCATATTCACAGCTGTTTGTAAAGAGAGAGCAAGAGAGCACACGTAACTTTACATATGTCAAACGTAATTATATGTTGCTAGCACTGTTGGCAACATTTGATTGTAAAATGTTTCTAGTGTACACACAATGTTGCCAAGCTGTTTTCTAAAGCTTTTGTTAAAACTTGTTGAGAAACGTGTGAAAATTTCTTTAAATTAACAAACACGGCACATAAAATGCTAAATTAGCATTTGCTTATGCTCAAAACTTGTCTTTAAATCAATAAAGAATATATTGGAAACACTTTAAATTCCTTAAACTTAACAACAAAAGTTGCAATATTGCAACACACTTGATTAATTATTGAGAGTTAGTCACTTGGTTTAATTAATTTTTTAGTTCAGAGCTCAGGCAGCTCAACCAACCTCTACAGTGATGTTTCAGTAACTGATTCGAGAGACGTTTGTGAATTTAACTACAACCTTAACTGATGCAATGACACCGAAGGGAACTGAAATCAGAGAAGGCATAAAGTGCGGTAGGCTGAAGCTGGCCGCAAAATTTGTGACGTGTTCACTTTCACTTTTATTGGCTGTGGACTGCGTGACGTTGGCAGCGCAGCGCATGCTCCAAAAACGGTGTGACATTGAACAAGGTCAGGCAACATGTTGCGTTTAACGCTGTTCGAAATGTTGCTGCGGCGAATTGGCGATGACGTGTTGCGCACAAAACGGTTAAGCAGTAGGCTGTCGTGTAGCGCGTGTGGCGCTCAAGTGTAAGCGAGAGGGAGAGAGAGTTGTGAAAGGGAAGCAAGTGTTAAAAAATAGACGTAGATACAATAAAGTCGCAAAATGTTGCTTGACTTGTTTGACATTGAAAAGCACGCAGCAAAAGTATGTATTGTAGTATTATACATATATGCATGTACATTGTACAAATATAATAAATATGCCACCAACTGATTAGCGCTTTAAGCCGCAACTGATAAGTCAATAAAAATGCATTTATTACACTTGTTTACATCGAAAGATAGTTTTAGTTATGTTTAAATAGGGAAACACTAGACATTTCAGATATTTTATATATATACATATATGCTCTATAAAGCTGATTCACTTAGTTAACACACACCTAGACGGGCCGGCAAACGATCGAAGACTGAAATCTAGACCAAAAAATACGACGAATAAATACATAAAAAAGATAGAAACTCGGGCGAGGCAGCCACAATAACAACAACAACATTAAATGCTGCTATCAAAAAACACATATGTGTGTATCAGTATATGTGTGTATATAAAAATAAAATAGACACATGTGCCCAAATGTCAAAAAAAAAAAACAACAACAAAAAAGAGCAGCTGCTATACATACAAACATATATAAAAAGAAAACAAGTTGATAAAATGAACACCAAAAAAAAAAACTTGACACACAAACAAATTGAAATTCTCGAATATTATGGAATCTTTGGAGGCAGCTTTAATATCGCCTGTTGTCAGGCAGTTAAACATTTAACCTTCAGACAAAACAAAGAAAACGAGCCCCCAAAAACATTGGAATCATCTTCGCACACAACTTGTTATCTCTTCATGAGACTTGTTTCAGGATGTTATTGTCAGCATAAAAACAGGTCCGGCCTCCAACGAACATTAACAATAGGTCAAAAGTACAACATACGATTGCAAACGCGTCAAGTTCGTCAGGAATTGACGTCAAAAACAGAGATAGCAGGGTGTAAGATAAAGAGCGAGAGGAATATGTATAGTGAAATGATTACAATGTAAGTGGGTTAATGCGTGGGATTAGCGTAGAAATATGGAAAACTAAGCTTATTTTGTAACTAAATGAATTTCCTGTAGCATATTCTAGATTTTCTGTTTAAAAATACTTTCATAAGTATTTCGGTAAAATATTTTTGAATAGATTTTTCTTTACATTAATAACAAAAATGTTATGACTAAAACATTAAAGAAAGTATCAATTATACCAATTACTTATTATCATAGAAACTCTTTAAAAATAAATATAAATAAAAAAAAAAAAGTAATTATAAGCAAACTTTTAAAAATTTGAACATTAAGTAACTGATTTTCTTGTTCTTACTGATACACACTTACATATATATAAAAAAATATTTTCAGTTCCTATTAGTCTTTATTCAAATACGAAGAACACAAATTATTCTTATCATTGTCTGATTAAATCAAAACTGAAAACAACTTAAAGTTCTCTCTTTGATCGAATTTCATTCACAAAACTTGTTTTTGTCCTGTTCAAGTTCAAGGGTTGATGCATCTCCTTGCTCTTACCTCTCTCTCTCTCTCTCTATGGATCACTCTCTTATGTAAAGCAATAAACTTGTCAAACGAATGTTGCGTGCTTAGCAAAATATGTAAAGAGCAGGATGGCATATGCATTTAACACTATCTCGCTTACTCTTTCCCATTAGATTGTTATCTATCAGCGAAAGAAAGATTTCTCAGGCCAACTGGCAATTGATGAAGTCAACAAACGCACAGCAATGACGACATTTAAATGAGAAACTAAACGATTGCCAATAAATGAACAATTAGATGTAATGCATAAAAATATTATATGTACAATATGTACATAGAACTATTTATATAAAAGATGTTCGACTACAAATTGCAGTTGAAACGTTGCCAACAAAGCAAATGAACTCAACTGGTAAGAAATCTATTGGCAATGAATGAAGGGAGGAACACTGCAACCGGTAAAACCGGCAATGGAACTAAGCCAAAAACAGTTATAAGTCATGGAATAGAGTATTCGACTTTCCTTATCAGCTACGAAGCATAGGTCAACAATGCAAACGATAAGGAAAGGTGCAAAAGTCGTATAGGAAAAAAAAACAACAAAGCAATTAATCATAAACTCAAAAATATTCCAACCGTTATGGAAAAAGCACACGCACACACACATACACGTGAGAACTTTCTGTAACTTTGTGTTAAGCTTTAACCAATGCAAAAAGCGATTACGAAACAAACTTGGAATTGTGTATAGAGAGAGAGAGAGAGAAAACGCAAAATGCACTGATATAACGCGATTACGAACTGCGCTTTTTCTTCATTCTATTATTTAATGCTGCTGTATTTGCATTTTATTACACAGACACAAAAACACTAACACTCGGTTGCACACTCACCGCTCTGGAAAAACTGTGTGTGGGTGTTTTATTTTCTTTTCTGGTTACTGCTGCTGGCTACCGGCTGGCTCTGCTGCTGCTGCTGCACTGGAGTTAAGTAGACGACGCTTATATTTTCGGCGGCGTCGACGTGAAATTCCAAAGCGAAATAAGCAAAGCGGCAGCCGAATGTAGGCAAACGAAACGTCAAAAGGTTGTTTGGAGGTCGTTCGGTGTTGTCAAATCGCGACCAACTTTGTGACTAAATGGAAAATACCAAAAGCATGCGGTATATAAAAGCTTGAGGTTCGTGGCTTGGGTAAACTTGCTTATTGGGCCAATAATATTGGCGCATTATTCGCCTTAAGCTTGAACAGCTGTGTTCGAGCTTCGATTGGTATTTGCACTGCTTGCAAATGCGTGGCACTGCTTGGTTTGTGCTGCTTGCGGCGCTACAATTTGAATTGTTGGAACATGAATTTGATTTAGAAATAAAGAAAAAAAAAAAAAAAATAAATAAAAAATTATGAAAAATAACAATTTTGAAACTTGTTTTTTTTTTATAGGTTTAATAAAATTGTTTTCAATTGAAAACCTTACTCAAAGCGTTTAAAATAAGTAAAATCCCATTATTAATCAGCTCTTTTCATAAACAATATATTCATTTAACATGTGTTAATTTTTCCATAACATTTTGTAATAAATATTTACACATTTATAAGCTCACTAATTGCATACACACTCGATTATGAATAACAAACATGTACTTATCTGTCCATTTAACACTATTTTAAATGTATATATTTGATTTAAGCATTCAACTGATAAGTGCAATCAATTATGATTTGTAATCCTTCAGATTAGCGCACATAAACAGAAATTACGATTCTATTTAATGGCAACACAGCAAAACAGGCACACAAAAGAATTGACCATTAAATGCGAGCCCCCCTTTTGTACCACATTGTAAACACTAGCAAACATTAACAAAGCACTTGAAAACATGCCTGACCTCCTGCAATGTAAAAGGACTCAACCTAAGCACACGAACAAACATGTATGCCACAAAACAGCTGATTAAGAGAGAGCGTGAAAGGAGAGAGCATACAATATTTCCCATTATTTTATAAATAAAAAGAGAACAGCAACGATTTCGCTCTCGCTGTGTTTGATGTTGTTCTTGGCATAGTTTAAGCATCCTTATGTTGGGTCAAGATTTAAAGACTTTGGTCGAGGTGAAGTTAAGCAAATGTATAATTAGGTTAAAGTTTACTTAGTCTTAATCTTAAGTAAATACTCCTTTTGGTACTTGCTTAGTGCTCTTATCTAACGCAGCAGCCGAGCAAACAAAAAAATAAATATGCCGCTCTCGCTCTCTCACTCCTTTTTGTTTGTCCTTGCTCTCAACTCGATTCGTTCGCCTGCATACTTCGTGTGCTGTCTAAGTCTTTAAATTTTGCGGCGAGTTCAGTGTGTTCGCATTTGGTCGCCAGTTTGAGTTTCAGTTCAAATTCGTGCGTCGGCCGGATGAGTTGTGTGGCAATCGCGCGGCTTATGACAAACAACCACACGTGTTGCATTCGTCTCACTCACAAACATAGAAGATATACACGCACACAGACGCGCTTCGTACGCAAACACGCGCAAATTACGTTACGTATACGTCGTGGCTGCCATTGCCCTCAAGCGGCAACAACAATTGTGTGCGACTGTGAATCAAAGCAAGAAAATTATGTGAATTACAAGTGAAGTGCAAACAGAAAGAAAATAAAGCAAAGTAAAACCTGAGTGCTAAAACAAAAATTAAGAAGCAAACAAAAGTATCCGAGTAAGCGCTTAAAGCTCCAAAGCTACAACAAACGGAGGCGGAGAGCATGTTAAACGGTTCGCACAATTTTGGTAAGCACAAACGCCCATAAATCTTGAGCGGAGCAAAATAGTATGCTATAGAGAAAGAAGCAAATAAATACATACATTTAGATGTATGCTTGGATGTATGTGTGTTTATGTGGCACATTGTTTTTTTGTATCCTTGCGGTTTCATATGCAGATTTCTTCTTCATCTTTTTTTGCTTTCTTGGCAGCCAAAATGCGTAATATTGAGAAATTGATGAGTGCTTTGAGCAGCCAACAGTCCAGAAGAATTCTCCGCCCTTTCCCCCCCTTCTGTGCGCCCCTTCTGTGTTCTGTCGCTGCCTGTGGCAGGCACTTCATTAATATGCAGCAGGCGACAAGGCGAATGCTGTGCGTTGTCAAGTCAGCCAATGCTGCCGCCACTCTGCAGCACACATTTTCCATCCATCTACACACACACAATGCCATTAAATATGTGTTTGTGTGTGTGTGTTCTGTGAACCTTTCCTCTGTGTGTGCATTTTCTGAGAAGAGTATCCTTTTGGCTGCTCCTTGCCTGCCTGCTCCTCGCCAGATGATAATGTTGATTTTTGCCTTCCGCAACAATTTGCTTTGAACTTTGAACGCTCAGCTTTCGCCAAACCCTCTTCACCCCTATTGCTTATCCCGCCTTTTCCTTGTCGCCCTGTTCTCTCTTCTTGTTGTTGGCAATAATAAAATGCTTGTTACCTTTACCAGCAGGTGCCTATGAGTTGTATATGGATGGCCCTGATGTCTCTGGCCATCGCTTGAGCCTTTTTGGCCTCTTGTTTTGTTGTGTTCACATATTTAACTTTATTGTTTTTGTTTGTGCCGTAAATAAATCCATCCCATATCATAATTGGTTCCTTTCGGCTTTCGGCCTTCTGCTTTTGAGCTACATAATTATAATTAACGATATTGTTTTGGCATTATGATTTGGACTTGGGCAACAAACAGCATGTTTACTGTCTAGACAGGGATTTAAATTCAAAGCCTTGTGGCTCCGGTTTCCCCAATGGACTATTAAGGCTAGCTTTTAAGTCTAACACGTGGATGCCAGCATCAAATAGATAAAAGTTTATTGTTGTCTAACATGAATTGAGCTTATACAAAATGTGTTTTTTTCTTCTCACCATTAAAGGCATTTAAAGAAGCAGGATTAACGTGTTGATTGTGAAGCTCTGATGAAAAGAATATTAACATTATTAACGACATAAATATTTATGGAAGTATTTCTTTTTGGTTTAAAGATGATGCATTTAATTAAAAAGTATTTTTTTTTTTGTAATCTTTGCATATTTTTAAATTTAATTTAAAGTTCTACATTAATTCAAATCGAAGTTGTGCTAAAATTGATTAATTTTAAGATATCTGATGTGTAAAAGTAGGAAAGTAAAGAGAAACAAAATTTACTTTGAGGTAGAATGAGAAAAAATATTAAATATTAAATATATAAAACTAGTCTTTTGCAAAAAATCTTAAAACACCTTTTTTCAGACCGTTTGAAACTTTTTTTGCAATCAAAAACTCATTGCTACTGTTATACAAATATTTATTTACTTAAACAAACATATAGTGTTTACATATGGCATTCGAAGCAAAAATGTCAAATTAAGTGATTTTATACATTTTTGTGCATGTTATTTTGAATGTGATTGATCCAATGCGAAGCCGGATAAATAAAATTGTTAAAAGAGAACAGAAATCTGTAAATTCGATGTGCTGTATATTAAAATAACAGTTAATAAAATAATAAATGAAGCCCATTGTGATTTAATACAAAACGATTTAAAAATATTATTGCATTTACTTAAAACAACTGCAAATATACGATTCAATCAAAAACACTTAAAACAATTAAAAAATATACATAATTCAAATTTGGAGCGTGATAAAAAAGCAATAAATGCTTATTAATAACAATTTGAAAAATCGTTCAATTAGTCATTAAATGTAGATTGAAAAATTACAGGAAACATAAAATAAATGATAAATGCCATTACTTGTTTTTTTCCCTGCTTTGAAAAATATAATTAATGGCTAATATCATAATTTTTATAATCAATTTCGCTTAGCATAATAGTGTGATGTGAAGAGAGCGAAAGGGCAGGCATTTAAACCTTTTAGCTTTTGGTTAGCAATTGGTTTTCAACTCGTGCATAAATTATGCATGCCAAAGGAAAACAAATCCAAAAAAAGAAAAAGAACAAGGAAAACATGCAAAAGCGCTAAAGCAACAGAGCAGAGAGCCAAGCCAAATCAAACAACAGCAAACAAGAGCAGAAACATGAAAATGTTGTAAAAATTATTTCAATTCTGATTCTTACGCACGCATGCCTTTACATACTCTTACTTGCTTGTTGTTGTTGTTGTTGTAGCCCTAAAAAGTACACACATATTTGTATATATATATGAATGTATTTGTATTTGTATTTGCATTTGTTCAGTTTTGTGTTCAGCTTCAGTTGTTTACTGCCAACACAAAAAAATGAAATGAAATAAGCACAAAATAACCCAAAAATAACAGAGAAAGAAAAAAGCTTGTATAAACATATTCAATATATACAACATCAGGTGCTGCTGTGTAGTTGTTTTTTTTTACTTAACTTTGTCCGTTTACCAAATTATACACTTACTCTCCGGCACAAAGAACAAGAGGCGCCATTTTATGTTGTCGGGTTTTACTTTCAATTAATTTATGCTGTATGCTTACTTTCACTTCCCTTATGAGTTCTTATTGAGAGTAAAAATTGGAATTTATCGCTTATGTAAATGGTTTTCGGAGAAAGGGTAAACACATATTTCGTTTAACTTCAATTAGCTAAAGTACTTTTTTATATGTGTGCAGAGTTTGGGATTTATTTTTACTCTCAAGACATGTGAGAAAAACGAGGTCGCTTTGGTGATATGATTGAGTGTCGCCTGGCAGATACATTTACATAAAGAAAATATTTTTCTTTCATTTAACTCGTGAGTTTTTCTTTCATTTTTGTGATTTATTTTGTTTTGCATGTTGAAAAGGCTAAGAATATTATTTTACATTGTAATGTTTAAAACATAAACATTAATTTATATTGTCAAAGAAATAAAACAGAAAATTTGTAACGCTTATTTTGCAATATATCAAATTTCATTTTATATTTTTTTTAAACATTTGATTTAAAGGATAAATTTTTATTAAAATATTATTGTTAAAAAACTCATTTAAAATATTCTTCATTTTACTTTTCCAAGGATTTAATATTAGTAACATACTTTTTTGGTCTCAAACAAGTTACATTTAAAGGTTTTTCTGCTTGAGCTGAGTTTATCTTGCCTCAAGATCAGTTCAAGTAAAGCAGATTCCTTGTAAGATTTTTATGATGCTTATTAAAATGGAAAATTGTTGTCAGTCGGACAGATGTTTAAGCTTTTTCAAGCAACAGAGAGCTTGAGGCAGAACGTCAAGCTCTATGCTGCTGTTCCTTGATTATTATTATTATTATTATTATTGCTGCTATGCATTCAAGTCAGCAAATTTTGTGCTCAGCTTATGGCAAACACTTTGGCTGGCAGGACCCCCAAGGAATGCTCTCAACCCACTGTGTGCAAAGTCAAAGCGTGCAAAATTTGTAAGCAAATAGGAAAATTCTGTGCAACTGATGGCTGGCAACAGTATTCGTATTGAATGGAATTTGGTGCCGAATGAATGCCAGTGAATGTAACTCAAATGAAAAGCAGCAACAAGCAGCAAAAGCAGCTAGAGACTGAAGTAAAGTGGGTTGATTATAAATAACGTTAAGTAAGCGCACATGAATGCATTTTGATTGTCTGCTGTATAGTTTACGGCATGCTTCCTTTCGCTCCTTCGCTGCGCTTGGAAGACAAGCTTGCAAAGCTCGCGAAACGAGACGTTGCTGGCTTTGGCGTGGGAAGTCTTTATATTTTTGGGAGAGACTCGCTGGCAGCGTCAGCTACTTCCTTAAATGCCTCGCTAATGTCGAAAAGAAATGTATATTTTTATTATTATTTTTATTTATTTGCTCGCTACACTTTGTATAAAAATTCCAACTGCACTCGCAGTCGCAGTCAACGACATCAACAACAACAACGCTGAACGACGACGTCGCATTTCCTTGCGCTTCGCTTTTTGCTTTTTCGTTGCTTTCCTCCTTTCGGGTTTTTTTTTCTTTTCTTTTTTATATGCGCTGTTCCTTTTTGAGGCCATGCAAAATAATGTTTTATATGTTGCAATAAATGTACGACTCTCTGCATGCCGCGCCATCCACCCACCCACCCCAAAAGCCACCCACTTCCCTCACTGTCGCAGCATGACATTCGCATTCGCATTCGTAACGGCAACGCGCATACGCAATGTTGTACGCAGTTATCCTTGCGCCCATTTCGTCTGTCTCCCAGCAAGCTTGCATCTGGGTGTCTGTGTTGGTGTGTGTGTATGTTGCATGTTTTTGCTTCCCACTTGCCAACTGACAAGCTACCCAAAATTGTGTTGTACTCACATACGAGTGGATTCCCTAGAGTTTATACTCCTTAATATCCATAGAGACTGAAAAACTGTTTGAAATCTGCTGCATACAAATATTTAGGCACTTTACTAATTGACAAAGGCTTCGTTCAAACACATTTTTGAATTATATATATGAAATTTTAAAGTTTTACCATGGGAATTCTTAACTTTTTGGCAGGACTTAATTCAATTAAAGTTAGTTTAAGGTTTACAATTTTTTTTACGTGAAAAGGTTTATAACGTTAAGTCGTAAAGGCTGGCCTTTAACTTGTTTAAATATTTGGGTCAATCTTTTTAGTCAATCTTTAATACTGGCAACAACAATAATTAGCAATAATTTTTGAGTGTTTTTAAAATCTTTTCCTTTCTATCCTATAGTTGTTTTGACAAGAAATAGAATTTCTAAACACATTGCAACACAAGTGCACCACTCTCTAGTCATGTTGTTATATTTTTTAAGCGTTCTCAAAAGCAAATAAATAAAAATATTAAAGGAAGCTATAGGTGCACCAATACATAAACAATACTCAATTTGTTCATTTGTTTGTTTCTGTTGAAGCCTTTAAGTGTGCCTTTTATCTCGACATTGATGAGCAGCAAAAAAAAAGTTTGAACAGCAAGGCAATTTAATTAAAGATCAAATGTTGGGGTCCTTCAGTTCCTGTCACTGACACACACACACACTTATACACACACATAAATGTTTAACGAAGCGTTCGATGTTTTCGATTTTGCACTCGCTTCTTGTTTGTTTGTCACTCGCTGTTGTTGTTGTTGTTGCTGTTGTTGGTGTTGCTGTTGTTAACCCAATAGGCGCTCATTTAGGCCTTTTGCGTGCCAATGCTTTGCTTTTTGTTGCTGCTGTTCCTGTTGTTGTTGTATTAATAATTCGTGCGTTTCGCTTGTGTCACGTTTTGCATGACAAGAAATTCGCTACGCGTTGTTGTCGTTTTTCTTGTCACTGTTTGTTGTTGTTGTTGTTCACGTCCTTATCGACAATGTCAATTTTTCTGCATAATATTTTGGTTAAAGCCAAGATATATTAAAGAACTTACGGCTAGGCAACGACACAAAAATAAAATATATATAAGTATGAAATGTGCCTTAAAAATAGTCCAAGAAAGCGGAAAGCAGAAGCACAAGGATAGCAAACAGAGCAGATAAGGTATCCTTACTGAAAAGTTTTTTTGTAGAGTGGAATGTTTTCATTTTGTGCCCAAGCAACAGACCATGAAAATCAACATACGAATTCGTGTTTCTTTCCTCTTCCACTTCCCTGCACACACACACACATAGAGCTTCATCTGAACAAAATGCATATCAGGCCGTTGCCATATGAAGTTTGCGTAAATAAAAAAGAAAATGGTGAATTGCAGAAAAGAATGAAAACACAAATAGAAAAATGTTCCAACTGTCAATGCTTAAGAATATGAACATGAATACACACAAAGCTAACAATAATGGAAATGTGACGCTTTCTATTGGCATTTTTAGCTGCAAAATCATGAAGACAATATGCTAACAGTCAGATAGATACTATCACAATAGAACTAATGATCTGAATGAAAATTGATTTTTGACTATGGACAAGTTTCAATTTGATTGGTAAAAACTGAAAAATAATGCACAAAGGAAAATTTTATCATCTTTATTTTGAATGACATATGACATTTGAAAATGAAATGTATGTTGACATTAAGTTCACACAAATGACAATAAGCTGATAAAACTTAAAGCAATCAAATATTCAGTGACAGCTTCAACGTAAAAAAAACATTTGAATTCTTGTTCTTATTCTTTAAGATCCAAACTGAGCTAAACAAGTAAGAAAGGACATACTCATACCCATTATGGAACGTGAACAGTCATTTGTGTGTATTCCTGCACATAGAAAACCACCAAACTTCTAACTGCGATACCTCCTGTGTTTTTTAACCGCTTTAATCAAATTTTTTCAATCATGCATTATTTTCTTTAAAGCTTTAAGCCTTATCCTTATAGGAAACCAGAAGTGTTATCGATAACATTTAAAAATCTTGTTGTTCTCATGGTATAGAAGAGATTTAGTTCCAAAGTTTAAGTCTCTAGCGCTTATAGTCTTTGAGATCGACGCGCTCATACAGATAGACGAACAGACAGACTTGGCTATATCGACTCGCTGTTGATGCTTATCAAGAATACATGTGTATACTTTATGGGGCCGGAGATACTTTCTGCTTTTATACACTTTTGAACAAAAATATTAAAACATTTTTACCCTTTTTATGGGTTACGATTGAAAAAAATATAAGGATTGAAAAAATTTTTAAATGGATAATAAATTTTTCGATGAAAGAATTTTTTAGAATAAGTTTTGTAAATTTTCATACTCATCCCACGCTTTGCGGCACATAAGTATGTACCCAAGTCATTTAAAATGCAAAGCGTTTGGCATTTCTTTTGCACGCAAGACATAAACAATATTATCACTGCAATAGAAAAGTTTTGCATTTTACTTATATTTGCATTCGGCGTTCTATGAAGTCGACTTATGTATTAAAAACTATTAGAGTAGTTTAGTTTAGTTGAGTTGACAAACTTTAATTTGACTTTCGCAAAGAAAATTGAGAAAGCCGAATTCAGCTAAAAACGGAAGGAAACAAAAACAGAGCACTCAGCGTTTGGGAAGGTGGAATGGCGGTGTTTTGTGGTCGGTCAATACCCTCGACAGCTGTCGGCAACTGTGGCTTACTCATATGCCACTTGCAACCCATACGGCCCACACAGGCCAACGATGGCTTCAATTTCTTCTTTTTTTTTTTTTTCAACATTTAGCGTCTTCTTTACCCACCTTGGCAAAAACTTTATTTCGCCCTACTAAAGTCGTGGAAAAAGCGAAAAGAAAATCTAAACCCCTCAAATTTTGGCAAGAACTTTTTTCCTCTTCCTCTCACTCGGCCTGGCTCTCACTCTGGCACACTTGTGTGTTTTTGGTGTCGCTATATGAACTTTTGGCCCACTGTGAAAAACTATTTAAATTTAGTGTTGGTCGCTTTTTTTGTTTTCTTTTCCTTTTCTGCCTGCTTTCGTATTTTTGGTTTTGATCCGCGTGCTGAAAAAAAAAAAAAAAAAAAAACAGAAAGAAGGAAGAAAGTTTTCTATAAATAATTTTAGCATTTTTATTGTGCATTTTTATGCATTCGATATCGAAGTTGGCTCTGGAAATAAATATGAAAAGTTTTATTTATGTTTGGCCCCCCAAACTAAGCCGGATAGAGGATTCCAGTAGCTGAGAGCTGAAGAGCTGGAGTAGCAAAAGCCTGTGGGCGTTATATTTATGGCATTTGTTTGCCAACAAGTTTCAATAGCTCAATCACGCCATCGGCGCAGCCAAACAAATAGAAATCACATGCAATATTCTTGATGTAATCATACTCGTCTCTATATGTGTTTTAAAACTCTTGCAGCCTGAATTCTAATTTGGATAATAAATGTGTAGTCAACATCAACATAACATTGATTTGTAAATGTTCGTTTGCTTTTGGTTTGAACTTAACTTTTCGGCTTTAAGCAAACTCATAAGTTAGACATTCTGTGCAAGGATATATATTTGTCGGCTTTGCCGAAAGCAGCTGTTCGTATATGCTTTATTTATTTATGTTTTTCATTATCTTCCTATGGGGCAGTTGGAACGAGAAACATCATCAATGTGAGTGCTTCGTGGCTTGTGCTGAGCTGCTAGCTGCTCCTGGGGGCAATGAAATCGCGGAAGCCGCCCAAGGTTTGTGGCCTCAACTGCTTGACCCTTGTCTACATACCACTGGTGTTGCCCATCCTAAGATGCACAGCTGTCGGCACCGCCAGCGGCAGCGGCAGCGCGAGTGGGAGTGCGAGTGGGAACGGGGACTTCGACTATCGCATGCAACGTGTGCGAAATGTGTTGAAGGAAGTGCCGCTTATCGATGGCCACAACGATTTGCCCTGGAACATTCGGAAGTTCCTCAAGAATCAGCTGAAAGACTTTCACTTTGGTGGAGATTTGCGCGAGCTGGCGCCTTGGTCATCGAGTGCCTGGAGTCACACAGATCTACGCCGCTTGAAAGAGGGCATGGTCTCTGCACAGTTTTGGTCCGCCTACGCACCCTGCTCCTCCCAACACTTGGATGCAGTGCAGCTGACACTCGAACAAATCGATCTAATACGCCGCCTTGTACAGCTCTATCCGCATCACATGGCACTGGTGAACACCGCAGCGGGCATAGAGCAAACACATCGCACTGGCAAGATAGCCAGCCTCATAGGAGTCGAGGGCGGACATGCGATCGGGACAAGTCTGAGTGTTCTGCGCATGTTCTATCAGCTCGGCGCCCGCTATCTAACACTAACACACACCTGCAACACACCTTGGTGAGTGGGAAATTAAATTAATTCTGGGTGGATTATTTATTTGCTTATTGCAGGGCGGACTGCTGCAAAGTTGACGAACCTGGCAAATATCCACACATAGGTGGACTTTCACAGTTCGGCAAGGTGAGCTACAGATAAAGTGTTAAGGAATATATTACATATTTTTTGCTCACTTTTATTTTTTCTTACTCTTTCATTTAAATAATCAAATATCAAATAAAGTATGGAAACTAATGCAATTCAAAAAGCAATCACTTGCAATTGCACTTTAACATTTATCCATAACATATTCAAATTTATTCATAGATAAATTGTAAATCCTGTACATATTTGTATTTTACTTTGTTTTGTATTTTAGTTTTGCTGGTTTTGGATATTTTTGTTAAGCTTTAAAATCAAAAACCAAACTCAAGTAAATTTATTGCATTAAATTTTGTTTACTGAGTGAATGCACTTCATACAAAATCGATGTGAAAAGGAAAGAAAATGCAAACAGGCACGCCAATCAAAACAAATAAATTGTTGAGCTCCTGGCATATCTAATAAACATTTCTTGGAAAATAGCTAATAAGGTTCAGTTAACGCCAGAAGCTTTAAAGTTTGAGATCACAAATTATAAAAAATGCAATAATCATCGTCCGTCCCATAAAAATAATAATAAAAATAAATAAATAAATTGTAATGCAATAAAAACCATTTTATGGCGCATTTAATGTTTTCAACGCACTAGAAAACTCTAAAGTTTTCAGTGACTTCATTATTTTTTTAACATTTCCTTTATTTGCAGCTTGTGGTAAAGGAGATGAATCGACTGGGCATGATTGTTGATCTGTCACATGTGTCGGTGCCAACAATGCTGGATGCATTGGCTGCCTCTCGAGCACCGCTTATCTTCTCGCACTCGTCGGCACATGCCATCTGCAATAGTTCGCGTAATGTGCCGGATCATGTGCTGCAGCGAATTGTACGTTGTTAAGACAATTAAAATGTTGACTTTGGTTTTAATGCGCCCCTTTTTACTTTGTAGGCCATTAACGGTGGTTTGGTTATGGTTGCGTTTTATCCGCACTTTGTCAGCTGCTCTGGCCAGGCAACGCTGCACGACGTTGTGGGTAAGTGTGTGTAAAAAGGTTACGTATACTTAATTTACAATTAAACTGGTTTACTTTAACAGCGCATATTAACCACATACGTGATGTGGCGGGCATTGATCATGTGGGCATTGGTGCAGGCTACGATGGCGTCAACCTGTAAGTAAAGGAAGAGACTTTTAAGCAAATGAAGTTTTAAGCTTAAGAATTCCAGTCAAAAATCAAATTGCTGGCATTTATTAATTGCAATACAGTGATATTTGATATTTGATATTTGATATTTGTGATATTTGACTCTTTGATTGAAATTTTTGTAGTGTGCCCAAAGGCTTGGAGGACGTCTCGAAATATCCACATCTGTTTGCTGCATTGCTGGAGTCGGACAAGTGGTCAGAGGGGGACATTGCCAAGCTCGCTGGCCGGAATCTCATACGCGTCTTCAAGGAAGTCGAAGCGGTGAGTATGCAAACAGTAAAACATGCCACGACAAGCTTTTCGTTTCTAGTTTTTGGTTTTATTTTTGACCATTGGCATTCCAATGTTCATTGTGTTCGCATTGGCAACAATTTCTGCACGTGTGTGTGAAAGCTACCTGCAGATTAAGGCTAAGTCAGAGCTCTAAACAAAAGCGCATTTCTTGGCCAAACAAAAAAGCACGCCAGTTGTTGAGCCAGTGTTGAGCAACCCCCAAGATAAACCAGCATCTGCAAAAAGGAGCTCCAGTGGCTGTTGTTGCATTCCCGGGCTCGCTTGTTATTGCACTTGGAAAATTCCTTTCAAAGGATAAAGAGAATAATGTGGCTTTGCAATGGAATTTGCACATACTTGGTGCGGAAAGAAAGCAGGCCAAGAACGAACGAGAACGAGAGGACGAGGACTATGACTAGCTCTGTGTGCTGTGGCGTCGAAAAGACGCAAGTCGTAAAATAATTTTAAAAGGATTTTCAAATGGTTATTTCGATATTTATACATGAGCATGACCAGCAACCAACAGTCAGGCAGCCAGCAGCTAACTGAAGCTGAAGCTGAAGCCGAAGCTGCTGCAGTTTGTTTGCGGATGTGGTCAGTTTGTTTGCTGTCTGCTTGGTCGGCCAGGATCGTCATGACTACTCTACTACAACTACTACTACGGCCAACCAAACTACTGTTTGTTCCTTTCTTTTCGTCCATTCACTGTTGCTGTCACTGAAGGCGAATGCTGCTACTCCAGTAGCATTCAATTTAAATCAATACGCAATGTCCGACTCTATTCTCTCTTTCTCTTCTTTTCTCAAAGTATCTGTGTGTGTGTGTGTTTGTGTGTGCGTAAGAGTCTCTTTGAGCTAGTAGTTACTCCATTGACTATGAATGCCACTCAATGTTTAGCACCATTCAGCTAAAGATTCCAAGTGAGTTTGTTTAGCAGTCGACTGACTGCCTGCCTTAAACGTTGACTCAGCGGGCTTGGTAAATGTGCCAAGAATTTCCATGTGCAACAGTGACAGAAAAGTACACTTGATGCATAGAAATGCAGAGTTTTATGAGTTCCATAAGATATAGTCAAGTTTTTCACATTATTCAAGTTTATTATTTATTTGGTATACTGCTAAGTACATTATCATCATAGGGGGAGATTATTTTAATCTTAAGAAATATCAAAGCTTAAGAGCTTTACTAAATATTCTATTCTGCGACCTCTTTTCTTTGCTGTCGCTTCGTTATCTTTGCTTTTAAAAATTGCCTTAGCTAAGAAAACTAATTTAAAAATGTCCGACTTTAGCGACCACGGTCATTTAAAGATTTAATAACAAATATAAATCATACGCCCCCTTGAACATAGCTGCTCACATTTTATTGCTTTTGCTCATTATAGAAACCCCCTTGCCGCTTCGTATAAGTTGATCCAAACTAAAAAAAAAAAAAACGAAATGCCACAGCATTATTTTTTTTGTTTTTAATTTTGCGCTTGTCTCTCCCCTCGTCTGTGTGAAACTTTAATCATATTCTCTTTGGCTCTCTGATGTTGGTGCGTTGTCGCTGGTGCGTTGCCTCTGCCACTGTCGTGAGTTGGCTGACGCCTTATCTGCCTGCAACATTGTAATTAGTTTTGGCTCTGCGCTTCCTTTCTATGTGTGCATTAAACAAAAAGTAAACTGCACCCCAACAATGGCTTCTCTATGTGATTACAATGCTCATTTCTCTATATATATATACATATACTTACTTAGTAATATGTTTGCCAAAGGGGTGAAAAGGGGCGTGGGCGCGAATATGATTGTGTGGGCATTAAAAAAGTGTTGCCTACTTTACAGAGCAAGTGATTAAAATCGCAGCGCAACGCTTTTATTGCATTTTGCACTCAGCAGCAACAGCAGCGATAATAAAAAGAAAGGGGAATACAAATATATGAATAAAAAGCAAGCATATCGTAGTAAATATAAATATATATTACAGCTTTTACTGCTGTTTATTGTATGGCATAATGCTCATTAAGTATTGTGCTCGTGCATTGTTGCCACTTTTTGTTAACTCTGCCACAAAGTAATTAAAAATGTTGCCAAGCGCAATTTTTATTTTACTCTACGCTTGCTTTCCTTTTTTTTCTTTCTTTTTTTTTTGTGTATTTTGGCTTGTCTCAGCCTAAAGCTAACCAAAATCAAAAGGTTCTTATGCAAGCGCCGTATATTGAGGTCGTTGGCCCAAATATGCCATAAAATATATATTATCGCAAAGCAGCGTCGCCTGTAATGCAATTAAACGAACACAAAAACCGGTTTAAATGTTCAATTATTAGACGCTTAATGCCCGTTCCCTCTGGAGAGTGGCCAAAGAACACCAGGCGCTGACTGGTCCAGTAAGTCAACAGGGACACACTCGTTTTGCATGTGTATTTTTGTGTGTGTGTGTGTGTGTGTGTCTGGTGTTGGTGTCTGGTGTTTGGTGTTGGGTGTCTGGTGTGGGCGTTGCCATCGTTGTGATAATTAAGCAAGTCATAGAAATTAGGCAAAAGGCCATTTTAATGATTGTCATCTCTTGTGCACACACACAGTCTTACTCACTCACTCATTCACTTTCTCTCTCTCTCTCTGACGCCTCTTTAATACCCTTTTATGTTCAACACACGCTTGAGAAATGCGTATTTGTGTTCCAAATTAATTGTTAAGCTCATATTTCGCTTGGTTGCATATCATTTTGAAGATTTTATATGGCTTGTAATAAAAGACAGCATTTATATTAAATTCATTTAAATTTTCTTTTTAACTTTTTTCAACTTTCACTTTTACTAACTTCAACTAAAACCAAATTTTATGTAAGTTCCATTCGCTGCCATTAGGCCAAATAAGTGTGTCGTTGGTATAAAAATAAGCGAAATTGGGGCAATAGAGATTTGAGGCAGCTCATGGGAATGCCTTTTAGTTTGGTTCATGCTGTGGCGCCTTTTCAATGCGACCCAACAACAACCACAAATGACAGTGGGTGTGAGTGGTGCTGGTGCTGGTGGTGGTGGTGTTGATAGTGAAGGGTGGACATTGAGGGCAGCAGCCATAGCCATAGCCATGAACATGATAATTTTCTTGACGCCAGTTTTTATCTAGACAAAAGCAGAGGCAGTTGAGGCAGCAAGTTCAGGCAGCAGGCAGTTGAGCTGTTCGTTGAGGTCGTTGCTTGTGTTTGTGTAAATGTATCTTTTATTTTAGCCTTTTATGCGAGTATCTAATGCGAGCATGGAAAGGCATTTGGCACGACACATAGCCCAAGTGGCGGCATTGGGCAAAAGTCCTTTGCAAATGGCAGCAATTTGTGCGAGACAAATTCATTTAAATATCCTTTTGTCGGCATGTCTCTATGTGTATGTGCGTATGTGCGTGTGTGGGTGTGTGTATTTACTGACCTTCTTACAATTGATTTGGTTAGCATGGAAAATGGCGCAGCTCTTTAACAGCCTGTTTTTTCGCTTTGAACTTTTCACTCAAATGTTACAGTGAGCTGTGCTTTTCATTTCAGCAACTCAAAGCGGCCGGAAAAGCATTGCCAAAGGCATAACCCACAAAGAACTTGTTGGAATGGCGTTGGCGCGCGCGTGTGGGCGTTAATGTGGGTGTAGGCGTGGCCAAAAGTGCAATGACTGCGGCCCACACAGACTGAGCTAAAGCTGACGTTTTATTGTTGTTTGTGTGTGTGTGTGCGGGGTAGGCTGTGCTGGCACATAAAGCCTCATAAAAATGTCGTAAATTCGATTGTTATATGGCAAACAAAGCACCGGAAATGGGCCGAGCGAGCTGCCTTTTGCCTACCGCCTTTCACTCCCCCCTCCTCGGTTCGGCCTCAAAAGGTGTTTGGTGTTGAAAACAAAACATTTTTTTCTTTTTTGCAGTGTTTGTTCGTTTTTTGTTTTTGCATATACATATATATATTTTGTTTTATTGTGAGTCTCGTTTCGCTTTGCTTTGGTTTGGTTTTGTTTTGTTGCTGCGTGGCATAAAATGTGCTTCAAACTTTGTGCAAGTTGGCCAAACAATACGCCAAGGGCTAGAATGAGCTTGACGGCTTAGGCTTAGAAGTCCTTCATGAGGACTCGCTGCAATGCGTTGCCAATACGCCCAGTGACTGCCTTTTTATACGGAATTTACATGTGAATAATTTAATAGCAATATGATTGCTTTCTAAGTAGCTCAGAAATCACGGTGGTACACCGGAGTGTCGGCATTTCTTGGAACTAAAACGGGCCTTCCCGTGTGGTGTGATAAATTGACCCATAAAAAAGTTACACAACAAATAAAAATGTTCAATTTAGAGTACTTGGAGCATGTTTTCCCGTTAAAAACTGTAAACTTCAAAAGATTGTTCTCAAAGTTTTGTTTTCAGTAAAAGTATTTTCTAACCCACATCAAAATGCTTGAAGCCTTATCCATAAAAGTTTTATTCACTTTTGAAAAGAATAATAAAAATTATTTAAAGCTGCTTAATGGTTCCCCTTTAAAGCTGCTTTAACTGTTTTACAACTGACTAAATGGCAATTTATTTAAGTTGAAATATAATAACTATTAGCCGAGATGGTATATGCCAAACTGCGAAGACATTAATAACGCGTAATGCAATTGCAACTCAAAATCAATAGAACTTCCATTTGAATATTAAACAAAAAACTTTACCCATTTGCACTTTAGCACAGCTGAAGGCTTAAGATGTGGCGAATGTGTAAAATGCGAAAGTTGCTCGCATATGCAATCAATTTTCATTAGTTACGAGCGCAGCTGTTGGCACTAAACCTAATCAAACTCTATTTATATTGCGCATACGTCACGTTAAGTTTGGATAAGTATTTTAATAGTTTTTTCTTGTTTGTTTTGTTTGCTATTCATTGCAGGTGCGTGATCAAATGGAATTATTGCGAGTACAACCGATTGATCAGTCAATTCCAGCTGAGGATATTATGGGCAGATCCTACTGTCGCTATCAAGGACCAAGAACGTGATAATTTCTTCATATGTAAAGTTTCAAAACAATACTCAAACACACACACGCACAACGCTCCAACACACATACAAGCACACACACTTAGTAGATGCCAGAGGCAAGCGAAGAAGGGAGAAAAGAAATTATGTCAAGCGTACGTGTTGTAAAGTGAAACTTGTTTTAGGTTAATTGACAAACTTTTTTTTTCGTCGTTACATGCGAGCATTTGTTTTTATAGTGTACATATACTATGTGTGTGTTGTTAGTATAACACACACACACACACACACACACACACACACACACACATGTAATCTCAATCGCTCAGACTCCACGTGGCAGCTGCTGCCCGGCAACATTGTGTGCAGCTGGCCGTGCACATAAACAAACACAAAGTGGCATAAGGCCCCGTTCCAAACACTAACAAACAGACACACACACATGCCCACCCACCATATCGTCATCTCCCCTCACGTCTTGGCAACACTGAGGTTACCCATAGCTTAGCCAACATTGTGTAAATATCATTGTCATGTTTATTTTCATCTTTAGCACTTAGTAAGGCAAGAATCTGCAAAAGGAATGCAACAAAAAACTAGCTAAAACCAGACAAAAGCAAAAGCGCACAAGAAACAGAAAACAAAAGGAACACAAATAAAACAAAAAGACAAAAAGCTGGCTAAATAAATAAAGTAATAGGAAAAGTGAAACACTCTAAGCCATATGAAAGATCAGCTCGAAAAAAAAATCGTCCTGTTGCAGGCGCATAGAGGAAAGAGAATTTTTCATTGCGTATTTTTTCTATGAAAAAGATTATAATAAATATTAACGATATGCCTACAAAAGCTAAATTCATATGGCAAAATATATGTATGTATACTTATAAAACAAAGAACGTTGCAAATTCATTTGAGGTTTTTTGAGCATATTTGAATACGAGTAATTTTAATTCGACTTTATGGTATTTAAAATGAAACCCGAATTCAGCTTAGCTGAGTGCAGTTGCTGGGACACAAAACGAATATGCTGCGCTCTTCATTAGCCATTAGTGAATTCATTAAAAATGCAGATTACAACAAAGCGTTATTTGATTACAACATTTTTAATTTCGTTATGAGCCAAGCTAACCGAAATGTTTGAAATGGTACTTCTAATTAGTTAATTAAAATTAAACAATTAATTAGCCAAAGGTTTTTGTGCGAGCAAACACACACATACACACACACACTGATACTGACATAATATGAAACAAATTCCACATAAGCACGTTTCGCATCATTTGGCAATTTGTAAGGATTCAATAATTATTTTTAATCAATACTATATATATTCAAATAAAGTGAACTACAACATATTGTATAATTAATAAATCCAAAACAAAGTCAACCCGCCAAAAAAAGAAAAAACAAAACAAAAACATTAAAACACACATAACAAAAAAACGTTTGTAAAGCAAATACTATAAAATGACGTTAAACAAAAGCTGAATAAAAAAAATTAAGCAAAAATCATTAATGTTTATGCCAGAACCATTTAATGAATGAAGCATATTTCATAAATAAATATTTATAAACAATTTTTTTTGTTGTAATTATTGAGTTTAAAATAAAAACAGATTTACAACTAATTTTCAAATAATATGCGAACAAAGCTTTGATTGTTTGTTTGTTTAGAGTCGAGGGGTGGCTTGAACTTTGCAGTCGACCCAGCTGACGAATAAATTAATTGTTTATCAAAACCAAAACATATTAAAAAATAAAAGATTTAATGGGGTGAAACAAAGTGAAGTAAGAACAAAACAAAAACACATGTGATCAAAAATTAAATTATATATATTATATAAATATATATTATTATAAATATTACGATTATTTAATAGCTAAAAAAAAAACAAGAAGGTTTACAGAACAACACAACACAACTACTGAGAACAAAGAGAATAAGAAGAGGAAAACTTAACTACGAACAAATATTTCAACAATTTTTACTGTGCAGCAGCTGAATGCCAGTTGTAAAATTTGCCACATAAACCAAATACATTTATTGATTACCACTACTAAACTAACGATAATGATACAAATTAATAAACCTAACTGTACTCCTATAGTAAATTTCAAACAAAATATATATGTATATGTATTTGTATGTAGCTGAGCTCAGCAAAAGCCAAAGCAAAAGTTGTGTTTTGGTCGAGTCAACAGCGTGTTACCCCTTTGTAAATATTTGTATGAATAAAGAGCAAAACCATTGTATGAATAATGTGTAAGACATAAATATAATTAAAATAAAACGTTGTGGATAATAACCTAAAAAATAAAATTACAATTCGTAAGTGTATTATGAGTAAATGTCATAAGTGGTCAGAGTAAAAAAAATAAAACAAAACTAAATACAGAAAATACTGAGTGTTAAACTTTTCATTTACATTTTTGATGATTTCCAAGGTAAGTCGGAATAGTTTTTAATTGGTTTAAGTATTCCAACATTCCTGTAATCAAATTTAAGTCCAAAAACACTTCAGGAAATTTCATTCATTGCAAGTGCTTGCTTTTGGCCAACTTCTGATAACTACCAGCTTATCTGCATGCCTTGGCTGCCACCAATAACTCTTCTCACATGGGCTTAGCTTTTTAGAAGTGCTCTTGCTGTTGTCTCTGTGTGCATGTTTTTGGGAAAGTCTTCTCCCACTCTGCCTCAACAGCCATCAACGCTGAAACACTTCCTGGAACTTCAATTCCTTTGCCTCAGTGTTGTTTTTCCTGCTTGGTTATTGTTGATGTGAATGTGAATGTGGATGCTGTTGTTTTCGTTGTTGTTGATGTTGTTGTTATTGTGCTGATTGCACTCGAAACACACACTCAACAAACACTTCAGTCACACATCCACATCCTGCAGCTGGCGCTTTTACTTTCCGCCCCTCTGTCGGCTTGTCTGTCCGGGTGTCTGTCAGTCCGGGTGTCTCATCCTGTTAGCTGAGATATGTGCGCCGAGTTCGTCTGTCAATTTGTTAAAAACAAAGCAAAACTACTTGTTTGGCTGACACTTTTAGCATTGCTGCTCGCAAAGATATCCTACAAAACGTTAACTTTTAAATTGCAATGCAGAAATCAGCTCACTTTCCTTACTGAATCTTTAAGCGCGTATATCCTCACCCATTTATCTAGAGGGTATTTACGTAAATATATCGATTCGCATCCATGTTGTGCTTATCTGCATGCATTTTGGTATAAAAAAAAGAAGCCAAGCATTTTATTTCATTTCATTTTATTCGTTCAGCTAAAAGATAAAAGTACAGAGCGAGTTCAGTTGCAATAAAAAAACTACTGATATCGCCCGCCCACCGCTTTGGCCGTGTAATTTATGTGTGCACTGTGGCCAAAAGTTCAAACATTGAAAAATCATGAAATTTATCTCATTTTGGCAAAGGTCAAGCAGCGCTAGCTACAAATGTTCCACAGTGTCCTTCTGTTACCCCAGCATCCATATGGCCCGAAAAAAACCATATAACTCAAACGCTCATAAAATTTGCAAATATATTTTGCATTTTACAATTTTGGTTTGCTGCCGCGAGCGACATAGAAACTGTATAACAACACAACAAAAAAAAAAAAAACTATGCATCAAACGAAATGCATGTTTTACATAAAATTTCAATTAAATGAAATAAAGTTTCAACAGCGGCAATGTCCTTGGCAGAAACAGTAGTAATAGCAGTGGCAGCAGTGGCTGTTGGGTGCCTGAAACGTGCGTCTTTCCTAAATCATTTTGCTGGCAGTCGAAATTAAACTGGCTTTGGCAACAAATGTTTAACAAAAGTTGTTGCCAGCACTCTGCAAAAGGCCATCAGTTTTTCGCAAAAAGAAAAGCAATAAAACGCACAAAAAAAAAAATCGAAGCAAAACTAAAGCCAAATGCTATGCCAAACCAAAGCAAAACTAACCAAAAATAAAGGACATTACAAAACCAAAACTGAGTTCAATTGCGGCCATTGATTAAATTGTGGAAACAATGTAAAACAATCTTGAAGCAAGTTTACTTCAATACAAAGTGAAGTTTTCTATTGCTTTTTTTGATTAGTAGTTTTCTGAAGAGTTTTTTTTTAAATTATTTTTCACATTTTGAATAATTTTAGATTTTCATAACTAAAAATTTTCATATCTTCTTTGACTCTTTTAATTTATGGCCAATTGTCGCTAGTTTATTAAGGACAATAAAAAATCCAAAAATCTTTATGGCTTTGCCAAAGGTTGTATATCATTTTAATATTTTATAAAAACACAAACAGCAACAACCAAAAAAAAAACTTCGTGCGTAGCTTAGTTTTAATTCAATAACGTTTCAGAAATCGCTTTCCAACGCTGACAGAACACATAAATAAATAGAGCGCACAAGAGGCAGCCAAACCTTGGCAATAATAAATAAATACACAACAACAAAAAATGAGCTCACAACAAAAAAAGAGAAGAAAAATGAAAATAAAAATAAAATAAATAGCAGCACAAATACTAAACATTTCGTTTAGTTTCCAATGACGATTTGCTGGCCATGCTACCACGCCCATTTAGCCAGCTTGGACCGCCCTTTTGCCCGCAAACAATGTTACCGCCTTATCCGGCGTGTCCATTCCCCTTTCCCTGCCTAGCCGTGCCTTGCCTTTCGTTTCTTCTGTTTCACTTTGTGCGACTTTTGGTGGCCATGTTTCAGCCCGCGGCTGCGTCTCGACCGCTCCACGGCTCAGTCCAACGTAAAGTGCCACCAAAAAGGATTGCTGTACGCCATAAATTGTTGTATTTTATTGTCCAATTTCTTTTTATTATATTTTTGGGTTATTTTTCGCGTTGCGTTCTGTGTTGCTTATGCTTCATCTACTGTTTCGTTTCGTTTTGCTTCTGATTTTTTGCTCTGTTTTTTGTTGGATACTTTGTGGCACATGCTGGGTCCTGAAGTCCTCTGTCCTGTGCTCTGTATCCTATGTCCTGTGTCCTAGGCAAGCGAGCAACAACGACAACTGCCACTGGACAGGGAGCAGCTCCAACTCGTCGACTACCGGACCAACTTGGCCGTCATTCGCATTGTCGTTTGTTGGAAAATTGTTTTTTAAAAATAAAATACACACAAACAACACAAAAACACACACACACACACAGAGTCAGTCAGCAAACGTTTTTCTTACAAAAACAGCAGCAACAAACTTGAATTATTAAATGACGACCCACAAGAATGGCAAAAGAAAAAAAAAAAAAAAACTGACCCTGGTAGATGAGAGTATGTGTGTGCGCGCGCTTGTTTTAACAATTAAGAAATTCTTGAAATATTCAGCATGTCACTGAACAATAACAACTCAACTCTTTTACCAAGTCCAAGCTATCCTTAATGGTGTTCTTGGCCCTGGCTGCAAACTGCCATTGGCCATCCAGCATACATGAATATCTAAAAAAACATAAGGTCGTATGCAGAAGGGTGGGGTCAGAGGTAACTCTTTTATTAGGGTTGAATTTTTACATGATTTTCGTGTTTTTTAAACATAATTGCACAATTAATTTAAAGGTTAAGGCGTTTTCCAGATTGAATTGTGAAAGGTAAGCATCCCTTAAAAAAAAAGCTGCCTACGCCCTTGTTTGGACGCCATTGTTGACGAGCTCAGAAAAAGTTGCAGCACTTGCAACTATATGATTCTAGACAAGGTGAATATAACGGCAATTATGTAAGAGCATTAAATTTGAAAGGCATTTTGGAACTTCAACATCTAAAATATGTTATCAAAATAGTCACTGTTTGTGTAACATTTTCTACCTACATGAAGCATTAGCATTTGCTTGATGATATTTAAGCCGATTTCAACGTTAGTCTCATGGAAACGGCAATACTGCCAAGGGGCAAAAGTTTTGTGATGCATTTTACCAATTATCAGAGAACTCAACCGATTCCCCCCGAAAACCGTAATGACAACGAGAACAATGTAATGCAGAATTCGAAGAAGAACAAAATAAACCATTTCCAATACAATGGCACCCACATTGAGACGGCAAAAAAAAGAGAAGCCAAATCCCATAGTTGATTGGCGGTGGGCGGGAGAAGCTGGGGGCGTTTTGATGAATGAAAATGGCTGGCCGGTAAACGGCTTTCGTTTGGCTTTGGCTGAGGCTGATGCTGATGCTGACGTGGCCAACTATGCGTATGCGTATGCGTAAAGCGGCAAACATTTTAATGAGCGTTTGCATAACAAACGCGGTTTTTTCGCAGCACACTTTAGTCCCCGCCCACACGACGACCCAACAGCAGCTTAAAAGGGGGCTAAGTGGGGTGAGGGAAGTGTAACCACATGCCGTTCAACTGGCAGCAGCTTTTAACGCACTGTATAACTGTAACATGCAATTATATTTAATGATGATGTTTATTGTATAATATACTCAAAAACACATATGTACGAAAAATTTATACACACACACACACCATATATGTGTGTATATCTACACACTCGCTGTGCAAGCTGTGTTTATGATAATGATATTTTTTTATCTTTGGCATATGGGCCGGCGTGCGATGGGCACATTTGAATTTACAGAAATTGATTTTGTATTAACTAAATTGAATTATTTATGATGTCTGCATTCAGAGAGCATTATAAAATAAGTCAACCTACACGCATTTATTATGGCTGATTATATGCAGAGACAGCTGCTGAACGATGCTTCATATTTCACCCAATCAGGAATTTAGTTAAGCCAAACAAATCCTCACAGCTGCCACAGGACATTAGCGAACAGAGTCAACCGAAAAAATATAAAAATCGAAAGCAGCAGTATGATGTGTGTGATGGAATAATTGGGTTAAGAGCAGTGTTGACCGCTGGCAAACACACAGACTTAGTGAGAGAATGAAAAAGAATATGGTAAAGAAAGCTCTATAAATCATACAAAAAATATAGTGAAGGGATTAGTTACTAAGTCACTGGCTAACAGACAAAGTTAGACTTAATTGAAAGTCTTCATATGTTCAAGTATTGTCCCATATTAACAGAAGCTTATTTACTAACAGCTTATAACAAATTTATTAATATTATATAAAAGTTTCTAGTTAAAGCTATTGATTTTCTTAACTTATTGCAACGTCAGCCTTTAAGGAGACATCATCAAATCCAGGACTTAATTTAAGAGTACACCACTTACGATATACCTTTCAATATCTTAAGCTTTTTGGGCCGTTCAGCTGTTGACAACCACAAGGCAATTAACGCTAAGCACCACAAATCCTTGCGGCAGCATCTTAAAATATTCTCAAATAGCAAAGTTTTTGGCAGCAGCTCCGTGTAGCATCGAGAACCCTAAAAACCGAACCCAATAAAGCACCGCTACATGTGTTGTTGATGTTGCTTGTAAGCGGCTCTCCGCTGGAATGAATCCAATTATGTGCTTAATCACAAGACGAAAGAGAGAGCGAGAGATAGATGATGAGCGTTAGGCTTAAGAAAGGACTCGCTGACAATGCTGGCCACAAACACACACGCCACACATACGAAAGTTGACTCAAAGAGTCGCTCATGGATGTCTCTGAGTCACATGTGCGTAACGCTCTCTCTCTCTCTCTCTGGGCATGTGTGTGGCATGTGGCAGAGCTTAAGGCACACGGCTGGTCGCTTCGCTGAGCCTTTAAGCATTAAATACTTTAACACACAAGCGCTGTTAAAATTTATTCATGGTCGTTTTTAATGCAAGCGGGCGACGGGCTAAAGGCGCCATTCTCCGGACAGCGTCGTCTGTCGACTTGACATGCAAATGTCTGAGTGTGTCATGAGTGTGTGTTTGTGCCAGTATGTTAGTGTGTGTGTTTATATGTGTGCGTGATGGGTGCTTGAGCCTTTTTTTTTGTCGAGCCTCATGCTCTTTGCTGCTGTTGTTGTTGTTGCTGTTACTGTTTGTTAAGCATGCTTTTGAAAAGCTATTGAATATGTTGCCCCAGCCGCCCCTTGAGTGGGGTCTCGATTTTTAATGGCGATTTTTCACAGTCATTTGCCAAAGGCATGACCTTCCCTCGCTGGCAAACGGGTATAATCCATTTATCATGCGTTTTGTATGCTTTCGAATATACTCAAAATAATGGGATAACAATTGAACGAAATATATGTTGAACAACTTTTAAGTCAAATTAAATTATACTAAAACTTTTACATTCACATTTTTACGAGTTTTTTACTATGGAAATTCTTCAACAAACACATATATATATGCATATGTAGCAGGGTAATCATACGTCAATATGTAAACTCTGCCCATATCACTTAGATTTTTTTGCCCTCGTATTGGCCGGACAGTGTGTTCTATATTGAAAACACTGGGGACTCCAGAGCCAAAGACCCGCTGTGATCCAATCATCGGTTAAATGGCGAGTAAAGTGAATGAAAATGCTGTTGCAGAGCTGCCCTTGGCTTTCATTAGTAGAGACGCCAACATGGTTGTCGCTTCAGTGCCAATTGATGCCACTTTTTTTCTTTCGCTGAAAGCGGCAATTTAACACTTTGGGACGGCAGGTGTCGCATTGAAAAGGTGCTGAGACCGAACTCTGAATGCAAAATATTTTTAAGTATTCAATATTAATTAACAACTTTTTTTCTCACAAGCTTCAAGCATGCTTTCACATTAAAGTAACGAATCGGTAAGCGGATTGTGTACATATGTATATGCATATGTGTGCGCATATGTTTAAAATCCACTCAGTGCTTTTCGGGGAAGTTGCGAGTAAATTACTTTATTTGTCATTTGATTTGGTGAAAGGTTAAGTGCCTGTGACATGAAAGAGCAAAAAGGAAACGCGCACTGTGTCAAGTGTTGAATACGTTGCATATACGTAATGCCAAGTGAGTTCAAGATCTTTGTGTCTGTGTGCGCAGAAATTTTATGATGTTTATTTGCCTTTTACATTTGGTAAATAATTAGTCAACAGCACAGTAGTTGTGCAAACTGGTTAAAATATTCGCTGAAATTTGCATGTTTGTATTTGGCAAACAGCGCAAAAATTGTTGTGGGTCGCAATTTTGATGAAATATATTTTTTTTGTACAATTTGTGACATGCCATTCGACATTTGCAATTAGCAAAATGACATTTTCAACTGTCAATTAGCAGACTCACTGGAATTTCACTTACACTTTTACACCAAAAACAACTAAAAAAGCAACAGAAACTGAGGCTTAAGCTGCCTGCAGCCAAGTTAAGTTCTTCACGCAGCAGTTGGCATTTCCGCGTTCCGGTTTGTAAGCCCAATTCTGTTTACAATTGTGTTGGTGTGTGTGTGTTCGTGTTGAGAGAATACCGAGATAAAGTTCAGTTTCATTGCACCCATTTCAAGAAATCCTGCCATTGTCGTCGCTGCTCGCTCCAAACTGCACTTAAAATGTTTAGAAAGTTTTTTTGTTTTTTTATTTACTTTATTCTGCATCGTCAATTCTATTTTTGCCAGCATCTTAGCAAACGTTCATTGTTATTATTATGGTTGTTGTTGCTACTGCTTGTTCCTGCTCTTTGACTGTACTTCGCTCGTGCTCTTTTTTTCGGGGAGGGTAAGTGGCATGAATGCATTGCCCATTGTTGGGCCGACTCTGTGCAAGTCGCCATTTCATTGTGCCTGAAACTCTGCTTTTAATTTCGTTCAAATTTGCATTTCCGGCTTGGTGTGTAACCAAGTAACCGCTTAGTAGAGCAATTTGTTCACTGCAATATTTTAGAACAGACGCTTCCGGGGCGGTAGACCGGTTAATTCAACAAAGCATTAAATCTACAGGAGAGGGAGGGGTTGGGGATGTGGGAGAAAAGAAATGAACGTCGGCTCCCAAGTGAGGTTGAAAATTAAAATGGGTTTACGCATGCCACATTTTTTCCCATCTCTTAGGATATTTTTTCTTGTCAAAATATTATTATAATGCATTTAAACTTTAAAGCATAAGTTACTTGAATTTAATTCAATTTATATTTTGGAAAACAATTTCGACTATTTTGACAGCGAGACGTGAAATAGGCCAAAAATATTTCGCACGTGAGTCATTTATTTTGGGCAAATATTTTGCTTGTCTAAATTTACCATAACCATTTTAAGTATACAAATATTATTTTAGATTTTTGACGCGTGTTTTTGGGTGATAGTAAATTTTATATTGATACCAAACCAATTTATTTTTATCTGCTTAACATATTCATGCAAGATAAATTTAGTATAAAGTTTAAACATCTCTTCTATTAAACAAAACTTTAATATAGCTTAACTTAGCTTTTTTCTAATCTAGCTGTTAATTATTTGAGGTCCATTGTTGGCTTTTAATTAACTGAGGCCTAAAAAGCCCACTTGAGAACTCTTCAAACATAATTATCTACACATGCGTTGTGCTTTAAGTTGATTAATAATGAGGACTTAAGTTCGGCTGCTCTTAAAACATCTAAGCTATCTGTACATGTTCCTATCATTTTTGCACTTGCTGCTGGCAATGCGCAAATACCATGCCACAGCCCACTGTGAACCCAAAGCCAATTTATAAACGTAGAAGAGCCCGAAAATGTTGCAGTAAGTATCTACTTGTTATTGGCATTTGCTGGCATTTACATTTTAATGCTATCGCCCCACCGCAGGCAGGACGAAGGTTAGGCCCAGCCGGGCAAGACTCCTTTTGTTCTTTGCCATTTCATTTGCCTTGCTCTCGTTTCTTTTACATTTCATTTGGCATTTTTGCTACGGCCTGAGTATGTTTTTGCAACTTTTTGTTTACATTAAGCTTGTTGTTGTTCTTGGTGTTTTTTGCTGTTTAAATATGCCGCAGTATTTAGCATGACAACGACTTTGACAACGACAACGAGAATGTTGTAGACTCCGAACCCAAGGGCTGGAACAGGACCAGGACCCCTAGCCCAGCCCCCTACATGACAAGCAATCGCTGGTTTGCACAGTTCAAAGGACTTTCCCGTAACTGCCAATAATTCAGTTGGTTTTTTATGTTTCTTTTTTGTGCCCACAGTTAGTTGCTTGTACTCTCTTTCTCTCTCTCCCCCAGTTTCTTTCTCTTTTGCACACTCTTTTATGCTCTCATTTGGTGTGTTGTTGCCTTGTTTGCCTGCGGCTTTTGCATGTTTTTATGGAATTAATTAAAACTTTGCTTGCTGCTCATTTACCAGTTTCTACCACCCATAAAAAAGGGACACCCTAAATACGGAAGCTCAAAAACTAAGCTCAAATAATGCCTAAATTGAACAATCAGCTTCGATCAATTTCTATTTCATTAAACGTTGGACTATAAAATGACTTAACAATGCATTTATCACAGGAATACAAACTGGTTCCACTAACTAATTACTTGAAAACACCAATTTACACACTCATAACAAGTAAACGTGCACATAACACTTCTTTTTTTAATGAATACTTCCTTGTGCAGTTGGCTTTGCTTATCATTTCCTATTTCTATCAACGCTTTGTCCAATTTGTTGCATACTTATCTATACAGTTAGGATACTATGTATGTATGTGTGTGCTGCAACAATTTTGTGTTTTGTTTTACATCCGTTTAATGACAAATTCCGGACGAACTGTGAAGCTTTTGTGGCAAACAAAACAAACAAAAACTAAAACAGAAACTCAAACCGAAACCGTTACAACAAAGTACAAAAAAAAACTCGTCCACTTCAGGAACCCGCGCACCATTTCATGTGTCTGTGCTGCGTTGTTTAGGCCATCAAGCGACGGCGTCGCTGTTGCCGTCAGTACTCTGATTTTATGCATTTTATTATCTGCCTTAGTCACGTTTCAATTTACGGCCCATTGGCGGTTACAATTTGCAATCACGTTTCGCCCTCGCTATCAACCCCAAAACAGGGAGTCCCATTTCCCATTTCCCAAGCTCATTGTGTGCGCTGCACAACTTTCTCTCTGTGGCATGACACCTTTATTAGGAACGAAAACCACCCAGCTGCCACTTTACCTTCAATTCCAGCTACGACTGTCTGTGTTTATATCATATGCCCCACTTATACGCTTGACTGCGCCACAGCAGTCGAACCACTTGCTAACGTTGATGGTGTCTTGGCCATTGCCTTTGGCTCTGTCGCTTGCTTTGAGCCTTGTTTTAGTTTTGAATTTATTGCCATTTTGTAATTTTTCTCCCCCTCTTTCACTGTGCTTTTTTTTTGCTCCTTTGGTTTGCTTTGCTTTGCTTTCTTTTGCCATTTGCCTTTGTCTTAGTTTTATAACTTATTTTGCCGGGCAGGTGCAAATGTTCGTGGCGTCCTGTCTATTCCTTTGCCGCCTGCCTTCATCCAACCAAGCTGGGTCGCACGTCAACTTTGGCTTCATTGTTATGTCTTTTATCTATGACGGTTCATTGTACGTCTCAACCTCATCCGTTGCTTCCTTGCACCTGTAGCTACTACTGTGTCTTGTGCGTCTTGGTCACGTGGCTGTCCAACAACTACAACTGCAGCAGCAGCAGCAGCAGCACTGATCGTAAATTGTAACTTTTTATTACATAATTTCTGTCATTACCCCGCTGGCTGGCACGACGGCAATGACTGACTGTTTGACTGTTTGGTGCTGCCGTTTAACCCACCTCGTCTTCTTCAGGCCATATTCGTAATGACTTCAATACATTTCGACTGTTGCCGCTACGACAGACATCCGACACTGCCATTGTTCGCTGCGTGTCCTGCATACATACGATATAACACTAAATTCTCGACAACATATACCTTCATTTAATGCCACAACCACCAACAGCACCACCCACATTGTGTGTTCTTAAGCGCGGCATTTTTACTGCCGCTGTCTAACTGGCCAGGCCGCGGTTAATGTTAATTTAAAATGTAATTAGTTTAAGTAATGAACACAGTTTTTGACGTCACTGCACTTAGCGCACCTTTTCGTTTCCGTTTCCTGTTTGCGAGCTGAGTACTGTGTTCCTAAACTCTTAATCGCTGTGATTTCAACAAGTTTTTCGTCGATTTTAGTTGCAGTTTTGTAGCTTAGATATATTTATATAAAAGCAATATTTAATATAAGCGTATATATCATTACAGATTTCACTTGTATTTTCTTTACATTTTCTTCAATACAAGTTTTTCATTTAAACGTGTTTGCTATTAAACAGGAACCGTTTCCCAGCACAAATACCTAGCTATATAAATAATCTTTTGATGGGTTTTTAAATTAGTTTCGCAGTTTTGCAGTCTGCATAATATTCACATTTACGTTAAAGTTTTTCCCATTTCTTTTTGCCACCCGCGCTGCACTTGGCTGCTAATTTTTATGCTTGCCATCATAAATCAAACAGCCTTTTGATCATCAGCATCCAGAGCCAGAACAAGAGCGGCAGCATCGATGGGTGCGAAAGGGCATGGATGGAATGGAAGCGGGAGCGAGGCAGCATCAATCTGGACAGCACTCTAATTAGCTGCCGTTGCTGCTTCTGCTGCCATGGCCATCCTTTGGCTTGTTAGCTTTGTCAGCTCGCTTTTCTTCGTATATAAATGTATACTATATATATTTTTGCTTCATTAAACCAATTTCCGTGTCGCTGTCAAAACAACAATTGATTTCCGCGCCAATCGCCGGCGATTGCCTTTTGAGCCTGTGTCCCTTACCCCGTCCTTCTCCTTCTTCTTCCGCTTCTTTGCTATCCATCTGTCTCGCTTTCTTGCTGTCTAGTGCGCTTTTTACAGTTATTCTTCCGTCGTTTTCTTTAACAGCTATTTACAGGGCTGGACTTCTTTCCTTTTGCGGCTTGTGCCACTTGTGTTTACATTGGCAGCTGCTGACAGTAACGAGTTGTTCAACACACGTCCACACATCTCTGTCTCTGTCGATGTCTCTGTTCATATCCATGTCGACGTCGATGTCCATGTCCAAGTTGAAGTTAAAGTCGAAGTTGATGTCTATGTCCTTGTGTCCAGAAACGAACATCCTTTGTCAGCACATCGCCTGTTTGTCTATCATTTTGTGGGCGATTGAAATGATTCTGGTACATACTTGCAAATATTACATAGAAAAAAACAAATCCCTACAAAAATAGTAAATCATGACCCAAAAGGGGAGGGCAACAGTGTTGCTGCTGCTGCTGTGTACTTCAAAAGTGAACCAAATAATCGATGATGTTATCGATGATGTTTGCAATAATGCTTTGGGCAACAAACTTTCATTCCAAAACTTTTGTAATTAGCTTTTGCTCAAGAGTTTTGCTTGCTTTAAAATTTGTTGTCACCAGCTTTGTTAAAGTTTTTCTTTTCGATTATTTGTTTGTAATTTAATTGATGCATATTCCTTAGAGCCTTTGGCGATGTTATCATTGACTTTGTTATAATAAACTAAGGATATGTTGTGTAACACAAAAAAAATGTTATGCAATCAGAACAGTAGAAAGAGAGAAAAAAGAAAGAAGATCAAACCCTCTTTCAACTCTGATTCTAAGAAATATGCATCAGAAACTATTTGCATTCAACTTGTGTGCCATAGTTATTATTTTATTTCCTTTTCTTCGATTTTTATGTATTTTATCACAGATATATTTTTTTCATTTCTGCTGCAAGCAAGTGGCAAGTGTCTGGCTTGGTGGCACGTTGCCCGAGCAATATGATTGAGCGCTGGGGCATACACGTGCCGCCTGATGTGTGTGTGTGTGAGTTTCTGCCACGGCAAGCAAGCATTTGCGACGAACGACTATTTAAATAAATACATTTGTGCAGTTTGTGCAAATGCAAGAAAAATATCGGCACTCGCCAAAGGCATCAAGGCCAACAAATGTCGAAGTGGCAACCATATAGAAAGAGCAACTGCAGCAGCAGCCAAAAGGCTACGCATAATTTACCAATGCGGATGCCATACACGCAAACACACACTTAACAAGGGAGAGAGAGAGAGAGAAAGGGGGCAGATGGGTAAAGCGTTTGTGTGTTGGGAGTAGCAGTTCAGCGTTCAGGTTCCGCATTCTATGCGGCAAAAATTACTTGTGTGCCTTTGCTGAGCGATTTATTTTACGGTTCGCAATGAGATTGCAGCTCGCATATTGCGTATACGATCCGTTTGCAGCCAGCAATTCATTGAAGCGCATGCGAATGTATACAAATATATCTCGATACAGTTGCACATGCAGATGCAGCTGCAGATACAAACAAACGGATATACATATGTATATATTTCAAAATGATTCCCTTGCCTGCGTCATATTGTATCGATGTGTGTGTGTGTAAGCAAGGTTTGTGACACTCATTGAGCTGCCTGATGCCAGTTGGCAGCCAGTTTGAAGGTGGAACTGCTGCCATTCGCCATATATAGTATTTGTCAGAGATACTGACGCAATGACATGGCATTTTCATGTTAAACACACAAGCTTCGAACAGAATTGGATTTGTCAAGCGCATAGAAAAAATAGCTGTCGATTGTAACAAAGCGAAAATCATGCATTTGCATATGCACTTGAATATGATGAGGAAGATTTTTAGTTACGCATATACAAATTTAATGTTAAGTATTAGTCTTCCCGCTT